>CM055121.1:649937544-650405044 GCA_029206835.1 Rana muscosa | reverse complement strand
GTACACACCTGACCATGGTTCTGGGCTCCACCCTCCTGAGGAGACCAGGCTTGCAAGGGAGAACCCAGAGTGTGCAGGTGTGCACTGAAGTAGCTAGAGAAACTGGAGTAGCTAGAGAGTGCAGGCTGCACTGTGAAACCCAGAGACCTGAGTCTGAGGTTGCTGACAGGTGGGTTCCATGCGGGAGCCTAAGCAGTGGTGCTGCTGCTGAAGAGAGCCAGGCGGCTCGGTATTTTCATTTGCACTTTTGCATGTGTGAGCCACATACTACCATTTTATGTTGATGGTGAAAAACCCCTGCGAGGGAAACCACTTTTGTTTTCATTTCTGGAACTTTGTTTGATTTTCTTTAATAAAAGTGGGCCAACAAGCCCTTAAAAGGAAACATTTGTGTGGGACTGTTCTCGCTAGTGGGTGCTACACTTGAGCTAACAACCCCCAAACATTACAATACACACACACACACACACATATATATAGCGCTTACCACCCTCTCCTCCTTGTCTTTTGGCTCCTCGCAGGAGGAAAGGGCACACCCACTCTATATGCCCGTACCCTCCTGTGTGAGGAGGTTGAGCGGTGTTGTGATGGGTCTCCACAGCCAGATACTCCCACAGAATGGTTCTTATCTCTATGACCAATAAAGACAAGTCTCTATTTTCCCCAATGTCCACACCAGCTGTAACTCCAACGTAGAGTTTATTTCTCTTAAATGACAGTCACTACACAAACTGGTGCACTTGGTCTCTGCCACAGACCTGGTGAACTTGGTCTCTGCCACAGACCTGGTGAACTTGGTCTCTGCCACAGACCTGGTGAACTTGGTCTCTGCCGCAGACCGGGTGAACTTGGTTTCTTTAAAGCTTGGCCTCTTTGTAAAGAGAAGACATCCCTCCAGAGAGTTACCGGGCCCCTTCCTTCACTGTGACTTCTCACCGGTCCCTAGGAACGGTCTTTCACCGGCCTCCTTGTCTAAGATGCGGGTCCCCTCGCAAGGCGGCACCCTGAGATTCCTCGATCCTTGACGGGGCCCCAGCCGAAGGTGCTGGGCCCAAGGCCTTTAGTTGCAGCCCCAGGGCTAAAGTTGCCTGGGACTGATTCACCGACCTCCGCCCCTGGGCCAAAGGTGCCCAGGGCGGACAGGAACACACACTCCCTGGGAGAAGGACTCCCGACGATCAACCCACCTGAACAGGCAGCGTCTGCCCCTTTTATATCCTCTCCCAGCATACACAGCAGGCCGACCACTCCCACTGTACGGCTGCCGGGAGGGGACACAAGGCACAGCACTGTATCAGCAGTTCAACCCTGGCCCACTATGGCAGCGCCACCTTCAGGCCACAGGGAACGGTACACCGATACTCTTCCTGCAGACAAAAATGGTGAATAATGTCCTAACAATTTAGGTGTTTGAGCATAACTACCACTCAAACACTACCCCTAAATTGAGGACCCCGCCACACACACACACACACAATATATATATATATATATATATATATATATATATATATATATATAGCACTACCCCCGAAGGAGCTACTGGTTTATATTTGGGCCTTGCACGTTACCTCACTGTTCGTTGTCTAGGGCAGTGTTTCTCAACTCCAGTCCTCGAGGCGCCCCAACAGGTCATGTTTTCAGCCTTTCCATTATTTTGCACAGGTGATTTAATCAGTTTCACTGCCTTAGTAATTACCTCAGCCTTTCATCTGAGGGAAATCCTGAAAACATGACGTGTTGGGGCACCTTGAGGACTGGAGTTGAGAAACACTGGTCTAGGGGATGAGAGTCTATAGGAAGTTCAATGACCACACAAGTTATAAATCCTTTTTGTCAGGCTTTATTTCCAAACAAACTTGCATAGGTAGAGGGATGGAGGGTTAGGGGAAGGTTCAGGCACACACAGCAGATCACTGGGGAAACTTCTAAGCTTCAAAGTCACACTCACAACTCTCCTTCAAGTGGGTATTGCTCACCCGGATAGGCCCCTCTCACTTGACCTAGCAGCCGGGATGATGCACGAACAATAAAGAAATAACAGTCTCTGCCACAGACCTTTAGGATGATTAAGTTGAACTGTTCAATGATCCTCTGTCACAGGATTTTAGTACCCGGATATCCAGCCTTACAGTTTAAAAGCCTTTAAGCCAACCCGGCAGACTGTAAGGTAACATTAGCTACGGTGCATCCTCCAATAAGGTCACCAGGCCTTCCTCAAGATACCAGCCTTCCGCTTGGTCCTCTCCAGGACAGGTCCTCCCGTGGTTTTCTCTATTGAGTGCCTTCCTCCCGCAGGACAGACAGCACAGAATCACCTTCAAAGTGTAGGCCCCAGTTGAGACAACTGGGCCTACCTGGCAGAGATGCAGCCTCGGGCCAACATGGCTCCGTGGCTGAAATTCCAGTATATCACATACCTTGACAGGAGGGCCACGAGGCGAAGAGAGCCCCGAGAAATGGTGTCTGCCCCTTAAGTACCCTTCCCCAGCATGCTCAGCAGGGAGACCACTCCCACTGAGCTGTTCCCGGGGAAAAATACCCAATACACTTTGGCCTGCTTGTGTTCCAACATTGGCCTGGGGTGGTAACACCACCTACAGGTGAACAGTGGGAAGTCCTTCCAAACACAGCCATAGCTGGAACAGAGGCTGTTTAGCCTTGATGTCACGATCAGGCGTCGGGCTTGAAGACCATTTGCAATAGCAGTGGCAGGACAGGCATACAGGCAGTCATTTCTGGCAGATGACACAGGCTCACCTGAGGTGCGGAGTCTAAGTACTAGCTGGTTTTCCCCAGAGCTCCGGATGGTGGAGATGGATTTAGCTGCAAGCTAGTACCAGGTCGCAGTCCTCCAGTTTGCCCCACCAGGGTGTGAGCAAGCCGGGGTCCAATAGCGGATAACAGACAAGGATGAAACAGCAGCGTGGTCAGAAAACAATCCAAGGGATCAATCTCGAGTGGCTGTAGGTTGGGATCAAGCAGTAGAGTAGTCCAAGAACAGGCCGAGGGTCAAACACAGGTGGTTGCAGATTAGGATCAGGCAGTAGGGAAGTCCAGGAACAAGCCAAGGGTCAGTCACGAGTGGTTGTAGGTACAGATGGCAGCAAGGCACCGGCAGGGAAGGCACAATAACCTGGCAAAGAGGAAGTGCTGAGACAAGGCTTATATAGGAAGTTATGGGAGGAGCAAGGGGTTCAGGGTTCAACAGCAATCAAGACGCCAAGCAAAGTAGTCTAATGGATCAGATAGGTTGGTCCAGCAGATCGGGCAGGGAGCTGGACGGCAGATGAACATCTTGATCCCGAAGTCTTCAGTAACTCTAATCCTAACTGACTAATTTGCCCAGAGTCCAGTTAGCACAGCAAAGGATGAGAAGGTAAACAAAAATCCTCCCCTTAGTTGAAAATTTTCTTTCTTGCATGAAAAGAAAAAAAATAGAAATGAAGACAAATGGTTACTTTGAATGGTCACAGCTAAAACCTGGGATCCGGCAGAGTCAGTGGTTTTCCTTGCTTGTCCAGGGTAGTGATAAAATACACACTGTCATCTTTTCCTGGTCTGTAAATAATCACCCGTTCAGGGTGAATGTGTCGGCCGTAGCTCCAGTGCAGCCAACATCCTTTAAAGCGTTCAGCCATAATGAAGGAGTAGTCCAAGTTTCTAAATGGCTTTGGCACGGACAAATAGTCCCAAGTGGCCTCACCGTACCACTGATCTCTATTGGCCTCAATCTCCTGCATTATTTCCTTTGGGAAATAGGGGAATTCCAGGCCGTACTCCGTGGCTACCCTTTTTATAAGTACTCTCTGTAGACGGGCAAGTCTGGGTAAAGATTGGGAGCTTCCCTTCCCAGGTAACACACACGAGTCCAGTGACTTCTTTACCATGGACTTGGCAGGTTTAGGTAACATCTCTTTATCGGGCAAAGTTCCTTTATCAATGTCCGGGGTTTCCACCCTGGGTGTTGTCTCCCCGGAGTCCATAGCTGTCCACTCCGAACAGCTACGTGCTGAGGCAACATCTTCCACATTGTTCCACACTAACTCCTGAGACATGGACTCGAACAAGTAATCATCTCCAATATCCAACAGAGAGTCTAACTCAGAGCCTTCCCACTCTTCTGCCGGCAAATAGTTACGCACAGTCCCGAATACTTTTTCCCCAGATGTCTTACCAGTTCCTGACGTGGACTTCCCTGGGATATCATCTCTCTCGGGGTCCGGTTCCGGTTGTATCTGGGGTAGGCCTCTACCTCGGCCGCGGGAAGCCTTCACATATCCCACCTTTCTCCGGGTGGGTGCAATGGGAACAAGTGCAGTGGAGGTGGTATCTGGAATGATGTCCGCGGCTGGTTCTGCAGCAACTGCAGCAATGACATTCCCTCCAGGGTCACTCACCGCAGTAGGCGCGACGAGTACAGGTTCGGCCACGGGCCCGAGGGCAACATCCTCCAACGTAGCAATGCCTGCGGTCCAGTCCACCCAGTAGGCACGGGGTGACTCAGTGGGCTGGTCCACTCCGAACAAGTACTCCCCGCAGTGCAAGCATCGGGCGAACGGGCGTAGTTGAACAGCCAGTCCCTCACATTTAGGGCACAGCATGCCCAGCGCTTCCACATCTCCACTGGTGTACAAAATGAAACACCCATGCGGCTTTATTCGGATGCCTGTATCCGTCAACAGGGTTCCTGGCTGTGTAACGCTCGCACCAGCGTTAGTAGAAAGCATCCTAGGCCCTGACACGGACTGTGCCAGCAAATACAACGACATGTCTGCTCTCCGATCCTCTCACTGTTATCTCGCAGCTTCTTCCCTTTGGCGCCAGACACACACACGCGTCTCACGCAGGAGGGGGGAACTCCTCCCCATTGGTCTTTTTGCCACGTGGCTCGCAGGCTTTCCTGGCTCCACCCGCAGCCTACGCAGTTACCAAAGTGATCTGCACAGTTAAACAGGTTGTAAAGGTTTGTTTTTTATTTTCTAAATAGGTTCCTTTAAGCTAGTGCATTGTTGGTTCACTTACCTTTTCCTTAGATTTCCCTTCTAAATATTTTTTTTCTTTGTTTTCTTTGTCTGAATTTCTCACTTCCTGTTCCTCCTCAGTAAGCTGTTCAGTAAGCTGTTCTGGCTGACTCCACACCACTCGGATGATGGTGTGAAGTTTAGTGAGGAGAAACAGGAAGTGAGAAATTCAGGCAAAGAAAAAAAACATTTAGAAGGTAAATCAAAGGAAAAGGTAAGTGAACCAACAATGCACTAGCTTAAAGGAACCTATTTAGAAAATAAAAAACGAACCTTTACAACCCCTTTAACCCCTTTCTTTCAAGAACACAGTCCAGCACCCTCTTAATTGTAGACTCTCTGTGAAACAATAAAATCTTTCAGTCCAGTTGCGAAAGGTAACGGCAAATCCCGGACGAGCCTCCACGTGTAGCACTACCCCTGAAGGAGCTGCTGGTTTAGATTTGGGCCTTGCACTTTACCTCACTGTTCGTTGCCTAGGGGATGAGAGTCTATAGGAAGTTCAATGTCCACACAAGTTATGAATCCTTTTCGTCAGGCTTTATTTCCAAACAAACTTGCATAGGTAGAGGGATGGAGGGTTAGGAGAAGGTTCAGGCACACACAGCAGATCACTGGGGAAACTTCTAAGCTTCAAAGTCACACTCACCACTCTCCTTCAAGTGGGTATTACTCACCCGGATAGGCCCCTCTCACTTGACCTAGCAGCCGGGATGATACACGAACAATAAATAAATAACTGTCTCTGCCACAGACCTTTAGAATGATTAAGTTGAACTGTTCAATAATCCTCTGCCACAGGATTTTAGTACCTGGATATCCAGCCTTACAGTTTAAGAGCCTTTAAGCCAACCCAGCAGACTTTAAGGTAACATTAGCTATGGTGCATCCTCCAATAAGGTCACCAGGCCTTCCTCAAGATACCAGCATTCCGCTTGGTCCTCTCCAGGACAGGTCCTCCCCTGGTTTCCCCCACTAAGTGGCTTCCTCCCGCAGGACAGACAGCACAGGATCACCTTCAAAGTGTATGCCCCAGTCGAGACAACTGGGCCTATCTGGCAGAAATGCAGCCTCGGGCCAACATGGCTCCGCGGCTGAAATTCCAGTATATCACATATACCTCGAGCCAGGAGGGCCACAAGGCGAAGAGAGCCCCGAGAAATGGCATCTGCCCCTTAAGTACCCTTCCCCAGGATGCTCAGCAGGGAGACCACTCCCACTGAGCTGTTCCCGGGGAAAAATACCCAATACACTTTGGCCTGCTTGTGTTCCAACATTGGCCTGGGGTGGTAACGCCACCTACAGGCGAACAGTGGGAAGTGTCCTTCCAAACACAGCCATAGCCATAACACAGGCTGTTTTAGCCTTGATCATTACAAAGTCTGAGCTATCAGCTCAGACACCCACTAAATTTAACATAGCGCCTGATCATCAGGAGCAGGGCGCTATATATATATATATATATATATATATATATATATATATATATGTATATATAGCGTCCTCTACCATAGGTAGGTGCTAGAGGTAAGGTGTTTTGGGTGATAGCTGCCAGGTAGGTAAATTTAGGCAGGCCTATGCTGCATGCTAGGCCTGTTTGTTTTGATCTGGGGGGCAGGGAGGGGTTAGTGCAAGACAAGTTCCTGGCCAACGCCCTTCGGACAAAAGTCCTATGCTTTGTCCGCTGGAAATCCGATCGTGTGTATGAGGCTTAAGGGTGTCACTTCCTTGATGGGTGAACCAGCAAGCATGGACTCAGGTTCACAGTTTCAAGACCCAGTTGTGTTTTTTTCTAAAGCCTCGTACACACGCTTAGATTTTCAGACAACCGTTCGTCTGTTTTTTGTTGCATGCTAGCCTCATGTCGAAAGCGAAGAGGTTACTCACCATAAGAAAAATTCTCGTACGACAGAATACAACATCAGGAGTGACGTAATGTGTTGAATAGTTTTGTATGTATTCTTTCATTTCTGAGCATGCGTAGTCTTGCTCTTATGATTTTTTCCGGTCGAAAACTATACTAATTAAACGAATATTGGACGTTGAGTTCACATACGACAAAAATGTTATAGTCTGCACATCCAACTTTTGACGAAAAATCATAATCGGCTGTCGAAAACACCGTACTAACGATCCGAAAATCGGCAGATCGTTTGTGGAACGAAATTTAAGTTCCGATTTTCGTATCGTGTGTACTGGCCTTAACTCTCCAG
The DNA here is from genome assembly GCA_029206835.1 of Rana muscosa. Lineage (NCBI taxonomy): Eukaryota > Metazoa > Chordata > Amphibia > Anura > Ranidae > Rana > Rana muscosa. The sequence goes on along the minus strand of CM055121.1, from coordinate 650,397,807 downwards.
GGAACACCAAGCCAGGGGAAAATGACTCTTTACTATTATGATGGGGTGTGTTCTCCGTCTGCTGACTTCTGATTGTAACCTAGCATTCACTCCTTTCACAAGACCTGTGCTGCTTAGCTGTTATTCTCTCATCTCTAGCACCATTTAGGCTGCTTTCACACTGAGGCACTTTGCAGGCTCTATTGCGCTAAAAATAGCGCCTGAAATGCGCGTTGAAAGAGCCGCTCCTTTATATCCAGTGTGAAAGCCTGAGGGCTTTCACACTGGAGCGGTGCCCTGGCAGGAGGGTAAAAAAACTCCTGCCAGCCGCATCTTTGAGGCGCGGTAGGAGCGGTAAAAATACCGTTCCTATAGTGTCCCTGCCCATTGAAAACAATGGGGTAACGCCTCCACCCCACGAGCGCCCGCAAATCGCGGCAAACACGACGGTAAAACGCCGCTAAAAATAGCAGCGTTTTATCGCCAGCCCACCCAGCGCTTCAGTGTGAAAGTAGCCTTAAGCCTCTAAATCAGTCTTAAAAAATAGACATCAATGCACATTAATGTCAATGGACCAGACAATGGCTGTCAAAACTGGACTGTACAGTTTAAAACAGAAAAGATGGTAATCCTTCACCCTAATCACAGGGCTGAGCTTCTGGTATTGCAGGAGAGATTTGACTAATTGCTACAGCTAATCTACTCCAGTCATTCCAGATCTCCTATTGTGAAAACCATGATTATTTTGTGTTCCTAGTTACACTTCGTGCTCAGCTGTAGTGCTAACCATTAGTAATGACCTAAGTTCACTGGACGTTTGCTGAACAATTTAAAAAAATTTTTTGATTTTGTTTAATACTAGTTTTTTTTTTTTTTTATTCTTTATTTGTCTATGGGAAATAATACTAGTTTATGGGTATTGGTGTATGCCGATGCCAGATATATCTTTTTGAGCTAAGAGTGGTGTTAATGTATACATACAGTATCTTACAAAAGTGAGTAGACCCCTCACATTTTTGTAAATATTTTATTATATCTTTGTGACAACACTGAAGAAATGACACTTTGCTACAATGGAAAGTAGTGAGTGTACAGCTTGTATAACAGTGTACATTTTCTGTCCCCTCAAAATAACTAAACACACAGCCATTAATGTCTAAACCGCAACAAAGTGAAAATGTCCAAATTGGGCCCAAAGTGTCAATATTTTGTGTTGTCACTATTATTTTCCAGCACTGCCTTAACCCTCTTGGGTATGGAGTTCACCAGAGCTTCACAGGTTGCCACTGGAGTCCTCTTCCACTCCTCCATGATGACATCACGGAGCTGGTGGATGTTAGAGACCTTGTGCTTCTCCACCTTATGTTTGAGGATGCTCAATAGGGTTTAGGTCTGAAGACATGCTTGGCCAGTCCATCACCTTTACCCTCAGCTTCTTTAGCAAGGCAGTGGTCATCTTGGAGGTGTGTTTGGGGTCATTATCATGATGGAATATGCGTTTCAGCCCAGTCTCCAAATGGAGGGGATCATGCTCTTCTTCGGTATGTCACAGTACATGTTGGCATTCATGGTTCCCTCAATGAACTGTAGCTCCCCAGTGCCGGCAGCACTCATACAGCCCCAGACCATGACACTCCCACCACCACACTTGTCTTTGTACTCCTTACCTGGTTGCCACCACACACGCTTGATACCATCTGAACCAAATAAATTTATCTTCATCTCTTCAGACCACAGGACATGGTTCCAGTAATCCATGTCCTTTCTTGTGCATCATCTTTAGAAGAGACTTCCTTCTGGAACGACAGCCATACAGACAAATTTGATGCAGTGTGCAGCGTTTGATCTGAGCACTGACAGGCTGAACCTCCAGCCCTTCAACCTCTGCAGCAATGCTGGTAGCACTCATACGTCTATTCCCCAAAGACAACCTCTGGATATGATGCTGAGCATGTGCACTCAACTTCTTTGGTCGACCATGGCGAATGGAACCTGTCCTGTTAAACCGCTGTATGGTCTTGGCCACCATGCTGCAGCTCAGGGTCTTGGCAATCTTCTTATAGCCTATGCCATCTTCATGTAGAGCAACAAATCTTTTTTTCAGATCCTCAGAGAGTTCTTTGTCATGAGGTGCCATGTTGAACTTCCAGTAACCAGTATGAGAGAGTGAGAGCGATAACACCAAATTTAACACGCCTGCTCCCCAGTCACACCTGAGACCTTGTAACACTAACGAGTCACATGACACCAGGGAGGGAAAATGGCCAATTGGGCCCAATTCGGACATTTTCACTCAGGGGTGTACTCACTTTTGTTGCCAGCGGTTTAGGCTGTGTGTTAAGTTATTTTAAGGGGACAACAAATTTACACTATTATACAAGCTGTACACTCACTACTTTACATTGTAGCAAAGTGTCATTTCTTAAGTGTTGTCACATGAAAAGATATAATAAAATATTTACAAAAAAAAGAGATTTTTTGTGAGATACTGTATATATCCTCTCAATGCTGAAGGCACATGGTCTGTGTGGTTTGTGGGGAGCTGGGTGCATGCTCGCTGCACCTTCTTTTTCTGACCAGCCAGGCTGCATTCTCGTAAAAGTATTTATAAAAATTAAAACCCGCGCTTACAGACTGTGCAGTGATGATTGATAAATAAATTGATAGCTCCGCAGCTGCTGCAACAAGAGGTCTAACACCTCAAAAAGGAAAAAATATTGGGTATTTGCAGCGCTTGCAGAAAAGTAAGTGAGCAAAAAAAAATGTGTCACAAATGCTTGTAGCACAAACATCTATAAGTAAATAACTTATCTGACATATCAACAATTATGGTATAAACAATAGTGAACAAACTTAAAGTTCATTAAATAGCAGTTATATCACTCCTGGAGAACTGAGTGTTTCCACACCAGAAATCAGTTGTTGGTTCCTAGATGAAAAAATCCCTTCTAATGGCCCCGCTCATCAGATAGGGAAATAATAAGAGATCTCACCAACTAAAGTCCAGGCAGACTTCATCTCATGTAGATGGGCTCCATAGTGCCAGCAGCAAAGACATTTAAATGACCAACTAAAGTCCAGGCAGACTTCATCTCATGTAGATGGGCTCCATAGTGCCAGCAGCAAAGACATTTAAATGACCATATGGAAAGAAAAGGAAAACATACATGTGAAGTACCGCTAGTAAACAGACAGCATGGCGCTGCTCGCAAAGAGACTCACAGGACTGCAGTGATAAACGAGCGTCAGTGTTGTTTCCCGGGTACACAGCGTGCGTTCCACCGAAACCGGAAGTAGCATCACTGGTTCTGAATTGGCCGGAAATTACGTCAACGAGTTTCGCCCCTCCTCCAGGGCATCATCAAGGACATGATGTATAAAAATATTGGGTATTTGCAGCGCTTGCAGAAAAGTAAGTGAGCAAAAAAAAATGTGTCACAAATGCTTGTAGCACAAACATCTATAAGTAAATAACTTATCTGACATATCAACAATTATGGTATAAAACAATAGTGAACAAACTTAAAGTTCATTAAATAGCAGTTATATCACTCCTGGAGAACTGAGTGTTTCCACACCAGAAATCAGTTGTTGGTTCCTAGATGAAAAAATCCCTTCTAATGAGGAGTGTGGAGGCTATGACAGTGGGTACCATGTACAGGTGAGGAGGATGAAGGAATCTGAGAAGAAAAAATGTAAAGGTTTGTGGATGGATGTTTAGGGACTGTGTAGTGGTTACGCGGGCCATACCTGAATTGAAATTAAGCCAATTAAGCATAGACCAGCCATAGTCGATCTATGTATGGGCTAGCTGGTTGTCCATGAGTCAATCTATTAAATCAACTTGAGTACCAGCAGCCTGCCAGGTTTTTCCCAAAACAATCAGTACTGCCAGCTATATGGCAGTCTCCCCACTGGCAGAACACAAAAACACTGCGGGAGAAATTCCCCCGTCCACAGACAGCTAGGGTTGCCACCTCATCCCTTTAAACCCAAACACATATGAATTACACAGGTTCTGTGGCTGATTAAGGTGGTAATTAAACTCACCTAGGAATGGGAAGTTCCCCCAGTAGGGTTTTTAGGCAGCTCGATTCAAAAATGGATGACAATGTATGTACAAAAATGGATTTATTAAAATTCAAAGGAAATGGGTGGTACAGATTTAAGATATGAGTTCTGGTAACATGTCATTGAACACAATTGCAAACACTGAAAGTGGTCATACAGTTTAACACAATTGTATGTGAAACTATGTAACACTTCCTAACGCGTTTCGACCCTTTTCATGGGTCTTCTTCAGAGGTTTCGGTGTTGCTGTAAAAAGGTTGTATAGAGTAAGCATCAAATATTTTCACCAATTTTTACAAAATTTAAAAATATATAAGTAACATAGTCACCAATTTATCGTGTGTAGACACTGAACATTTTTACCAAGGTTTCCAACAGGAGATGCCCCAGGGTCCCAGAACACCCTCCTGGTCGTGTGGATTCCCCACGCACTGGAATAACGCCGGAGGGGACTGCAGTTTACAAGAATTCACCATGTAGGATAAGGATCCCCAAACGGAGGGGGGAAAAGGAGCCCCAGGAAAGGGGCTGACACCTGCAGCGGAGCATTTAAAGCATGATTACACAATGCTTGGCAATATATCATTTAAATAGTGAGACATATTAAACTTTAAAGTGTTGAGCAGACAAAATTATACATCCTCTCAATAGGGTATGTCATCTCAGTTATTCAATTATTTATTGTTATCTTTATGTATGTAGGTTTATTGATTGATATATAAATCAATCAATAGTATTTGTGATTTACATTGTCTTTCAGGTGACGCTGTGACAAAAAATAATGTGTGTGATGATCAATGTGATGGAATAATGAAGTAACAGATACAAATTGACGTGAAAAATTGTGTAGTGGAAGTGTCAAATTAAACTAGTGCATGTTATAAAGGCTAATGAGTCCCCCCACCCTGACTATTCTTACCCTTTAATCCAGAAATACCCTAATTAATGTGTGACTTATTTTTTCCTTTTTTGCATTCTCGTAAAAGGCTCTGGTATGAATTTTGGGAGGTACCCCACACCTTTTTTGTTCTATTGTTGCATGGGCTATCCCCTTCAAAGCCATATCAGATCCCTATCTACAATAAGGGTCTGGCATTGATTTTGGGGAAAACCCCATATCTTTTATTTTTAACATCAATGAATAATAACATAAATATTGTTAATTCAGACAATTCAATACTTCTATAGTCCAAATGCAAAAGCCAAATAGTCCAGCAAATTTCAGAAACATAATCCCAAGTGCTTTCTTGTGTGCAAAAGATAAAAGTATTGAATTTGTGCTCCATACAACGTGTGTGTGTGTATGGTACAACACAGGTGCTCCCTTAGCAGTGTGCTTACTGGATCTCTATGACCACTTTTAAATAAGTATGGTCAAAAACACTTGTTGCTAGTAATCTACACCATTCCTTTTATAAGCCCCAATGACCTCCAGCATTTTACATCTAGAATTAGATAGATTTGTGAAAAGTTCCTATAGGGTAAACACCTCAAACAATTATTAAAGAGTTTAAAATCACTCACATGTAGCAGTGCTTGGTTTCTATACCCTACACACACTATATTACCAAAGGTATTGGGATGCCTGCAGGGCTGGTGCAAGGATTTTTGACACCCAAGGCGAAACTTCATTTTGCCGCCCCCCTTGGCTCCACCCCTGACCCCACTCCCTTTGCCATGCCCATGTATACCCCACCTTTTTAATGAAGTGCCCATCAAATGCAGCCTACCAGCACCCATCAATGCAGCCTCACCAGTGCCCATCAAATTCAGCATCACCAGCGCCCATCAAATGCAGCCTCACCAGAGCCCATCAATGCAGCCTACCAGCACCCATCAATGAATGTTTGCTTCCTTTGGAAAGAATGGTCAAACATCCCCATAGACTGAGGTCTCGTACACACGGCCGAGATTCTCGTTGAAAAAAACATGTCGTTTTTTTCGACGAGATTCTTGGACAAGAAACTTGTCCCGGCCGAGTGTACACATGCTCGTTTCAAAGAACCCGCGGTTCTTTGAAAGGAGTGTACGCGGTGACGTCATCGACTACGTCGAGCATGCGCTCGTCACATTCGATGCCGTCGCTGCCATCTTGGTATACCCTACGTATGCCTAGGAAGCTACCGCGCATGCGTGGAATTCATTTCGAAAATGCGTGGGCTTCCGGGCGGACAGGTAAGTGTACACACACTCACTTTTCTCGTCGAGAAACACGCCGAGGAGAATCTCGACGAGAAAATAGAGAGCAGGTTCTCTATTTTCTCGTCGAGGTTTCTTGTCGGTTTTCTCGACGAGAAACCCGCTAGCAGCGTACACACGACCGAGAAAATCGGTCGTGTGTACGAGGCCACACTCCTAAACCTTGTGGACAGCTTTCCCAGAAGAGTTGAAGCTGTTATAGCAGCAAAGGGTGGGCCAACTCAATATTGAACCCTACGGACTAAGACTGGCATGCCATTAAATTTCATGTGCGTGTAAAGCCAGCATCCCAATACTTTTGGTAATATAGTGTATGTACCCCTTAGTCCTCTAAATTTACCTGTCCTAGCTTCTGTATGAGTGCCGGTTCACACTGGGGCAACACGACTTCCAGCGCGACTTTTCAAGGCAACTTGGAGAAGACTTGAGCGCGACTTCAGCGCTACTTGGAGCGACTTACAACGCGACTTCAAGTCGCCTCCAGGACAGGCGACTTTGCCAGTGGCCAATCACATAATTATCTGCTCTGTGGGAGGGAGGGGTTTGCCTTAGAAAACAATTTTCACTTCCTGGAAAGTTGCTTCAGTTAAGACGGGGGATCCGACTTGGAGGCGACTTCCATTGAAATCAATGGGTACAAGTCACCTAGAAGTCGCCTTGAAGTAGTACAGGAACCTTTTCTGAAGTCGCTCCGACTTCATACGCGTTCATTAAGACTGCTCTCATTCACATAGCTGTGATTTCTGATGTCAAGCGACTTGAGGCGACTTGCGGTCTGACAAGTCGCCCCCCAAGTCGCGGTAGTGTGAACCGGCACTTAGTATCACTGCTAATTTCTCCACATGGATTTCATTTTGCTAGTACTGCTAGCTACACAGAAGGATGTTTAGCAAGGGTTCAAACAGGGTCCATAGTCATTTACCAACTAGTTACAGGCCTTGCGCATTTTATCCCAGATTTTAGACTTAAAAAGAGCTCAGATTTATAGCTTTTACTTACAGATAATGCAATAGAAGCTTATTGTCATTTGATACTCTTTCTTGGTTCTAATATGTTGAATGGTACTGACAAAGCTAGCAATTAGCAATCCAACCTCATAATAAATACTGATCTGAGGATTTAACTGTGGCTATTTAACGATTTCACAACGAGTGCAGGCTCAAAAGACTTCTGGGTAAAATTCCTCTTCCTTGCAACATAGAAAGAAGTGTGCCTCTTTTTTACAGATTTTTTCTCAGGCATACAAATACACATTTCTTCCAAACGTAGATGCTGGAGAAACAAAAAATACTCCTAGTTTAGACACTAGGGATGAGCTATAGGCTGGGCTAAATTCAATTTGACCTAAGCCTTCAGAAAACTGTCACATGACAGTGCATGTGGAAAGTGCTCTGATTTTACTTCCACTTTTCAGTCGTCATCTTTGGCTGATTGCTATGAAGTAATTTTGACTTTTACCTGTGATTTAAAGTATATACAAACCATTACCTTGTAAAACAACCCATCCAGTTTAAAATATAAATGAAAGGCAAAATACTTATGCACATAGAGTATATATGTAGCACTACCCCCGTAGGAGCTGCTGGTTAGTTTTGGGTTTTGCACGTTACCTCTTCAGCTTCGTTGTCCGGGTAGGAAAGTCTGTAGTAATGCAATGTCCACACAGATGTAAAACCTTCAACAGTCAGGCTTTATATTCTTCTGCATGTATAACTTTGAGAGAAAGTAGAAGGCAGAAGAAAAGCAGGGGAAGGTTCAGGCACTCGGCACAAAAATGCAAAAACATCAGTTCAAACTTATTCACCACTCTCAATGTTAGAATGGGTATTGGTCACCCGGATAGTCCCCTCTCACATGGTCTAGCAGCCGGGATGACACACAAATCAGCAACAGGGCAGTCTCTGCCACAGACTGAGTGAGTGAGTGAGTGAGTGAGTGAATAACTTGTATAGCGCTACAAATGCGAACTAAATCGCCTCAAGGCGCTTTGCATCCAGTGACATCCTGACCCTTCAGAATAGGTGGGTCTTAAGTTTTTTCCTGAAGGCCCGGTGGTTTTCTTCCATGCGGATGTTGGTGGGTAGAGCGTTCTATAGCCGTGGTCCTTGGACTGCAAATCTTCGTTCTCCCTTTGATTTGTAGCGGGACTTGGGGATGTGAAGGAGGTTTTGGTTGGTTGATCGGAGATTGCGATTGGGGGTGTAGTGTTTTATCTTCTCGCATAGATATTGTGGAGCGTTTCCCTGTGTGCACTTGTGGGTGAGACAGAGGGTCTTGAATGTGATCCGATCCTTTACGGTTAGCCAATGAAGGGTCCTTAGTGATGGGGTGATGGATTCCCAAGGTTTTTTTCCCGTTACCAGCCTGGCAGCCGTGTTCTGGATGACTTGTAGGCGCGAAATCTGGTATTTGGGTAGTCCGAGGTAGAGGGCGTTTGCGTAATCGAGTCGGGAGTTGATAATTGTTCCAACTACTACTGCTGTATCCTCTTTTGGGATGAAGGGGATGAGTCTACGTAGTAGACGGAGGAGATGGTGAGCTCCGCTGACTACTGATCCAATTTGTGCGTCCATCGACATCTCCGAGTCAAAGATGACTCAGAGACTTTTGACTTTGGTGCTCGGGGTAACGGTCTGTCCAAGGATAGTGGGGAGTGTCCAAGAAGACTTAGTTTTTGTCTTTCGGTTTGCGTGGAGGAGAAGGAGTTCTGTTTTGGATCCGTTGAGTTTGAGGGAATTCTCAGTCATCCATTCATCGATCAATGTGAGACAGGTTTCCAATCCGTGATATTGGTCTTTTTTCCCGGTGATACGAAAGTAGAGTTGGGTGTCGTCAGCATATGAGTGGTAGCACAGGCCCTGTTTGCTGATGATTTTGAGGAGTGGGCGGAGGTAGATGTTAAAGAGCACGGGTGACAGGGGTGATCCTTGGGGGACTCCGCAAGAAATTGTGCGAGTTTCAGAGGTGAAGGTTCCTAGACTGCCCAAGATGAAGTGGGTCTCTGTCACAGACCTTTTAAAGTTGAGCAAATGGATAGTCCAGGAATCCTCTGCCACAGGATTTAAAATTGTTAAAGTCCCGAACTTCCAACCGTGCAGTAAAAGAGCCTTTAAGCCAATCCGGCAAACTGCAGGGCTTGTGGTATAGTGGATCCCTCCTCAACAAGGTCACCAGGCTTCACCCAAGACGTCAGCACTTTGCCAGTCTCCTCCAGGGCAGGTCCTCCCCTGGTTTCCTTCATTAAGACAGCTTCCTTCCCATTTGAACAGACAGCTTGGGATCCCCCCTACTAGATAGCAATGCAGCCTCGGGCCAACGTGGCCCCAAGACCAGAACCACACGCAACATACCTCGTGTCCAGAGGGCCACAAGGGGAAGACCCCAAACAATGGCGTCTGCCCCTTAAGTATCCCCTCCCAGCAGGCACAGCGGGTCGACCATTCCCACTGAACTGCCGCCGAGAGGGGTCACTCAATACACCATGAATAAATAAATTATTGATGCTCTGTGTAATCAACCCCAAGTAAATACAGTGACCCTACTAATGTGGGATAAATTTCAAAATGCAAACTGCAAAAAAATACAAACTACAAAAACATGTATAAATGACAACAGGGCAAAAAGTGCTCAAAAAAACCCCTATAATATGTGTAAATGCACTCCAGTGCCAACACTGATCACCCTCAATTAGAGCAAGTCCTGATATAGCTGCTCCTCACCAGCCAGGTGGGGTCCACCAGGGCCGGACTGGCCTACCGGGATAACGGGAGATTTCCCGGTAAGCTGCCTGTCCTGGGGCGGGTTTCATTTGCGGCTGCAATGCTCCCCTCTCTCCTGCTTCTGTGTATCACGGAGCTGCCTGTCTCGGTCTGTGTTCAGCGGCGGCGGCGCTGTAACTGGGTCCCGCCCCCTTAGACCGGCTCGTGTGATAGTAGATAGAGTCAGTGTTCAGCCTATCACAGGAGCCGGTCTAGGGGGGGCGGGACCGTGTTACAGCGTCACCGTCGCCGCCGAACACAGATTCAGCCAGATCAGCTCCGTGATAAACAGGACAGGGAACACTACAGGAGATGCCCACTGTACAGCCCGCCCTGTGTGCCTGGATAGGAGGATCGGCAGGGGGACAGCATATAGAGGAAATTAGCTTTCTATATTCCTCCATACAGCCGCTGAATGCTTGCGGGGGGGAGGAGAACCAAGCATTCCGTGGCTGTATGGAGGAATATAGAAAGCTCATTTCCTCTATATGCGGTCCCCCTGCTTCTCCTCCTATCCAACTTCTTTTGTGGCTCCCCCCCCAGTGCTCTCCTCCCCCACCATACTCTCCAGCCCCCTTACAGTTCTCTCCACCTCTGTTCTTTCTGCCCCCCATCTCTCCAGCTCTCCCCATCCTTCTTCAGCCACCATTCCAGTGCTCTTCACCCCTGTTCTCCCCCCCCCAGTACTCTCCACCCCCCCAGTGCTCCCCACCCCTGTTCTTTCTCCCCCCCAGTGCTCTCCAGCTCTCCCCATCACTCTCCGTTCCCCATAGTGCTCTCCAGCCCCACGTGCTCCCCACCCCTGTTCTTTTTGCCCCCACCCATGTGCTCTCCAACCCCGCCAGTGCTCTCCGCCCCCCCATAGTGCTCTCCAGCCCCTCGTACTTTCCACCCCAGTTTTTTCTGGCCCCCACTGGTGCTCTCAAGCTCCCCCATTGCTCTACACCCCCCAGTGCTCTCCACTCCCCCCTGCTCTTTGTACCTCCCAGTGCTCTCCACCCCTGTTCTTTCTCCCCCCCCCAGTTCTCTCAAGATCCCCCCAGTGCTCTTTACCTCCCACACTCTTGGCCCCCTCAGTGCTCTTCAGCCCCCCCCCTCAGCCTCCCATGCTCTCCACCCCTGTTCTTTTTGGCTCCCCCCAGCGCTCTCCGCTCCCCACCCGTGTGATCTCCACTCCCCCCTGCTCTTTGCCCCCACCCATGTGCTCTCCAACCCCGCCAGTGCTCTCCGCTCCCCCTTCTCTCCAGCTCCCCCCCAGTGCTCTCACTTCCCCAGGACCAGAGGACAGGCTGACTGGGGCCGGAAAATGAGGACGGCTGAAGGTTCAGGTGGCCAGGGACCACTCCATCTCACAGCAAACAGATTCTCTGGAAGGAGCACTGTCCCCATCCAAAACGAGAACAGACCCTGCCTGCTGATGGTGATCATGGATATCCTGCTGGCATGGAAGGTACCGTACCGAGCATCAACAACACACCTTCCCACAGACAGGGACTGCAGACTGGGACATGGGGCAAAGGAGAGGCTGCATTCATGGGCACAGTGAGACTGCATTCACGGGCACAGTAAAGCTGCATTTGATGATCACAGTGTGGCTGCAATGGTGGGCACAGTGTGGCTGCAATGGTGGGCACAGTGTGGCTGCATTGATGGGCACAGTGTGGCTGCATTGATGGGCACAGTGTGGCTGCATTGATGGGCACAGTGAGGCTGCATTGATGGGCACAGTGAGGCTGCATTTGATGGGCACTGATGAGGCTGCATTTGATGGGTACTGGTGGGGCTGCATTGAGCTCTTGTATCATGTCTGCAGCCTCTGACCATCTCCTGTATCATGTCTGCAGTCTCTGAGGGAGTCTGGAGAGGAGTCAAGAGTGGGAGCACCGCCGGGATGGGGGTCATGGGAGAAGTCAGATGTGTGGGGACTGTGGAGAGGAGACTATATAGGATAAAACCAGAGCCACCGAGCTGGAGCCAACTGACTGAGCCCTGCACGGTGTACCTGAGAGGAGGTCAGTGACAGCACCGCTAGGCCAATCTGAGGGGGGGTCACTGATGTTAGGGGGGAGTGAATACGATAATGTAAGGGGGCATTGATATAAAGGTTTCCCCCCTATATCAGTAACCCACCTTCCCCTTACCTTAGTGTATTCTTTCTGCAGAATTTGATTATTGGATCTTCGGCCCATCTTTTGTGGTCATAACTGAGATTGCCACCAGCTATACCTTTAAATTGCTTAATTCTAATCCTAAATCAGGTCTGTTTGCAGGAAGTCAAGGAGTTGGGAGGAAGAGGGTACATCAGGATTAAAGTTTTGCAGTTAGCGAAAGATATAAACTTATTCCAAACCTTGTCATATGTATTGTTTGTATTGTTCATTGAAGGCTCCTGTGCTTTTAGCAGAGTTGAAACAACTCTAGAGGAACATCCTAACGATTAAAGCCTCTGTGTTTTAACATTCTAATGTGAAGGTGCAATCTGTGAGGATTCTGATGGGTGTGATGCCTTGAGCCAGAAAAAAGGGTATGAGAGGAATATTTTCCAGAGGCTGGACACTAAGATATATTGCCCTAGGGAATCATGGGTCTCTCCCTGCAAATATGGCGGGCTAAATTAGATTGCATGCCCAAGGACTTGACAGGGCATCTATTGCTTCTGCCCAAGGGTGAGGTAGATGTGAAACAAACCTCTGCAGCATGGTATTGCTTGCTGTAGCAAAAGGATGCAGTTCAGAAAAGGTCCACTGGCCCACAATCCAACTGAATAACTTTGGTTGTAGGGACCATTTATTGGGATCCGGGAATCCTTGGGATAGGGGATTAGCGTTTGTGTTTAAAGGGGGGTGGAAGATAGACTACTCTTAGGTCCTTCAGATTCCCCTCTGCCCAAATGAAGATGGGTTCCACTTCCCTTAGTAAGGAACTGTTGTGAGTTCCGCTTTGGTGATGTAAGTATTATATTGCAGCTCTATTGTCTATCCGAATCAGAACTGATTTTTCCTTGATCTGAGAGAGCAAATGCTGTCGATACGAGATATGCCGCCTGGATTTCCAGGATATTTGTGATGATGTCTGCCGCATTGAACGCCCATCCGTCTTGAACCAACATCTGGTTGCAATGTGCCTCCTAGCCTATTGCATTGGCGCCTGTGGTAAATGTGGTTCAGAAGACATGCCTTAAAGAGGAAGTAAACCCCCCCCCCCGAAAAAAATGGATAAAAGAGCAAACCCTGCAAGAGAAAGGGATAATGAGCTAGTATGCATAGCATACTAGCTCATTATGTGGCACTTACCTGAAATCGAAGCCCCCAAAGTCCTCCTCGTTCCCCTCCGCCGCCGCCGCCGCCATGTCCCCTCGGAGCTTCTTCCTGGTATCGCCGCTCCGGCGCTGTGATTGGCAGGAGCGGCGATGATGTAAAAGCCGGCGTTATTCATAAAACTGGCATTTACAGTGTGCCTGTGCCGATGTCTATGGCGCGCATGCGCCGTACACATCGGTGTACTCTTTTTTTCCAAATATCTCCTAAACCTTGTAGGTTTAGGAGATATTGCAAACATCTACAGATAAGCCTTAATCTAGGCTTACCTGTAGGTGCAAGTTGCAAGAGTGGGTTTACAACCACTTTAATGGACGTGGCTTTACAGGCATCTCCCTCTTTGTCCACTGTGCATCAAACTTGTTTGATATATGGACTGGGATAGACAGTTTGCTCCATTTCTTTAGGAATTCTAGATAAAAGGTGCCTGAGGTATCCATGTGTCCATGGGACCATCTGGATACAGATAGACAATAATCCCTATTAAGTTGAGTTAGCTCGAGGCTGTTATGTAGGACCATGTCCTCACTCTCCTTACTTTCTGAATGATCACTCACACTTTCTGAGATGGCAGGGACACCGTCCCTTTTGCTGTGTTGAATAAGGCACCTAAACTGGAGAAAAGATGACTCGTTTGATGATTTACCATACAACCGTATCTTGATAATGTAGGCCACAGTATCCACCTAGCTGGGCTGGATCTTTTGATAAAAGGAGGATATCGTCTCATTAGTGATAAGAATTGAGACCCAGTTCTCGTAAAGAAGCTTGGATAGCGATCCGAGCCCTCGTGTGGGCTCTGAGGGAAGGGCAGGGTCCAAAGGGGAGACTCTGGAATTGTAGATGGACCTAGTCGACCAAAAATCTCAGATACTTCTGTAACAGTTGTAGTATGGGTGTGTGCAAGAATCCCCGGGTACGTCTAATTCTGCTGTTCTGGGGAAACAAGTCTGACTTTCCTCCTGTGACGTGGGAAATGGCTTTCTATAACCTTTCTTTAAGTGATTTACCATCAAACATTTTATTTATACTATTTTTGTTTTGACACAGTGTCAGCTGCCCGTGGTTATGACTACAATACCCATATGGCTATCACAAGTAGTGACATTGATCTTGCGAAGTATCGAATTGTATCCATTGCCATCTCACCGGTGAAATCTACTGAGAGCCATAATTCGTCCAAAGCCATGACTATATTTTCCCTAGGGACATTTTGATGAATCACTTTTTGATTACAGATGATTAGGCAATTGCTGACTTCCAGGCATTTACCCGCCATTTGGTAAGCTACTTTAAGTTGGGGTCTATTTCTCTGTCTAAAGGATCCTCAACTGAGGCTGAATCATTGATTGGTAAGATGAAATTCTTTGTTATACGAACCACTGCCACGTCTACCCCCAGTGGACCGTCTGTCGTTGCAGATTTTTTTTTGGACAGTGAATAAAGATTGCCTAGACTCTAAAACAGCTTTTGCCGATCAATTGGCTGGTAATAGGATGACCCCGCATGCTTGGCATTTAGGGATTTGAGAATTGGTGAATGTGAAGAATTAGGTATTTTCACGGATGAACCCTCGCCTCTTGCATGGTATCCTGATCTGGATGGTGTGCCCTGGTTGGGGCCTTCATAGGTTTGTTTATGTAGCCTTGATGTCCGCTTGGCTGAAATACATAAACGTACCAGCATAACTGCGCTCTCTTTTTTACTTACCTGGAAGACGGTCCCTACCCTAAATGTTGGAGAGGGTCTTGTTCAAAGAAAGAAGTTACATTTACAGTTGGCAAAAAACAGGGTCCCCTCCAGAAGCTCCCAGATGACAACAGGATGACAGGATGCCATGCTGAAGGTCTCCAGTAATAAACAATGAGGGGAGGGACATCTGTGGGAGATGCAACCCTCTAAAAAATGATTTTGACAAACAAGGACAATTTTTTTTAAATTTGCCCCTATTCAAGATTGCCGCCAGAACCTCAGTCCAAACCGCGCATGCGCAACTGGTGGCACTAGGACCTATGCGGCCTGCCCAAATCAGCTCAGCTCACCGAGTTGGCTCCTGACATCCGCGCATGCGCCGAGCGGGCAGGAGGATGCTGAGGGACTCAGAAAAGCTAGCGTGTGGTGTGCTCCACCCACTATAGCAACCAGGAATGAAGGTACAATATCACAAGGAGGGGAAGGTGGTGGGGGAGGAAGAAAGTGAAAAAGAGAGAGATGAACACAAGGAAAGTGAGAGAGCATGGATGACAGGAGGGAGAAATGGAAGGCTAAGGCTCAGTGAAAAATAGATATAGCTGCTTTCTCTGCTGCAGGCTTGAGCAAATGCAAGTATATAAATGAAGATAGGAGCGATTAGTTAAGAGACAACCGCTGTCCCAAAAGGCCCACAGAAGGGACTCCCTATCTTATTAGCGCATTTAGCTGCCCAAAAATAGGGACTGCACCTGGGAGAGGCTTGAACCCAGCTGGAGGCTGTTGACTGCAAAAGGTAAGGGATGTTCGACCACCATTCACTGACCATGGGGTATGAGGAAAAAAAGGAGAATGCTGGGAGTGCACTAATCCCTTTTCTTTTATAATATTCACTGGTCCTGAGGGAGAAGCCAAGGCGGAGGTTGTCACAGGTATGCTGCCATTGAGGCACCAGGAAAAAGTTTTACCTATAGTTCTACTTTAAGGACACAGCTGAGGCTAGTCAGACTATATACTTATATATACTTTAAAGAAAATGCTGTCCCAGCTTCATCCTCATGGCCCTAAGGGAAGCCCACAAAGTAATTATCAGGGAGACCCTAATCCAACATGCCGCATGCAAGAAAAAAGAGGAAATCTAAGATCACCTCATTATCTTCTCACTTTTTTCCTTGTTCTTCTCTTAAACCCTTCAGGAGATAGCTTTAAAGGGGTTGTAAACCCTTGTATTTTTTCACCTTAATGCATGCTATGCATTAAGGTGAAACAACTTCTGACAGCGACCTCACCTGAGCCCTTCGTTCCCTCTGCAGAGACGCGCTCTTCCTCTTTACCCGTGGTTCTCGGCTCTTGATTGGATAGATTGATAGCAGCCATTGGCTCCCGCTGCTGTCAATCAAATCCAATGACGCGGGCACCAGGGGGGCGGGCCGAGTATGGCATTCTGTGTCTATGCACGCAAATGCTGGTCTCCTGAGCACGCCTGCAAGGTAACCCACTGGGAGAGCGCTTCTCCTAGGGGGTTATCTGATAAGAGGAGGAGCTGCAAGCGCTGCCGTGGGGGCCCGCAGAAGACGAGGTTTGGGACCACACTGTGCAAAACAAACTGTACAGTGGAGGTAAGTATGATATGTTTGTTATTTAATAAACAAAGGTTTACAATCACTTTAATGTTACACATGATGTACACTATACATATTATATGTCATTTATGTGTATTTTCATTTCTAGTGTTAAATAATAAAGAAAGAATATTGCGCTAGGTGCTAGATAAAAAGTGATAAGTGATAAAAATGAATAAAGAAATTGAAAAAAAATCTGTGACAGATATCCTGCAGCTAAACACTATAACCCTGATAAGGGGCACAACAAGAAATATACAATAAGAGTGTAGCGCTGGATAATGGTTGATAAACCTAATAACTCAATAATGGTGATGAAGGGGGGCGTTGCTTAGTAATGGCGGAGTAGAGAGACACTAGCGGAGCTCTGACTTACCCTCCACCTAACTAGGGTGCGAGTAATACGCCGCTTCTTGGACTCTTTAACGGCTAAAGCGGAGGGAGAGACTGCAGAGAAACTGAGGAAACACCCCACGGTATGAGCGGTGTAAAGCAGAGGGCAGAAGCAGACAACAGCAAATACAGAGAGCTCCAGGTCAGCCGGAGATTCAAAACTTTTTTCCCGCGCACGCGCGCCGCGATAGCCCGGGCATCGGCAGCAGAGACACAGAGTAGACCGTGTACAGAGATATCAATGGCGGCACCGGGCATGAACTTACCCCTGTCCTCGGAAACACACGGAGTGATGGATGTAGAGGGAGAACAATGCAGCGAGTTTGGATTTGGATCTGAGAGCAATTTTGCAGGCCCTCCCGACACGCCAGGAGATGGAGGCAATGTTTGCCCGGCAAGAGGAAGGACTTAAGAAAGAAATACAGTCGGTGCGAGAGGAGGTACTGGTGTTGGCAGATCGCTGCACTGCAGAGTAGATGGCGGTGACTAGGGATGGGCCCGGTGCTCGATTCGAACCCATGTTCGAATCGAGCACCGGGCGTTCGCTCGCTCGTCGAGCCCAGAACTATTTGGGCCGTTCGCATCACATTCGTGTGATGCGAGCGGCCCCGCAATGCATTGCGGCCGGCGCGGCCGGCGCAGTGCATTGCTGGCTGATGATTGGCCAAGCATGCACTGTGACCCCGCATGCTTGGCCAATCACAGCGCCCGAAACTCGGAGAGCAATAATTGGCTACAGGCAGGACGCCTGTAGCCAATTACAGCTCAGGGGCTTTAGTACATGCCCCACCATTTAAAAGGCCGCCACGCCATCGGCCCCGGTCACATGAGTTCCGGCTTTAGGAGAGATCAGTCTGCTGATTCTGTCTTTGCTTGATACTGAAAGATTTGCTCTTCTTTGCTAAACCATTGGCTATTTCTTTGCTAAACCATTGCTACCTAAGTCATTGATCGTTCATTGCTGCTGATTGCACAGTTAGCGTGTTATTATTAGCTGCTGCTGGGGATTAGTCTGGTGCGTGCTTACTGTTAGTACAGTATTGCAGTAGTACCAACCGCAGTGCTGTTAGCACAGCATTGCACCCCAACAGCACCCATAGGACTTCTAGTGTGTTAGTGGCAGCAAACAGAGCTCCTATATTTTCTTCTCAGCAGCACCCATAGGACTTCTAGTGTGTTAGTGGCAGCAAACAGAGCTCCTATATTTTCTTCTCAGCAGCACCCATAGGACTTCTAGTGTGTTAGTGGCATCACACAGAGCTCCTATATTTTCTTCTCAGCAGCACCCATAGGACTTCTAGTGTGTTAGTGGCATCACACAGAGCTCCTATATTTTCTTCTCAGCAGCACCCATAGGACTTCTAGTGTGTTAGTGGCAGCAAACAGAGCTCCTATATTTTCTTCTCAGCAGCACCCATAGGACTTCTAATGTGTTAGTGGCATCACACAGAGTTCCTATATTTTCATCTCAGAAGCACCCATAGGACTTCTAGTGTGTTAGTGGCAGCAAACAGAGCTCCTATATTTTCTTCTCAGCAGCACCCATAGGACTTCTAGTGTGTTAGTGGCATCACACAGAGCTCCTATATTTTCTTCTCAGAAGCACCCATAGGACTTCTAGTGTGTTAGTGGCAGCAAACAGAGCTCCTATATTTTCTTCTCAGCAGCACCCATAGGACTTCTAATGTGTTAGTGGCATCACACAGAGTTCCTATATTTTCATCTCAGAAGCACCCATAGGACTTCTAGTGTGTTAGTGGCATCACACAGAGCTCCTATATTTTCTTCTCAGAAGCACCCATAGGACTTCTAGTGTGTTAGTGGCAGCAAACAGAGCTCCTATATTTTCTTCTTAGCAGCACCCATAGGACTTCTAATGTGTTAGTGGCATCACACAGAGTTCCTATATTTTCATCTCAGAAGCACCCATAGGACTTCTAATGTGTTAGTGGCATCACACAGAGCTCCTATATTTTCTTCTCAGAAGCACCCATAGGACTTCTAGTGTGTTAGTGGCAGCAAACAGAGCTCCTATATTTTCTTCTCAGCAGCACCCATAGGACTTCTAATGTGTTAGTGGCATCACACAGAGTTCCTATATTTTCATCTCAGAAGCACCCATAGGACTTCTAGTGTGTTAGTGGCATCATACAGAGCTCCTATATTTTCTTCTCAGCAGCACCCATAGGACTTCTAGTGTGTTAGTGGCATCACACAGAGCTCCTATATTTTCATCTCAGAAGCACCCATAGGACTTCTAGTGTGTTAGTGGCATCACACAGAGCTCCTATATTTTCTTCTCAGCAGCACCCATAGGACTTCTAGTGTGTTAGTGGCAGCAAACAGAGCTCCTATATTTTCTTCTCAGCAGCACCCATAGGACTTCTAGTGTGTTAGTGGCATCACACAGAGCTCCTATATTTTCTTCTCAGCAGCACCCATAGGACTTCTAGTGTGTTAGTGGCAGCAAACAGAGCTCCTATATTTTCTTCTCAGCAGCACCCATAGGACTTCTAGTGTGTTAGTGGCATCACACAGAGCTCCTATATTTTCATCTCAGAAGCACCCATAGGACTTCTAGTGTGTTAGTGGCATCACACAGAGCTCCTATATTTTCTTCTCAGCAGCACCCATAGGACTTCTAGTGTGTTAGTGGCAGCAAACAGAGCTCCTATATTTTCATCTCAGAAGCACCCATAGGACTTCTAGTGTGTTAGTGGCATCACACAGAGCTCCTATATTTTCATCTCAGAAGCACCCATAGGACTTCTAGTGTGTTAGTGGCATCACACAGAGCTCCTATATTTTCTTCTCAGAAGCACCCATAGGACTTCTAGTGTGTTAGTGGCAGCAAACAGAGCTCCTATATTTTCTTCTTAGCAGCACCCATAGGACTTCTAATGTGTTAGTGGCATCACACAGAGTTCCTATATTTTCATCTCAGAAGCACCCATAGGACTTCTAGTGTGTTAGTGGCATCACACAGAGCTCCTATATTTTCTTCTCAGCAGCACCCATAGGACTTCTAGTGTGTTAGTGGCATCACACAGAGCTCCTATATTTTCTTCTCAGCAGCACCCATAGGACTTCTAATGTGTTAGTGGCATCACACAGAGCTCCTATATTTTCATCTCAGAAGCACCCATAGGACTTCTAGTGTGTTAGTGGCATCACACAGAGCTCCTATATTTTCTTCTCAGAAGCACCCATAGGACTTCTAGTGTGTTAGTGGCAGCAAACAGAGCTCCTATATTTTCTTCTTAGCAGCACCCATAGGACTTCTAATGTGTTAGTGGCATCACACAGAGTTCCTATATTTTCATCTCAGAAGCACCCATAGGACTTCTAGTGTGTTAGTGGCATCACACAGAGCTCCTATATTTTCTTCTCAGAAGCACCCATAGGACTTCTAGTGTGTTAGTGGCAGCAAACAGAGCTCCTATATTTTCTTCTCAGCAGCACCCATAGGACTTCTAGTGTGTTAGTGGCATCACACAGAGCTCCTATATTTTCTTCTCAGCAGCACCCATAGGACTTCTAGTGTGTTAGTGGCAGCAAACAGAGCTCCTATATTTTCTTCTCAGCAGCACCCATAGGACTTCTAGTGTGTTAGTGGCAGCAAACAGAGCTCCTATATTTTCTTCTCAGCAGCACCCATAGGACTTCTAGTGTGTTAGTGGCATCACACAGAGCTCCTATATTTTCTTCTCAGCAGCACCCATAGGACTTCTAGTGTGTTAGTGGCAGCAAACAGAGCTCCTATATTTTCTTCTCAGCAGCACCCATAGGACTTCTAGTGTGTTAGTGGCAGCAAACAGAGCTCCTATATTTTCTGCTCAGCAGCACCGATAGGACTTCTAGTGTGTTAGTGGCATCACACAGAGCTCCTATATTTTCTTCTCAGCAGCACCCATAGGACTTCTAGTGTGTTAGTGGCAGCAAACAGAGCTCCTATATTTTCTTCTCAGCAGCACCCATAGGACTTCTAGTGTGTTAGTGGCAGCAAACAGAGCTCCTATATTTTCTTCTCAGCAGCACCCATAGGACTTCTAATGTGTTAGTGGCATCACACAGAGTTCCTATATTTTCATCTCAGAAGCACCCATAGGACTTCTAGTGTGTTAGTGGCATCACACAGAGCTCCTATATTTTCTTCTCAGAAGCACCCATAGGACTTCTAGTGTGTTAGTGGCATCACACATAGCTCCTATATTTTCTTCTCAGCAGCACCCATAGGACTTCTAATGTGTTAGTGGCAGCAAACAGAGCTCCTATATTTTCTTCTCAGAAGCACCCATAGGACTTCTAGTGTGTTAGTGGCAGCAAACAGAGCTCCTATATTTTCTTCTCAGCAGCACCCATAGGACTTCTAATGTGTTAGTGGCATCACACAGAGTTCCTATATTTTCATCTCAGAAGCACCCATAGGACTTCTAGTGTGTTAGTGGCATCACACAGAGCTCCTATATTTTCTTCTCAGAAGCACCCATAGGACTTCTAGTGTGTTAGTGGCAGCAAACAGAGCTCCTATATTTTCTTCTTAGCAGCACCCATAGGACTTCTAATGTGTTAGTGGCATCACACAGAGTTCCTATATTTTCATCTCAGAAGCACCCATAGGACTTCTAGTGTGTTAGTGGCATCACACAGAGCTCCTATATTTTCTTCTCAGAAGCACCCATAGGGCTTCTAGTGTGTTAGTGGCAGCAAACAGAGCTCCTATATTTTCTTCTCAGCAGCACCCATAGGACTTCTAGTGTGTTAGTGGCATCACACAGAGTTCCTATATTTTCATCTCAGAAGCACCCATAGGACTTCTAGTGTGTTAGTGGCATCACACAGAGCTCCTATATTTTCTTCTCAGCAGCACCCATAGGACTTCTAGTGTGTTAGTGGCATCACACAGAGCTCCTATATTTTCATCTCAGAAGCACCCATAGGACTTCTAGTGTGTTAGTGGCATCACACAGAGCTCCTATATTTTCTTCTCAGCAGCACCCATAGGAATTCTAGTGTGTTAATGGCAGCAAACAGAGCTCCTATATTTTCTTTTCAGCAGCACCCATAGGACTTCTAATGTGTTAGTGGCATCACAGAGAGTTCCTATATTTTCATCTCAGAAGCACCCATAGGACTTCTAGTGTGTTAGTGGCAGCAAACAGAGCTCCTATATTTTCTTCTTAGCAGCACCCATAGGACTTCTAATGTGTTAGTGGCATCACACAGAGTTCCTATATTTTCATCTCAGAAGCACCCATAGGACTTCTAGTGTGTTAGTGGCATCACACAGAGCTCCTATATTTTCTTCTCAGCAGCACCCATAGGACTTCTAGTGTGTTAGTGGCATCACACAGAGCTCCTATATTTTCATCTCAGAAGCACCCATAGGACTTCTAGTGTGTTAGTGGCATCACACAGAGCTCCTATATTTTCTTCTCAGCAGCACCCATAGGACTTCTAGTGTGTTAGTGGCAGCAAACAGAGCTCCTATATTTTCTTCTCAGCAGCACCCATAGGACTTCTAGTGTGTTAGTGGCATCACACAGAGCTCCTATATTTTCTTCTCAGCAGCACCCATAGGACTTCTAGTGTGTTAGTGGCAGCAAACAGAGCTCCTATATTTTCTTCTCAGCAGCACCCATAGGACTTCTAGTGTGTTAGTGGCATCACACAGAGCTCCTATATTTTCATCTCAGAAGCACCCATAGGACTTCTAGTGTGTTAGTGGCATCACACAGAGCTCCTATATTTTCTTCTCAGCAGCACCCATAGGACTTCTAGTGTGTTAGTGGCAGCAAACAGAGCTCCTATATTTTCATCTCAGAAGCACCCATAGGACTTCTAGTGTGTTAGTGGCATCACACAGAGCTCCTATATTTTCATCTCAGAAGCACCCATAGGACTTCTAGTGTGTTAGTGGCATCACACATAGCTCCTATATTTTCTTCTCAGCAGCACCCATAGGACTTCTAGTGTGTTAGTGGCATCACACAGAGCTCCTATATTTTCATCTCAGAAGCACCCATAGGACTTCTAGTGTGTTAGTGGCATCACACAGAACTCCTATATTTTCTTCTCAGAAGCACCCATAGGACTTCTAGTGTGTTAGTGGCAGCAAACAGAGCTCCTATATTTTCTTCTCAGCAGCACCCATAGGACTTCTAGTGTGTTAGTGGCATCACACAGAGTTCCTATATTTTCATCTCAGAAGCACCCATAGGACTTCTAGTGTGTTAGTGGCATCACACAGAGCTCCTATATTTTCTTCTCAGCAGCACCCATAGGACTTCTAGTGTGTTAGTGGCATCACACAGAGCTCCTATATTTTCATCTCAGAAGCACCCATAGGACTTCTAGTGTGTTAGTGGCATCACACAGAGCTCCTATATTTTCTTCTCAGCAGCACCCATAGGACTTCTAGTGTGTTAGTGGCAGCAAACAGAGCTCCTATATTTTCTTCTCAGCAGCACCCATAGGACTTCTAGTGTGTTAGTGGCATCACACAGAGTTCCTATATTTTCATCTCAGAAGCACCCATAGGACTTCTAGTGTGTTAGTGGCATCACACAGAGCTCCTATATTTTCTTCTCAGAAGCACCCATAGGACTTCTAGTGTGTTAGTGGCAGCAAACAGAGCTCCTATATTTTCTTCTTAGCAGCACCCATAGGACTTCTAATGTGTTAGTGGCATCACACAGAGTTCCTATATTTTCATCTCAGAAGCACCCATAGGACTTCTAGTGTGTTAGTGGCATCACACAGAGCTCCTATATTTTCTTCTCAGAAGCACCCATAGGACTTCTAGTGTGTTAGTGGCAGCAAACAGAGCTCCTATATTTTCTTCTCAGCAGCACCCATAGGACTTCTAGTGTGTTAGTGGCATCACACAGAGTTCCTATATTTTCATCTCAGAAGCACCCATAGGACTTCTAGTGTGTTAGTGGCATCACACAGAGCTCCTATATTTTCTTCTCAGCAGCACCCATAGGACTTCTAGTGTGTTAGTGGCATCACACAGAGCTCCTATATTTTCATCTCAGAAGCACCCATAGGACTTCTAGTGTGTTAGTGGCATCACACAGAGCGCCTATATTTTCTTCTCAGCAGCACCCATAGGACTTCTAGTGTGTTAGTGGCAGCAAACAGAGCTCCTATATTTTCTTCTCAGCAGCACCCATAGGACTTCTAGTGTGTTAGTGGCATCACACAGAGCTCCTATATTTTCTTCTCAGCAGCACCCATAGGACTTCTAGTGTGTTAGTGGCAGCAAACAGAGCTCCTATATTTTCTTCTCAGCAGCACCCATAGGACTTCTAGTGTGTTAGTGGCATCACACAGAGCTCCTATATTTTCATCTCAGAAGCACCCATAGGACTTCTAGTGTGTTAGTGGCATCACACAGAGCTCCTATATTTTCTTCTCAGCAGCACCCATAGGACTTCTAGTGTGTTAGTGGCATCACACAGAGCTCCTATATTTTCATCTCAGAAGCACCCATAGGACTTCTAGTGTGTTAGTGGCATCACACAGAGCTCCTATATTTTCTTCTCAGCAGCACCCATAGGACTTCTAGTGTGTTAGTGGCAGCAAACAGAGCTCCTATATTTTCATCTCAGAAGCACCCATAGGACTTCTAGTGTGTTAGTGGCATCACACAGAGCTCCTATATTTTCATCTCAGAAGCACCCATAGGACTTCTAGTGTGTTAGTGGCATCACACATAGCTCCTATATTTTCTTCTCAGAAGCACCCATAGGACTTCTAGTGTGTTAGTGGCAGCAAACAGAGCTCCTATATTTTCTTCTTAGCAGCACCCATAGGACTTCTAATGTGTTAGTGGCATCACACAGAGTTCCTATATTTTCATCTCAGAAGCACCCATAGGACTTCTAGTGTGTTAGTGGCATCACACAGAGCTCCTATATTTTCTTCTCAGAAGCACCCATAGGACTTCTAGTGTGTTAGTGGCAGCAAACAGAGCTCCTATATTTTCTTCTCAGCAGCACCCATAGGACTTCTAGTGTGTTAGTGGCATCACACAGAGCTCCTATATTTTCTTCTCAGCAGCACCCATAGGACTTCTAGTGTGTTAGTGGCAGCAAACAGAGCTCCTATATTTTCTTCTCAGCAGCACCCATAGGACTTCTAGTGTGTTAGTGGCAGCAAACAGAGCTCCTATATTTTCTTCTCAGCAGCACCCATAGGACTTCTAGTGTGTTAGTGGCATCACACAGAGCTCCTATATTTTCTTCTCAGCAGCACCCATAAGACTTCTAGTGTGTTAGTGGCAGCAAACAGAGCTCCTATATTTTCTTCTCAGCAGCACCCATAGGACTTCTAGTGTGTTAGTGGCAGCAAACAGAGCTCCTATATTTTCTTCTCAGCAGCACCCATAGGACTTCTAGTGTGTTAGTGGCATCACACAGAGCTCCTATATTTTCTTCTCAGCAGCACCCATAGGACTTCTAGTGTGTTAGTGGCAGCAAACAGAGCTCCTATATTTTCTTCTCAGCAGCACCCATAGGACTTCTAGTGTGTTAGTGGCAGCAAACAGAGCTCCTATATTTTCTTCTCAGCAGCACCCATAGGACTTCTAATGTGTTAGTGGCATCACACAGAGTTCCTATATTTTCATCTCAGAAGCACCCATAGGACTTCTAGTGTGTTAGTGGCATCACACAGAGCTCCTATATTTTCTTCTCAGAAGCACCCATAGGACTTCTAGTGTGTTAGTGGCATCACACATAGCTCCTATATTTTCTTCTCAGCAGCACCCATAGGACTTCTAATGTGTTAGTGGCAGCAAACAGAGCTCCTATATTTTCTTCTTAGCAGCACCCATAGGACTTCTAATGTGTTAGTGGCATCACACAGAGTTCCTATATTTTCATCTCAGAAGCACCCATAGGACTTCTAGTGTGTTAGTGGCATCACACAGAGCTCCTATATTTTCTTCTCAGAAGCACCCATAGGACTTCTAGTGTGTTAGTGGCAGCAAACAGAGCTCCTATATTTTCTTCTCAGCAGCACCCATAGGACTTCTAATGTGTTAGTGGCATCACACAGAGTTCCTATATTTTCATCTCAGAAGCACCCATAGGACTTCTAGTGTGTTAGTGGCATCACACAGAGCTCCTATATTTTCTTCTCAGAAGCACCCATAGGACTTCTAGTGTGTTAGTGGCAGCAAACAGAGCTCCTATATTTTCTTCTTAGCAGCACCCATAGGACTTCTAATGTGTTAGTGGCATCACACAGAGTTCCTATATTTTCATCTCAGAAGCACCCATAGGACTTCTAGTGTGTTAGTGGCATCACACAGAGCTCCTATATTTTCTTCTCAGAAGCACCCATAGGACTTCTAGTGTGTTAGTGGCAGCAAACAGAGCTCCTATATTTTCTTCTCAGCAGCACCCATAGGACTTCTAATGTGTTAGTGGCATCACACAGAGTTCCTATATTTTCATCTCAGAAGCACCCATAGGACTTCTAGTGTGTTAGTGGCATCACACAGAGCTCTTATATTTTCTTCTCAGAAGCACCCATAGGACTTCTAGTGTGTTAGTGGCAGCAAACAGAGCTCCTATATTTTCTTCTTAGCAGCACCCATAGGACTTCTAATGTGTTAGTGGCATCACACAGAGTTCCTATATTTTCATCTCAGAAGCACCCATAGGACTTCTAGTGTGTTAGTGGCATCACACAGAGCTCCTATATTTTCTTCTCAGAAGCACCCATAGGACTTCTAGTGTGTTAGTGGCAGCAAACAGAGCTCCTATATTTTCTTCTCAGCAGCACCCATAGGACTTCTAGTGTGTTAGTGGCATCACACAGAGTTCCTATATTTTCATCTCAGAAGCACCCATAGGACTTCTAGTGTGTTAGTGGCATCACACAGAGCTCCTATATTTTCTTCTCAGCAGCACCCATAGGACTTCTAGTGTGTTAGTGGCATCACACAGAGCTCCTATATTTTCATCTCAGAAGCACCCATAGGACTTCTAGTGTGTTAGTGGCATCACACAGAGCTCCTATATTTTCTTCTCAGCAGCACCCATAGGACTTCTAGTGTGTTAGTGGCAGCAAACAGAGCTCCTATATTTTCTTCTTAGCAGCACCCATAGGACTTCTAATGTGTTAGTGGCATCACACAGAGTTCCTATATTTTCATCTCAGAAGCACCCATAGGACTTCTAGTGTGTTAGTGGCATCACACAGAGCTCCTATATTTTCTTCTCAGAAGCACCCATAGGACTTCTAGTGTGTTAGTGGCAGCAAACAGAGCTCCTATATTTTCTTCTCAGCAGCACCCATAGGACTTCTAATGTGTTAGTGGCATCACACAGAGTTCCTATATTTTCATCTCAGAAGCACCCATAGGACTTCTAGTGTGTTAGTGGCATCACACAGAGCTCCTATATTTTCTTCTCAGAAGCACCCATAGGACTTCTAGTGTGTTAGTGGCAGCAAACAGAGCTCCTATATTTTCTTCTTAGCAGCACCCATAGGACTTCTAATGTGTTAGTGGCATCACACAGAGTTCCTATATTTTCATCTCAGAAGCACCCATAGGACTTCTAGTGTGTTAGTGGCATCACACAGAGCTCCTATATTTTCTTCTCAGAAGCACCCATAGGACTTCTAGTGTGTTAGTGGCAGCAAACAGAGCTCCTATATTTTCTTCTCAGCAGCACCCATAGGACTTCTAGTGTGTTAGTGGCATCACACAGAGTTCCTATATTTTCATCTCAGAAGCACCCATAGGACTTCTAGTGTGTTAGTGGCATCACACAGAGCTCCTATATTTTCTTCTCAGCAGCACCCATAGGACTTCTAGTGTGTTAGTGGCATCACACAGAGCTCCTATATTTTCATCTCAGAAGCACCCATAGGACTTCTAGTGTGTTAGTGGCATCACACAGAGCTCCTATATTTTCTTCTCAGCAGCACCCATAGGACTTCTAGTGTGTTAGTGGCAGCAAACAGAGCTCCTATATTTTCTTTTCAGCAGCACCCATAGGACTTCTAATGTGTTAGTGGCATCACACAGAGTTCCTATATTTTCATCTCAGAAGCACCCATAGGACTTCTAGTGTGTTAGTGGCATCACACAGAGCTCCTATATTTTCTTCTCAGAAGCACCCATAGGACTTCTAGTGTGTTAGTGGCAGCAAACAGAGCTCCTATATTTTCTTCTTAGCAGCACCCATAGGACTTCTAATGTGTTAGTGGCATCACACAGAGTTCCTATATTTTCATCTCAGAAGCACCCATAGGACTTCTAGTGTGTTAGTGGCATCACACAGAGCTCCTATATTTTCTTCTCAGAAGCACCCATAGGACTTCTAGTGTGTTAGTGGCAGCAAACAGAGCTCCTATATTTTCTTCTCAGCAGCACCCATAGGACTTCTAGTGTGTTAGTGGCATCACACAGAGTTCCTATATTTTCATCTCAGAAGCACCCATAGGACTTCTAGTGTGTTAGTGGCATCACACAGAGCTCCTATATTTTCTTCTCAGCAGCACCCATAGGACTTCTAGTGTGTTAGTGGCATCACACAGAGCTCCTATATTTTCATCTCAGAAGCACCCATAGGACTTCTAGTGTGTTAGTGGCATCACACCGAGCTCCTATATTTTCTTCTCAGCAGCACCCATAGGACTTCTAGTGTGTTAGTGGCAGCAAACATAGCTCCTATATTTTCTTCTCAGCAGCACCCATAGGACTTCTAGTGTGTTAGTGGCATCACACAGAGCTCCTATATTTTCTTCTCAGCAGCACCCATAGGACTTCTAGTGTGTTAGTGGCAGCAAACAGAGCTCCTATATTTTCTTCTCAGCAGCACCCATAGGACTTCTAGTGTGTTAGTGGCATCACACAGAGCTCCTATATTTTCATCTCAGAAGCACCCATAGGACTTCTAGTGTGTTAGTGGCAGCAAACAGAGCTCCTATATTTTCATCTCAGAAGCACCCATAGGACTTCTAGTGTGTTAGTGGCATCACACAGAGCTCCTATATTTTCATCTCAGAAGCACCCATAGGACTTCTAGTGTGTTAGTGGCATCACACATAGCTCCTATATTTTCTTCTCAGCAGCACCCATAGGACTTCTAGTGTGTTAGTGGCATCACACAGAGCTCCTATATTTTCATCTCAGAAGCACCCATAGGACTTCTAGTGTGTTAGTGGCATCACACAGAGCTCCTATATTTTCTTCTCAGAAGCACCCATAGGACTTCTAGTGTGTTAGTGGCAGCAAACAGAGCTCCTATATTTTCTTCTCAGCAGCACCCATAGGACTTCTAGTGTGTTAGTGGCATCACACAGAGTTCCTATATTTTCATCTCAGAAGCACCCATAGGACTTCTAGTGTGTTAGTGGCATCACACAGAGCTCCTATATTTTCTTCTCAGCAGCACCCATAGGACTTCTAGTGTGTTAGTGGCATCACACAGAGCTCCTATATTTTCATCTCAGAAGCACCCATAGGACTTCTAGTGTGTTAGTGGCATCACACAGAGCTCCTATATTTTCTTCTCAGCAGCACCCATAGGACTTCTAGTGTGTTAGTGGCAGCAAACAGAGCTCCTATATTTTCTTCTCAGCAGCACCCATAGGACTTCTAATGTGTTAGTGGCATCACACAGAGTTCCTATATTTTCATCTCAGAAGCACCCATAGGACTTCTAGTGTGTTAGTGGCATCACACAGAGCTCCTATATTTTCTTCTCAGAAGCACCCATAGGACTTCTAGTGTGTTAGTGGCAGCAAACAGAGCTCCTATATTTTCTTCTCAGCAGCACCCATAGGACTTCTAATGTGTTAGTGGCATCACACAGAGTTCCTATATTTTCATCTCAGAAGCACCCATAGGACTTCTAGTGTGTTAGTGGCATCACACAGAGCTCCTATATTTTCTTCTCAGAAGCACCCATAGGACTTCTAGTGTGTTAGTGGCAGCAAACAGAGCTCCTATATTTTCTTCTTAGCAGCACCCATAGGACTTCTAATGTGTTAGTGGCATCACACAGAGTTCCTATATTTTCATCTCAGAAGCACCCATAGGACTTCTAGTGTGTTAGTGGCATCACACAGAGCTCCTATATTTTCTTCTCAGCAGCACCCATAGGACTTCTAGTGTGTTAGTGGCATCACACAGAGCTCCTATATTTTCATCTCAGAAGCACCCATAGGACTTCTAGTGTGTTAGTGGCATCACACAGAGCGCCTATATTTTCTTCTCAGCAGCACCCATAGGACTTCTAGTGTGTTAGTGGCAGCAAACAGAGCTCCTATATTTTCTTCTCAGCAGCACCCATAGGACTTCTAGTGTGTTAGTGGCATCACACAGAGCTCCTATATTTTCTTCTCAGCAGCACCCATAGGACTTCTAGTGTGTTAGTGGCAGCAAACAGAGCTCCTATATTTTCTTCTCAGCAGCACCCATAGGACTTCTAGTGTGTTAGTGGCATCACACAGAGCTCCTATATTTTCATCTCAGAAGCACCCATAGGACTTCTAGTGTGTTAGTGGCATCACACAGAGCTCCTATATTTTCTTCTCAGCAGCACCCATAGGACTTCTAGTGTGTTAGTGGCAGCAAACAGAGCTCCTATATTTTCATCTCAGAAGCACCCATAGGACTTCTAGTGTGTTAGTGGCATCACACAGAGCTCCTATATTTTCATCTCAGAAGCACCCATAGGACTTCTAGTGTGTTAGTGGCATCACACATAGCTCCTATATTTTCTTCTCAGCAGCACCCATAGGACTTCTAGTGTGTTAGTGGCATCACACAGAGCTCCTATATTTTCATCTCAGAAGCACCCATAGGACTTCTAGTGTGTTAGTGGCATCACACAGAGCTCCTATATTTTCTTCTCAGAAGCACCCATAGGACTTCTAGTGTGTTAGTGGCAGCAAACAGAGCTCCTATATTTTCTTCTTAGCAGCACCCATAGGACTTCTAATGTGTTAGTGGCATCACACAGAGCTCCTATATTTTCATCTCAGAAGCACCCATAGGACTTCTAGTGTGTTAGTGGCATCACACAGAGCTCCTATATTTTCTTCTCAGAAGCACCCATAGGACTTCTAGTGTGTTAGTGGCAGCAAACAGAGCTCCTATATTTTCTTCTTAGCAGCACCCATAGGACTTCTAATGTGTTAGTGGCATCACACAGAGTTCCTATATTTTCATCTCAGAAGCACCCATAGGACTTCTAGTGTGTTAGTGGCAGCACACAGAGCTCCTATATTTTCTTCTCAGAAGCACCCATAGGACTTCTAGTGTGTTAGTGGCAGCAAACAGAGCTCCTATATTTTCTTCTCAGCAGCACCCATAGGACTTCTAGTGTGTTAGTGGCATCACACAGAGCTCCTATATTTTCTTCTCAACAGCACCCATAGGACTTCTAGTGTGTTAGTGGCAGCAAACAGAGCTCCTATATTTTCTTCTCAGCAGCACCCATAGGACTTCTAGTGTGTTAGTGGCATCACACAGAGCTCCTATATTTTCATCTCAGAAGCACCCATAGGACTTCTAGTGTGTTAGTGGCATCACACAGAGCTCCTATATTTTCTTCTCAGCAGCACCCATAGGACTTCTAATGTGTTAGTGGCAGCAAACAGAGCTCCTATATTTTCATCTCAGAAGCACCCATAGGACTTCTAGTGTGTTAGTGGCATCACACAGAGCTCCTATATTTTCATCTCAGAAGCACCCATAGGACTTCTAGTGTGTTAGTGGCATCACACATAGCTCCTATATTTTCTTCTCAGCAGCACCCATAGGACTTCTAGTGTGTTAGTGGCATCACACAGAGCTCCTATATTTTCATCTCAGAAGCACCCATAGGACTTCTAGTGTGTTAGTGGCATCACACAGAGCTCCTATATTTTCTTCTCAGCAGCACCCATAGGACTTCTAGTGTGTTAGTGGCAGCAAACAGAGCTCCTATATTTTCATCTCAGAAGCACCCATAGGACTTCTAGTGTGTTAGTGGCATCACACAGAGCTCCTATATTTTCATCTCAGAAGCACCCATAGGACTTCTAGTGTGTTAGTGGCATCACACATAGCTCCTATATTTTCTTCTCAGCAGCACCCATAGGACTTCTAGTGTGTTAGTGGCATCACACAGAGCTCCTATATTTTCATCTCAGAAGCACCCATAGGACTTCTAGTGTGTTAGTGGCATCACACAGAGCTCCTATATTTTCTTCTCAGAAGCACCCATAGGACTTCTAGTGTGTTAGTGGCAGCAAACAGAGCTCCTATATTTTCTTCTTAGCAGCACCCGTAGGACTTCTAATGTGTTAGTGGCATCACACAGAGTTCCTATATTTTCATCTCAGAAGCACCCATAGGACTTCTAGTGTGTTAGTGGCATCACACAGAGCTCCTATATTTTCTTCTCAGAAGCACCCATAGGACTTCTAGTGTGTTAGTGGCAGCAAACAGAGCTCCTATATTTTCTTCTCAGCAGCACCCATAGGACTTCTAGTGTGTTAGTGGCATCACACAGAGTTCCTATATTTTCATCTCAGAAGCACCCATAGGACTTCTAGTGTGTTAGTGGCATCACACAGAGCTCCTATATTTTCTTCTCAGCAGCACCCATAGGACTTCTAGTGTGTTAGTGGCATCACACAGAGCTCCTATATTTTCATCTCAGAAGCACCCATAGGACTTCTAGTGTGTTAGTGGCATCACACAGAGCTCCTATATTTTCTTCTCAGCAGCACCCATAGGACTTCTAGTGTGTTAGTGGCAGCAAACAGAGCTCCTATATTTTCTTCTCAGCAGCACCCATAGGACTTCTAGTGTGTTAGTGGCATCACACAGAGCTCCTATATTTTCTTCTCAGCAGCACCCATAGGACTTCTAGTGTGTTAGTGGCAGCAAACAGAGCTCCTATATTTTCTTCTCAGCAGCACCCATAGGACTTCTAGTGTGTTAGTGGCATCACACAGAGCTCCTATATTTTCATCTCAGAAGCACCCATAGGACTTCTAGTGTGTTAGTGGCATCACACAGAGCTCCTATATTTTCTTCTCAGCAGCACCCATAGGACTTCTAGTGTGTTAGTGGCAGCAAACAGAGCTCCTATATTTTCATCTCAGAAGCACCCATAGGACTTCTAGTGTGTTAGTGGCATCACACAGAGCTCCTATATTTTCATCTCAGAAGCACCCATAGGACTTCCAGTGTGTTAGTGGCATCACACAGAGCTCCTATATTTTCTTCTCAGCAGCACCCATAGGACTTCTAGTGTGTTAGTGGCAGCAAACAGAGCTCCTATATTTTCTTCTCTGCAGCACCCATAGGACTTCTAGTGTGTTAGTGGCATCACACAGAGCTCCTATATTTTCTTCTCAGCAGCACCCATAGGACTTCTAGTGTGTTAGTGGCAGCAAACAGAGCTCCTATATTTTCTTCTCAGAAGCACCCATAGGACTTTTAGTGTGTTAGTGGTATCACACAGAGTTCCTATATTTTCATCTCAGAAGCACCCATAGGACTTCTAGTGTGTTAGTGGCATCACACAGAGCTCCTATATTTTCTTCTCAGCAGCACCCATAGGACTTCTAGTGTGTTAGTGGCATCACACAGAGCTCCTATATTTTCATCTCAGAAGCACCAATAGGACTTCTAGTGTGTTAGTGGCAGCAAACAGAGCTCCTATATTTTCTTGTCAGCAGCACACATAGTACCTATAGTGTGTTAGTGTCAGCACCCATAGGACCTACAGTGTGTTGTGAGCACACATAGGAGTTCTATTTTTTATACTATATACACTACCGACTACAATGGCTGGAAGACCGCCAAGGAGAGGCAGAGCGTGCCGAGGCAAGAACACAGGGCAGGCAGGCTCTGTTTCTAGAGACAACAGTGCTGGCCGTGGACGTGGTCGTGCATCGTCATCAGCACGTGGCCATGGGACACGCTTGTCTTTGTTTTCGGCAGCTGGACATGTGGAGCCGCATCATGCCGAAGGCTTGGTAGAATGGATGACCAAGCCCTCCTCATCCTCCTCATCCTCTCTCACCCAGGCTCAGGGTACTGGCAGAGCAGCTGCCAACGCGTACTCAATGGCATCATCAGCCACCCCTTCCCTAGACCCACCATGTCCTCCTGAGGAGTCCCCCGAACTGTTTGAGCACAGTGTTGGGTACATGCTCCAGGAGGATGCCCAACGATTCGAAGGCTCGGATGATGATACCCAGCTTGAGGAAGTCAGTAGTGTGCACGCAGAGAGAGGGGATGCTGAAGGACAGCAATCTGGCAGTAGTGTTCCACCAGCTGCAGCTTACTGCCAGGTTTGCTCTAGTGGTGAAGAGGGAGGGGATGATGAGGTCACTGACTCCACGTGGGTGCCTGAAGGGAGAGAGGAGGAGGAGGAGGAGGATGCAGCGTCACATGTCCAACGAGGCAGGATGCCCCCTGGAGGCCAGCTAGAGGCCAGCACAGCAACTGTACCACACCGCAGAGCTCCGCCTGTGCAGGGCGCTGCCTCTGCACGTTATCACAAAAGTTCTTTGGTGTGGGCCTTTTTTGAGACGAGTGCATCAGATCGCACCACTGCTATTTGCAATATTTGTCTCAAGCGTATCTCGCGTGGCCAAAACATCAGCCGCTTGGGCACCACAAGCATGAGCAGACATATGTCGACCTGCCATGCAGCTCGTTAGCAAGCACACATAAAAGACCCACACCAAAGAACAAAGCGGACCTCTCCTTGCTCCTCATCAGCTGGGATCTCCATCCCCACTATATCTTCAGTCCTCTCTGAAAGCTGCTCTGAGAGGACTGAAGGTGTAGAATTAGGTGTGTCACAACCAAGTACTTGCAGTACACCGACGTCCGATTGTAGCAGGCAAATTTCCCTGCCCCAGCTGCTGGACCGTCGAAAGAAGTATACTCCCAGCCATCCACATGCCCAGCGGTTGAATGCTAGCTTGGCTAAATTGCTAGCACTTCAACTGCTGCCTTTTCAGTTGATAGACTCGGCCCCCTTCCGTGAGTTTGTTCAATGTGCCGTTCCTCAGTGGCAGGTTCCCAAACGCCACTTTTTCTCACGGAAGGCGATTCCGTCTCTCTACTGGCATGTGGAAGGCAATGTCCATGCCTCGCTGGACAGGGCGGTCAGCGGTAAGGTGCATATTACCGCTGACTCATGGTCCAGCAGGCATGGACAGGGACGTTATCTTTCTTTCACGGCCCATTGGGTCACTCTATTGGCAGCTGGGAGGGATGCAGGACAAGGTGCAGTAGTGTTGGAGGTTGTTCCGCCACCACGCCTCCAAAATGCTACTACTGGTTGTGACACACCTCTCTCCTCCACCCCCTCCTCTTCTTCTTCCTCCATGTCCTCTTCGAGTGCTCTGTCCTCGGAACCAGCGGTGCTCCGTAGGCGTACAAGGGGCTACGCGAGTACGCAGGCAAAAAGATGCCATGCCGTGCTTGCGCTGGTGTGTTTGGGGGACAGGAGCCACACTGGGCCAGAGGTTCTGGCAGCTCTGCAGGGGCAGGCCGAGAGGTGGTTGACGCCACGCCAGCTTAAGCCAGGAATGGTCGTTTCTGATAATGGCACCAACCTCCTCTCCGCCCTGCGACAGGGGCAGCTCACCCATGTGCCCTGTATGGCTCACGTCCTCAACCTGGTGGTGCAGCGGTTCTTGGGCAGGTTCCCAGGCTTACAGGATGTCCTGAGGCAGGCCAGGAAAGTCTGTGTGCATTTCCGCCGATCTTATAATGCCAGTGCTCGGCTGACTGAGCTGCAAAAGGAGCTGAACCTGCCCAAGAACCGCCTAATATGTGACATGCCCACCAGGTGGAACTCAACGTTGGCCATGCTGCAGCGACTGCACACGCAGCAGAGGGCCATCAATGAGTACCTTTGCGACTACGGCACCAGGACAGGGTCAGGGGAGCTTGGCTTTTTTTCCCCACGCCAGTGGAGCATGATCAGGGATGCATGCACTGTCCTCTCACCATTTGAGGAGGCCACGAGGATGGTGAGCAGTGACAGTGCATGCATCAGTGACACTGTACCTCTTGTCCACCTGTTGGAGCATACGCTGCGTGGGATAATGGACAGGGCACTTGAGGCAGAACAGAGGCAGGAAGAGGAGGACTTCCTTGTCTCTCAAGGCCCCCTTTATCCAGACAATGTTCCTTCTGTCCCACCCATCACACAGGAAGAGGAGGAGGAGGAGGAGGAGGAGGAGGATTGTGTGAGCATGGAGGTGGAGCCTGGCACTCAGCATCAGCAGCAGCAGTCTTTTAGGGATGATGTACAGTCCCAACAAACCAGTGGACTTGTACGTGGCTGGGAGGAGGTGGCTGGCGATCATGTCATCCTCAGTGACCCAGAAGACTCCGGACCGAATGCCTCAGCTAACCTACGCTGCATGGCCTCCCTGATCCTGCAAAGCCTGCGGAAGGATCCTCGTGTTCTTCGGATCAAGGAGAGTGACCATTACTGGCTGGCCACTCTCCTTGATCCACGGTACAAGGGTAAGGTTGCGGACCTTATCTTGCCGTCGCAGAGGGAGCAGAGGATGAGACATCTCAGGGAGGCCTTGCAGAAAGGTCTGTGCAACGCGTTCCCAGAAACTGGGAGGTTACAAACTCCTGGTCCTGGACGACGAGTTGCTGAGGCTTCGGTCAGTAGCAGAAGGAGCGGTGGGGAAGGTGGACGTCTGACCGATGCGTTCAGACAATTTTTTAGTCCGCAGCCCCAAGGTATGATCGGTTCCAGCAACCATCGCCAGCGTCTGATATACATGTGCAGGAATACCTAGGGGCAAGGTCAGACTTGGACACCTTTCCCACCGAAAATCCTCTGGCTTACTGGGTCCTGAGGATGGATCACTGGCCAGAGCTTGCACAGTATGCAATTGAGCTACTGGCCTGTCCTGCATCCAGCGTTCTTTCCGAACGCACATTCAGTGCTGCTGGAGGATTTGTCACCGATCATAGGGTGCGCCTGTCCACCGACTCGGTTGATCGACTGACCTTCATAAAAATGAATCAGTCTTGGATCACCACCAGCTACCAGACACCTGAAGCGGATATAACGGAATAATTTATAATGTCACATCCCTTCAAGACTGCCTATGCTGATGCTGAGTGACTGTCCTGTTATGTTCACTGACTATCCTCTTCCTCCTCCTCAATGATCCATGCCACCACACCAGTGCCTAAGGCACAATTTTTCAGCCCCTGTATAACAGGGGCGTGTAATTACAATTTTTTAAAAAGATGCTTCGCAACAGGTGTGACTGCTGTGCTCAGAGTACAGTATCTGTGAGGGGTTGCAGTGTTGTGGCACCAGCACCAGTGCCTAAGGCACAATTTTTCAGCCCCTGTTGGGGCGTGTAATTACAATTTTTAGGCAATGCTTTGCAACAGGTCTCATTGCTGTGCTCAGAGTACAGTATCTGTGAGGGGTTGCAGTGTTGTGGCACCAGCACCAGTGCCTAAGGCACAATTTTTCAGCCCCTGTATAACAGGGGCGTGTAATTACAATTTTTTAAAAAGATGCTTCGCAACAGGTGTGACTGCTGTGCTCCAAGTACAGTATCTGTGAGGGGTTGCAGTGTTGTGGCACCAGCACCAATGCCTAAGGCACAATTTTTCAGCCCCTGTTTAACAGGGGCGTGTAATTACAAATCTTGATCTAATAGTTCACAGCAGGGCCCATTCCTGCGCCCACCAAGAGTAACTATGAGGGCCTACAGTCTTGTGGCAACACCGTCCACCACCACCACCACCACCAAAGGCCCAATTTTTCTGCCCTGTTCAACAGGTGCATGCAATTACAAATCTTGATCTAATAACTCACAGCAGGGCCCATTCCTGCACCCACCAAGAGTAACTGTGAGGGCTTACAGTCTTGTGGCAACACCGTCCACCACCACCACCACCACCACCAAAGGCCCAATTTTTCTGCCCGGTTCAACAGGTGCATGCAAGTACAAATCTTGATCTATTAACTCACAGCAGGGCCCATTCCTGTGCCCACCAGTCTTGTGGCTACACCAACATCTAATAGGGCAAATTTCTGCAGAGTATATACGGCAGGCCCCTACTTTCAAACATCCAACTTACAAACGACTCCTACTTGCAAACGGCAAGAGAAAACAGGAAGTGAGAGGAAATCTACCCCTAGGAAGGAAAATTCTATCCTGTTAGATTTAATTTGGGAAAAAGGTATCTCCTCTCTACTGATGCTTTATCACCAATCCTTGTTTCAATTAAAACCCCACTTTTCCAAAAACATTTGTCATTGGGACGGAAAGTGAGGTGACATGTTCTGAACAGATGTGCAAAGACAGCAAATGTTACAGGGGTGATAACCCCTCCCTATGTTCTCCAAAAAGCTTAAAAATTGATTTTTTTGGGATGTAGCTACACTTCATAATGTACCTGTTCAGATTCTACTTAAGAACAAACCTACAGTCCATGTCTTGTTTGCACCACCTATATACTGCTGTTCAGAGTATATAGGGTTGTAGGTATAGGGTTTTATTTTGGGTGCGGGGTCCCCCTTAGTATCCATACAAGACCCAAAGGGGCTGGGGTGGGGGGGGGGGTGATGGGGTAGCCATGCCATTTTTCTCAAGGATTTTCAGCCATATGGCGGCCAGGACAAGACATGACATTAAAGCCGCAAGTGGTTTTAAATGGCTTCTTTTTTTCC
Source organism: Rana muscosa (assembly GCA_029206835.1). Lineage (NCBI taxonomy): Eukaryota > Metazoa > Chordata > Amphibia > Anura > Ranidae > Rana > Rana muscosa. Next base: position 650,359,066 of record CM055121.1, on the reverse strand, counting down.
TTTACAAATGTCATTTTGTGCAAGGACAGTTCTAAACACGGGAAACACATGCCACTTCACAGGCATACTTTAGACACCCCCCAGGTACCATATTTAAAGGAAAATTTCACTTTTTTTTTTTTCACTTTATGCATCATTAAAATGACTGCTCCCGAAAAAACTTTAGTTTTTAAAATTTCTTTTTGCATTGATATATGTCCCCTGGGGCAGGACCCGGGTCCCCAAACCTGTTTTATGACATTAACATGCATATTGGCCGTTGTAATTAGCAATTTTGATTTCGAACGTTCGCGTCCATTATAACGAATAGGGTTCGAAAATTCGCGCAAACTTTCGGTCCGTTCGAAGGTTCTGGTGCGAACCGAACCCGGGGGTGTTCGGCTCATCCCTAGCGGTGACAAACTTGGAGGTACGTGTTTCCAGATTAGAAAAAGAGCAGAACTCTCAGACAGCCTATACAACCTCCATACAGCTTAAAATGGAGGAACATGAGGACTGGAACAGAAGGCAGAATCTAAGATTTAGAGGGATCCCAGAAGATATAGAGGAAGAGGCTCTACATAGAGTCGTTTCGACTATATGCCAAAAGCTGGGAATTCCAAAGACTCCTAGAGAATTAGAGTTTGACAGGCTGCATAGGGCACTGGGGCCTCGTTCTACAGATCCTGCTAGACCCAGATATGTAATTGGATGACTACATCGCTATGCCCAAAAGGAACTGATAAGTTGGAAAGCCTAAGAAGTGGGGGCTGTTGAATATGAAGGGGCAATGATTAAGATCTTACCGGACATATCCCAGGCCACTCTCCAAAGGAGAGCACAACTGCGCCCACTTCTAGAGAAAATCAAACAGTCAGGGGGATCATACAGGTGGGGTTATCCTATATCCCTAATAGTAAAGAAGGGAATATCTTCCTTCTCTTTACTCCAACCGTCAGATCTCCCAGCCCTATTTGCATTTCTACAAATAGAACAGTGTGCGATCCCGGACTGGCTGCAGTTATCAGTGAGGAGGCAGCGAGGGGTTAAGCCCTCTATGACAATTACAGAAACTCTAGCACGAGCTATTGAAAAATGATAAAAAGGCAAAAGGGTATATTAAAAGACGGTTATGGGCTACAGACATCTCACTGTTCACTTTAGTTATCTGGTAATATCCTGCATTTTTTTTTTGGGGGGAGATTTCCCATTTTTTTTGGTTGGTACCCCCTCGGCTCCCCCCGCCCCCCCTTTTTTTTCCTCCCCCTTTTTTCCTCCTTTTCTTTTTTTTTTGATGCTTGTGCTCTTGACTCCCTAAACTTGCAAAGCTCTGAATAATGGAACTGATCCCCTTCAAGAGTTCTAAGAAAAGAGAGGCCAGGATTGTACATAAGAAGGGTAAACAGAGCGAAGGACATTAAACAGAGAAAGGAGTGCTATTATTCTCCCACCCAAAAAAAAAAATTCCCTCTTGGACAGGAATCTTGGATGTAAGAAGGAATCTCCTACTTTTTTTTCTTTGGCAGACCCTGAAGGGGAATTAGATAAGAGACTATATAAAAATATATAAATATATGATATATATATAAAATAGAAAGATACATTTTTTTTATATAGAGGTAATGTGTCCCCATATCACAGATCACATATCACAGATTGACACTAGAATTATTGTCACTGAAAAGGAGAGGGGAGGGGTTTAAGACACAGGGAAGAAGTAGTGTTTTTTTTTGTTTTTTTTTTGTTTTTTGGGGGACGCTCCTCTCTGTGTTATTAAGAGAGGAGGGGAGGGGAAGGGGAGAAAGAGGGTAGACGGACGGGTGGGATAAATGGGGAAGAACACAAGTGGGAAGATTAAATACACAACACGAGAAACATGGAAACTACATTGGATACATAATGCATAAAGTATAGGGTACACAATATCACATAATGACACATATCACTTGTTAGATAACACTAATACACGTAAAGCGAGAGGGGGGAGAGCGAGGGGATTATAGTCCCCCCCCCCGATTTTTTTGTGTGTGTTTATATATATATATATATATATATATTTTTTTTTTCTCACAGAGGGAATAGGAGGGGAAAGAAAGGTGACACTCTGGAGTGGATGCTAAGGGATGTACTTGGAACTTAGAAGATATAGAGATGTATATATATGTATAAAACAAAATGTATAAAGATATAAGTATATGTATAAAATATATAAATATATAAACACATAAAATACCTGCTTATGGGGAATCGTAAACAAAGAGGGGAGATAATTTGGTACTGAGGAGATAGAGGGAAGACAAGGAGAAGTCGAAGAGAGGGGGATTGGTTAATGGAGTCGGGCTAGGTTGGATGGGATAGCCCGGGCCCATTGAGGTATTAAGTTTAGGGGTAGGAGGGGGAGGGGGATGGGGGGGTGAAGTGGGGGTGATATTTGCGAGACATCAGCGAATTTATACTGTTTATACTGCTTTAAAAGGTGGAGAGATGGAACATTTGATGGTGGTGTACCCCATGGATTTCCCCTAACTTTCAAGGATTAGAATTGAAGTCCTACTTTGAGAGAAGTGGAGAGGGGGGAACCGTGGGGGGTTCCGCAGGTTAGATAAAGAACCTCAAAAATGTTTGTTAGTTTTTGTATGGTTGTTTTACTTGTTTTTCCTTTATTATAATGCAAAGGATATGGTCTTTTTTTCTTACTTCCTTTTTGTAATATGATGGTAATATGATGAGACATAGTGGTTTTGTAAGCTCTCCAGGAAATATAGAAGGATGTCTTTTTTTTTCTGCACTAAATTTTGTTTTGCTTTGTGGCTGGAGGGAGGGGAGGGCTGAGGGGATGTGGAGCTCTGCACCCGTCCATTGCTGACCAAACCCCAAAATAGGTTGGCACTTAATACTGGTCTAGAACCAAAGAGCGTAGTTAGCAATATTGTGCTGAAGTAGCTTGGGAGGGTTTTTGTTTTGTTTTTTAGATGGAGGCCATTAAGGTGACCTCGCTTAACGTTAAGGGGCTAAACACGCCGAAGAAGAGATGGTTGCTCCTACATGATATGCAGAGATCTAAAACTGATATAGTTTTTATACAGGAGACACACTTTAGAGAAGATAAAGTACCTAGCCTACAAAGTAAGTAATTTCCGATGACATATCATTCAACCAATCAAGTAGCAATATCAAAGGGGGTTTCGATTCTCATCTCAAGTAGAGTACCATGGGCTTATATAGACTCAATTAAGGATCCAGGAGGACGCTTTTTGTTCGTGAAAGGTACAATAGGGGGAGTGGAAATTACATTAGCAGCATTATATGCCCCCAATGAACATCAAGAGACTTTTATAAATAAAACGCTAAGGAGATTAATGGAGTTTAAAGTAGGACAATTGATTGTAGGTGGAGATTTAAATATCCCTTTAATACCAGCAGAGGATACATCTACTGGAAGGTCAACTATTTCTTTTAGGGCACGAAAAAATATAGCTCAATCTCTCTATAAAAGTCAACTGATTGATTTATGGCGACTACTTCATCCCACAGAAAAGGATTATACTTTTTATCCCCCCCCCTCATAAAACATACTCTCGTATTGATTATTTCCTCATTCCACACGCCCAGCATCACGCAGTTCAAGCTGTTCCCATTGGCTCTATTACTTGGTCAGATCATGCAACGATATCGTTGATATATGCCTTACAAGACTCTTCCTTGACTAGATCCAACCACTGGCAATTGAACGAAAGTCTCTTACAAGATAAAGAGGTGCGGGAAGATGTAGACAAGGAAATGGGTTTCTTCTTTAGCACTAATGACACTCCGGACTGTGACCCTGGTATTATCTGGGAGGCACACAAAGCGGTTATTAGGGGCGTGCTGATTAAGCATGGAGCCAGGATAAAGCGTAAACTAACTCAACAACTAAAGCTATTAGTGGAAGAACTATCTATCTTAGAAACTCGACATAAAAGAGTTCAAACTGAATCGGTGGACAGAGAACTTTTGGCTAAGAGTACACAAATTGTAGATCTTCTGCAATATAAGGCTAAGGCGGCATTACAGATATGTAAAAGATTTTCGTATGAAGCGGGGAATAAATGTGGGAAGGTGTTAACTAGAACGTTACGAGGACAAAAATTAAAGACTTATATCCCTCATCTGATACCATCCAATAAGCCAAAGGTTACAAAGCCATATGAGATAGCACAGGAATTCAAAATATTTTACGAATTACTCTATAACTTGAAAGCTAAACCTCCTACTCAAGACCAAATAAATACATATCTTGCTTTATCTTTATTGCCCCGACTATCAGATATAGATAGAGACAAAATGGAAGACCCTATAACAATAGAAGAACTTCAAGAGGCAGTGGGAGCAATTCAACTGGATAAAGCGCCTGGCCCGGATGGCTTTACAGCCCAATATTATAAGACTCTGCTTCCCTCTCTTGGTCAATATATGATTAAATTTTTTAACGCATTGGGTTCCTCTGCAACTTTTACAACAGAGACTCTGTTGGCCCATATCTCGGTGATCCCTAAGGAGGGGAATGATCTGACCTCCTGTGGAAATTATAGGCCGATCTCCTTGCTTAATTTAGATCTCAAAATTTTTACCAAGATTTTGGCCAATAGGATTCAACATTACATCCCAAAGTTGATTCACTTAGACCAAGTGGGATTTGTGCCCACAAGAGAGGTGAGGGATAACACTACAAAGGCGATGAATTTATTACAGACAGTTAATGCATCTCAGACTCAATGTATATTCTTAAATACAGATGCAGAGAAGGCCTTTGACAGGGTGAACTGGAATTTTATGTTGGCAGTCCTAAGATATGGTGGCTTTGGGAACAAAATGCTACAGTGGATTACTTTATCTACTCCCACCCAACGTCTCGAGTACGGGTAAATGGGATAATATCAGATACTCTTAGAATTACAAATGGGATGAGTGTAAGGTACCTGTGATAGGTAGTGTCCGAAGTGGAACTTGTGTGCTGAGGATTCAGGCGAAAATGTAGTCAGGCAGATTAGGTTGGCAACAGATCAGGCAAAACGGTACACGATCGAAATCCAGAGAGTGGTCAGGCAGGCAAAGGTCATACACAAGCTGGCAGTGAAGTACAAAACCAGCAGGCTAGAGAGTAGTCAGGAATTCAGGCAGAAGTTCAACACGAAAATCAGGATCAAAAAGCAGTCACAACACCCAGGGATCTATTCCACACAAACGGGCGCTGAGAGATAGCATCACTTCCTTTTTATGGGCTGCTTTGATTGAAAATTGTCCACAGCTGGCAGCAGGTGGGGCTAGTGAGTCCAAGGTAATGCTTAATACTGAGAGGACATTTCCAAAAGTCTAGATCTGCTCCGTAGCACAACAGGTAAGGCTGCAGCTGTGGGACCAGGAAGATCCCGGTTTAAATACACCCAGGTACATGACAGGGCCCCCTCCCCAGTGGACCCCTCCAGGAGCCTAGCGGGGCTTAGTGGGAAAGGAGGCATGGAAATCTTGAATAAGAGAAGGGGCATGCAGATCTTTGGCTGGAACCCAGGAACGGTCTGTGACAGGATATCCCTTCCAATGAACCAGATACCGAAGGCCACGACCCTGTCTTCTAGAATCAAGAATCTTGGAGACTTCAAACTCATTTTGTCCATCAACAAGAACAGGAGGAGGTAGCTGTTGCGTTCTGGAGTAGCGATTGAAAATTGATTTTTTGAGGAGGGAAACGTGGAACACAGGATGAATCCGGAGAGAGGAGGGTAATTTCAACCGATAGGAGACTGGCCCGACTCGAGCAATAATTCTGTAAGGACCAATGAATCGAGGGCCCAATTTGGTAGAAGGTTGTTTCAGTCTCACATATTTGGTTGATAGCCAAACTCTGTCCCCTACCACATATGGAGGTATATGGCGTCTTCGTTTGTTGGAAAAAAGTGCATACTTCCCTGCTGACTTCCGTAGTAATAAGCAAATCTTTTTCCAATGTAGCAGAATATTTTTCACCCGCTGATCTGCTGCTGGTACACCAGAAGAAGGCTGAAGTAGGGGAAAAGTCTGAGGGTGATAGCCTAGGGCTACGTAGAATGGTGTGGTATGAAGAGCACTGTGCCAACGGGAATTAATGGCGAACTCAGCTAAAGGCAAATACTCAGACCAGTTGGAGTGTAAGGCATTGACATAATGTCGAAGATAGGTTTCTAGGGTCTGGTTCATGCGTTCGGTTTGACCATCTATTTGAGGGTGATGTGAGGTAGAGAGTGAAAGCGTTACTCCCAGTTTCTTGCAGAACGCTCTCCAGAATCGGGAAACAAACTGGGATCCGTGGTCTGAGACAACATTGGTAGGTATGCCATGATATCTCACAATATGGGAAAGGAATAGAGTAGACAGTGCTTCCGCTGTAGGTAATCCCGGGAGCGACACAAAATTAGACATTTTGGAAAAGCGATCCACTATGACCCATATAGCAGTCATGCCCTCGGACTTGGGTAAGTCTGTAATGAAGTCCATAGTCAAATGGGTCCAAGGCTGACGAGGTGCCGAAAGTGGTTGTAACAGTCCAGTAGGCAATGTACGGGGTACTTTATTAGCAGCACAAGTTGGACAGGCAGCCACATAGTCAGTAACATCCCTTTTCATATGAGGCCACCAGACATGACGCTGCAAGGTCTTAAGAGTGATGGTGACACCAGGATGACCAGATAACACACCATCATGTGCCCAGAGGAGTACAGGTTTTCTGAGGCTAGGGGCTACGAACAGGCGACCTGGTGGTATCTTCAAGCCTTGGGGAACACGATTCTGAGTTTCTTGTAACTGTTGGGAAAGAGCCGTAAAGATCTGTGCGACAATTTTGTGAGGTGGGATTATATAATGCTCGGTAGGTTGGTCTTCTTCAGAGGTAGCGAACTGTCTGGAAAGAGCATCGGCTTTCTTGTTTTTATGCCCAGGAACATAAGAAAGAACAAAATTAAAACGGGAGAAAAACAGAGCCCATCGAGCCTGACGTGAGTTCAAACGTCTTGCAGTCTGAAGATACAGTAGGTTTTTATGGTCAGTGAGGATAGAAAAAGGTTTGGGAGCCCCTTCCAGAAGATGTCTCCATTCAGACAATGCCAATTTGATGGCCAGTAGTTCTCGATTCCCAACATCGTAATTCATCTCCGCTGGAGAAAACTTTCTAGAAAAAAATGCTACTGGATGGATTCTACCGGACTTAGGCTGTCTCTGGGAGAGCACGGCACCTGCTCCTACCTCAGAGGCATCAACCTCAACTATGTACTGGAGATCGGGATTTGGATGCTGAAGAATTGGAGCTTTGCTGAACATGTCTTTTAATTGCTGGAAAGCCGATTCTGCTTCTGAGGACCATACCTTGCAATTTGTACCTTTCTTAGTCATAGCAGTAAGGGGGGCCGCAATGGAGGCAAAACCTTTGATGAAGCGTCTGTAGTAATTTGCGAACCCTAGAAAGCTTTGGAGCTCTCTTAAAGTGGTCGGTTGGGGCCATTGCAAGACAGCGGAAAGTTTTTGAGGGTCCATTTGGAAACCGACAGCACTTATAATGTATCCAAGGAAAGGAATACGGCTTTGATGGAAACTGCATTTCTCAATCTTCGCGTAAAGATGGTTTTCTCTCAGTCATTGCAATACCTGCTTTACATGCGAGATGTGCTCTAGATGAGTCTTGGAAAAGATTAAAATGTCGTCCAAGTAGATGATCACAAAACTGTTGCTGAAATCATGAAAAATGTCATTCATGAAACGTTGGAAGACAGCAGGGGCGTTACACAACCCAAATGGCATAACCAGATATTCAAAATGTCCATTACGAGTGTTGAATGCTGTCTTCCACTCGTCCCCGTCTTTAATTTGAATCAGATTATAAGCCCCTCGTAGGTCTAGCTTGGAGAAGATAACAGCCCCCTTAAGTACATCAAACAGTTCAAGAATGAGAGGCAAAGGGGAGGAGTCTTTTACAGTGATTTGATTTAACCCTCGATAGTCTATGCATGGTCGAAGACCCCCATCTTTTTTTTCAACAAAGAAAAAACCTGCCCCTACTGGAGAAGAAGAGGGTCGGATAAAACCTCTTTCCAAGTTGTCTTTTACGTATTCCTCCATGGATTTTTGTTCAGGAAAAGACAGGGGATAGGTCCTTCCTTTGGGAAGAGGTGCTCCAGGAATCAATTTAATTGCACAGTCAAAAGAACGATGTGGAGGTAAAACCTCTGCCTTTTGCTTGCAAAATATGTCTGCAAACGCATGGTATTCATGAGGCAAGGTAGGTGGGACGGCCACGGAAGCCAACATACAAGCAGAAAGTCTTTTGGGTTGAGACAAACAGTTTGAATGACAGAACGACCCCCAAGAGGTTAGTTCTCCATTTTCCCAATCAAAAGAAGGGTTATGTTGTTGTAACCATGGGTAACCAAGGATAACAGGCAGAAGTGGAGAATCAATAGGAGACAAGACAACTTCCTCTTTGTGGAGTACGCCTACCTGAAGGGTGATTGTCATAGTCTCAAATTTTACAATGCCATCTCCCAAGGGTTGTCCATTCACGGTGGTAATGTTCAGGGGTCTAGATTTTGGAACAAATGGGATATTATATTTTTTAGCAAAAGTGTAGTCCAAGAATATGGCAGCAGCTCCAGAATCCACAAAAGCCTCACAGGAGACAAGTTTAGAGGGTAAATGGATAATTGCAGGAATGGTAATCTTGGTCTTGGAGGATAAACCTGTAAGGTCTAAGCCAGCTCCTCCAACACTGGTTAGACCCTGCCTTTTACTGGACGGGAAGGGCAGACAGATAATAAATGTCCTTTAAGTCCACAGTATAGGCCTAGGCCCAATGCACGCCTCCTTTGTTTCTCAGACTCAGTTAGGTGGAGACGGCTTACATCCATGGGTTCCACAGGTGCCTGGGGTTCAACTGAGATTTCAGGTTCTGGCTGAGGTGGTGCTTGGAAGTTAGGGGCCAAACGGTAAACTGGCCTAGGAAACTTGCAAGTTCTAAGTCTCTCTTGGCACCTTTCATGATACCGGACATCCAGACGAACACAGAGCTCTATGAATTTCTCTAGGTCTTCTGGGGAATCCTTATAGACTAATTTGTCTTTGATGCGATCTGCAAGACCTTTTTGGAAGGCTGCACGTAATGCCCTTGAGTCCCAAGTAGTCTCAGCAGCAAGGGTACGAAACTCAATAGCATATTGTGCCACAGACCTGGTGCCTTGTTGCATGTCCAAGAGTGAGGACTCAGCTGCAGAAGCTCTATCTGGCTTGTCAAATACAGTGTGGAGAGAAGTGAAGAGAGATTACCGTTCTAAAGCCTCTGAATCCGTGCACTGCTCCCGCCCCACTAGAGCACAAACAGGTGCTGGCTCTGCACAATGTAGGCAATGAAAAAAGGATCCTGGACTGCCGCACTCTGCAAAAGATGCTGGTTTATTCCATAAAATCCACAAAATACAGCAAAAGCACCAAAAAGTGAACACAGGGACTGGATAACGCGTTTCACATCATAAGATGCTTACTCACAGCTATGAGTAAGCATCTTATGATGTGAAACGCGTTAGCCAGTCCCTGTGTTCACTTTTTGGTGCTTTTGCTGTATTTTGTGGATTTTATGGAATAAACCAGCATCTTTTGCAGAGTACGGCAGTCCAGGATCCTTTTTTCATTGCCTACAGTCTGGAGAGAAGCCAGAAATTTGTCAGCGTCTTGCAGTACAGGATCATTGCGTTCCAGATAAGGAGAGACCCAGGCCAGGGCCTTCCCCTTTAACAAGAAAATTACAAAAGTCACTTTGGCAGACGAAGTGCTAAAGGTCCCAGGGTTGTTGCGGAAATGCAAACGGCAAACATTTAAAAAGCCTCTGCAGTCCTCAGTATCACCACCAAATTTGTCAGGCAAGGGAAGTTTGGGTGGTACAGAAGAGGCGGGTTGGATCGTAGCAGGAGTAGGATCCGGTGTCTGGACCGTTGCAGAGGAAGCAGGCAAACAAGATTTAAGCATAGTACAAAGTTCATCTAACTTGGCGTCCAGGGAAGAAAGATGCTGTTCATGAGCTCCAATCAATTGTCCCTGACGTGAAATCGCCTTAAAAATCTCAGCAGGGTCCACTGTCATTGTGGCCCGTTTGTAATGTAAGGTACCTGTGATAGGTAGTGTCCGAAGTGGAACTTGTGTGCTGAGGATTCAGGCGCAAACGTAGTCAGGCAGATTAGGTTGGCAACAGATCAGGCAAAACGGTACACGATCGAAATCCAGAGAGTGGTCAGGCAGGCAAAGGTCATACACAAGCTGGCAGTGAAGTACAAAATCAGCAGGCTAGAGAGTAGTCAGGAATTCAGGCAGAAGTTCAACACGAAAATCAAAATCAAAAAGCAGTCACAACACCCAGGGAGCTATTCCACACAAACGGGCGCTGAGAGATAGCATCACTTCCTTTTTATGGGCTGCTTTGATTGAAAATTGTCCACAGCTGGCAGCAGGTGGGGCTAGTGAGTCCAAGGTAATGCTTAATACTGAGAGGACATTTCCAAAAGTCTAGATCTGCTCCGTAGCACAACAGGTAAGGCTGCAGCTGTGGGACCAGGAAGATCCCGGTTCAAATACACCCAGGTACATGACAACGAGACAGGATTGTCCCCTCTCACCCCTCCTGTTCGCCCTGTCACTGGAACCATTTCTCACCCCTCCTGTTCGCCCTGTCACTGGAACCATTTCTCTGCACTATTCGTTTAAATCAAGATATTATAGGGATTCAGATGGGAGATACTCAGTTTAAAATTTCGGCATATGCCGATGACATGTTGTTTTCACTAAGGAATCCTGTGATTATACTCCCAAACTTGATGAAAGAATTTGAGAAGTGTGGCTCGCTCTCCAATCTCAGTATAAATTTCTCAAAGTCGAAAGCAATGGGGGTGAATCTGTCTCGAAAATTAATTAGTCAACTCAAACAAAATTTTAAATTTAAATTGACCGAGAAAGCGCTAACATATTTGGGTACTTTGATTCCCCCTAAAATAGAAAAAGTTTTTGAGTTAAACTTTCCTCCTTTATTGTTAAAAAATAAGACATTGTTACTGAGTTGGAATACAGGCTTTCATTCTTGGTTAGGGCGATTTAGTATTATTAAAATGAATATACTCCCCAAGTTTCTTTATTTATTTCAGACACTGCCAATACGTATTCCGCCTAGTTATTTTAAGCAGAGTCAAAAGCTATTATTTGATTTTATCTGGGCGTATAAGCATCCAAGGATACAACGTAAAGTATTAATGTGTCCTAAAGAATATGGAGGATTGGCAATGCCGAACATATGGAAATACTATCAAGCAACCCATTTAAGTAGGGTAATCAACTGGAACAGGCACAGGGATATCAAATTATGGGTGCAGATGGAATGCGCACAGTCTTTGATATCTTTGGGCAGAGCCCCTTGGTGTTATGCTTTTCTTCCGAAACAAATAACAAATCATCCCTTGATAGGGAATACTGTAAAAATTTGTTCTGATCTATTACCTAGTATGGGCATAATACCTGAAACATCTCCTCTATACCCGATATTAGGAAACCCTCTTTTCTCACCGGGATACGAAGATATATGCTTCTGGCATCTATTAGATGCAGGATACATACAAGCATCATTGTATATAAGAGAAAGAAGATGGGTAACAATCCCGAAGTTAATGACACAAGCAGATATATATAAATTAAGACTCTGGAGTTCTTTTCAGATTACACATTTTTTTAAGACTCTCCCGAATCCGGGAGTGTTTGCTAGAGCCCTGACCACGTTCGAGAGGTATTGTTATGAGAGGGAGGCAACATCCCATACATTATCGGTCAACTATAAATTGCTAAGTATGCCTGGGGAAGATTACATTCCGGAATTTATCCGAAAGTGGGAACAGGACCAAGGAATATCGTGGGATATCACACAACGACAGCAGATCTTTAGGCTCACACATAAAACATCAATCTGTGCAAAAATACAAGAAATAAACTATAAGATCCTTAGCCGATGGTACAAAACCCCAGAAAAATTTAACAAAATCTTTCCTGAATGCTCAGATTTGTGCTGGAGATGCCAAGAAAGTAAAGGCACTATTTTACATATATTTTAGACATGCCCTAAATTAAAACATTTTTGGACGGTGGTGGGACATACGCTTCAGAGGTTTACTGGCCATACGCTATCAGAGGATCCGGCCTTTTATCTTTTACATAAATCTCATATACCAGAGAAAGCATATAAATAATCTATTATTGGCCACCTCTTGGAGGCGGCAAGGGCGTGCATCCCTCTGAGGTGGAAATCAGTACTACCACCGACAGTAAGGATGTGGTTAGACAAGGTTAAAGAAATTAGTAGACTAGAAGACTTGGTATTTTCAGCACAACATCAACGGGAATTATATGTGAAGATCTGGGCAGAATGGAATGATTTTGTACTTTCGGAAGAAGGGAGAACCCTTTATGACAACAATTAGGAGGACCCTTAAAAGTCTGTTTTGCTCCATCTTTTCTCATTTGCTTTATATTTTTTTTCGGGTTTTGGCAAGCCAATTGGGTTTTTGGGGTTATTGTGGGTTAGAAAATGGAATAGGACAGGCCACGGAGAAGGGAGAGGGCGTTGGTGGGAGACTGCTAACTACACTCCGGAGGCATTAAAGAAGAGAGATATATGTATAGAAATCGGAAAATATTTACCGTATTTTTCGCACCATAAGACGCACTTTTACCCCCCAAAAAATAGGGAAAAGTGTCCCTGCGTCTTATGGAGCGAATACTGAGCAGGCTCCGCCCCCCCATCACCGCCGCCGTGTCAGAATACAGACACTCGGCTTCTCTGTGGAGGAGAGATGACAGGATGTGAGGAAGATCCTTGCTGGGGCATACCAAGGGGGAGCGGGGGGAGACGGTCTGCCCCAGGTGCCAAAACATGGGGGTTGTCAGTGGTGTTGCTATAATGGTGCACTCCGCACCCAGGTAAGTTGACATCCGCCAGATGTGACCCCATCCTGCAAACGACAAGAGCCCTGGATGGCTTTTTTATTCAGCTGGAACACCCCCGGCGCCGTGGTCTGGTCCAGTCTCACTTCCTGCCTCTCTCCACTTGTCGCTGCTGCTGCTGCAAACTATGTCCTCAGTCATCCATCCTAGCTGCTGCCTGGTGTATCTGATGCTGAGAGCCAGCCAGAGGGGGTTGTGGATTGTAATGGCAGTGTCCTCCACTGCCTGAGGTGAGTGATAAGGGGGTGGGAGGTGTGGGATGGTATCCACTGTTCATCACCTGAGCTGTTGTTATATGAGAGGCTGAAGGGGTGCTTGTGTCTGCCCTACCACCCTGAGCTGATCTGGGAAGGGGGGGGGGAGGTTGCTGTGTGTCCACCACCAACCAGGTATAGTGTAGCTGAGCTGATTTGATAGGGGGGCTGGTATTGCTGTGCGTCCACCACCCACCTATAGTAGTAATATAATATTAAATATTTTAGTACATCATTTGGTTCAGAATATTTTTTTTCTTGTTTTTCTCCTCTAAAACCTGGGTGCGTCTTATGGTCAGGTGCGTCTTATGGAGCGAAAAATACGGTACCTGTTAATAATGAGAAACAGAGATGATATCTTGGAAAACGGGATAATAAGAATAACTTTTATTTTCAAATATTATGAGTTATTTTAACGATATGTTAAATGATAAAGTTATGTTATGTCAGATGTATATCTTGGAGTATGTCCTATGAATAAATAAAGTAAATTTGAAAATAAATAATGGTGATGAAAGTGAATCAAAAAATTGAACAAATGATATAAGTGACACAAAAGTACTAAATAGTCCATAGATCATAACACATTCTTTATAAATTTGAAGTGAAAGTTCATAAAAAATTAAGATCCAGTAAGATTTGCAGTGTATGGGCAAGGATGTAGTCATCCAGTAGTACTACCCACCACCCAGAGTAGAAATGGAGGCTTACCAGAAAGCCTGCGACCGCTCTTATTCAGGGGGGTCAAACAAGGCTCAGTAGAGTGAAGGTCCTCACTGGAGCGTTGGGAATTCCTTCCGCGACCGATCAGCCAGCGAATAATGAATCCGCGATCACAGGTGCACCACCAGGAGGCAATCCAAACAGTTCAGTAGATATCTCATTCCGCGGGTATAAAGGTATACATCCGGTGGGTAAAGAGAGGAGAACAAAAAACATCCGATTTGTTTAGAGGTTCCAGCAATGTCTTTATTAAAAATGCCAATTCCAAAAGGTAGGACCAAGCCCTAAGATACTTAAAAAGATTCCTTGCAAGGATTTAAAACAGCTCTGGTGCGTATCAAAATACTTCCAGTTCGCGCATGCACAGTGCGTGTATCATATAATTTGTTCAATTTTTTGATTCACTTTCATCACTATTATTGAGTTATTAGGTTTATCAACCATTATGCAGCACTACACTCTTATTGTATATATAATTTCTAGTGTTATCTTAGTGTCCAGTTATACTTTTACATGAGATTTGAGGTCTTGATGAAGTAGATTTTTCTGCGAAACGCGTCAACCCACACATCATAATCTGAGAGGATGATCATACCATACATCCTCTACTTCCTTAAATGAAAGACAAGTGGTAGAATTTAAGTCCATGTATAAATTGTATGTTTTTAATATAGGGTTTTAATTGAATGTAATAAAGTTATGTATATTTTTTAATAAATCTTGTTGTGCACATCTGTCCATTGGAGGGGTATATAATGTCCCATTTCATTTATTTTTGTACTCATATCTTCTCACTTAACACAATTAGAAACACAATTTACACATTTTGGCTCTGCTGACAATGTCTCTGCCTGCTGCCTGTACTGACCCTGGACTGTATATGGACAGTATCCCTGCCTGCTGCCTGTACTGACTATAGACAATATTCTGGTCTGCTGCCTGGACAATTCTGTCTGCTGTTGCTGACCATGTCCCTGCCTGCTGCCTGGACCAATGCTCTCCTCTGTGGACAATTGCACCAACTAAAACCACAGTAATCTTTTGTTTACCTTTTGCTCAGCAGAATGTATTTTGGGGTGTAATTCTTGGTATGTGCTTGCTATGTGTTGGAAATATGAAAGGCCTTCAAAAATGTAATAGGTAGTCAGGAAATTAAATGTGTAATTTATGTTCCTGGAACACGCTTCTTGCATGTTGGGCCTCTGTATGTGGCCAAGAATTTACATTGGGGTGTTTGCTTTCCAAAATGGAGTCATTTTGTGGATGTTTTTATTGTCCCCATGCTCCAGGGCCTTCAAAAGTTTGATAGGTAGTCAAGAAATTAGATGTGTAATTTATGCTTCTCGATTGCCTGAAGGTGACGGTGCTACTTGGATGTTGGGCCACTGTATGTGGACAGGCTGTGCAAAAGTCTCACACATGTGGTATTGCCATACTCAGGAGGAGTAGCAGAATGTATTTTGTGGTGTAATTTTTGGTATGTACATGCTGTGTGTTGAAAATATCTTATAAATGTAAAACTTTGTGTAAAAAAAAATATGCGTTTTCATTTTCTTTACACATTTTCCAAAAACTTGTGGAAAAAAATTACATGTTCAAAAGACTCATTATGCCTCGTAGAATATACATTGGGGTGTTTTTCTTTCCAAAATGGGGTAATTTTGTCGGCATTTCCATTGTCCTGGTGCTCCGGGGCCTTCAAAAGTGTAATAGGTAATCAAGCGATTAGATGTGTAATTTATGTTCGTTGAATCCCTGACGGTGCTCCCTGCAGCCAGGCTGTTAAAAATTCTCACACATGTGGTATCGCCATACTCAGGAGAAGTGTGGGAAAAAATTACAACTTAAAAAAACTCACCATGCCACTTACTAAAAACCTTGGAATGTCTCATTTACAAAAAGGGGTCATTTAGGCGGTATTTGTAGTTTCCTGGCTTGTTAGTATCTCAAAAAATAAGATGCCGTCAGTACATCAGGAATTTTTAATGATTGGCACCATAGCTTGTAGACTCTATAGCCTTCACAAAGACTAAATAATATACACTGATTTGGGTTATTTATACCAAAGATATGTAGCAGTATAACTTTTGGCCAAAATTTATGAAGAAAAATTACTAATTTGCAAAATCTTATAACACAAACAAAGACAAATGCAATTTTGTACAAAATATTCAGGCTTTTCTATTTATAGCGCAAAAAATACAACCCAGTGGTGATTAAATACCACCAAAAGAAAGCTCTATTTGTGTGAAAAAAAAGGACAAAAAAAATCATATGGGTACAGCGTTGCATTAATGAGTAATTGTCATTCAAATTGTAAGAGCACCGAAAGCTGAAAACTGGCCTAGTCTAGAAGGGGTTATAAGTGCCCAAGTGGTTAATTGGGCAACTATGTAATAAATGAGGTATAATGTTGATAAATGTAAAGTTATGCACTTGGGGGCTATAAATATGCACACATTATGTATACTAGGGGGAGTATAACTGGGAGAATCAATGGTAGAGAAAAATCTTGGTGTTCTGGTAGATCATAAGCAAAATCCTTTCTGGTTTTTAAAGAGATATAGACTCCAGAGAGAAA
This sequence comes from Rana muscosa, assembly GCA_029206835.1. Classification (NCBI taxonomy): domain Eukaryota; kingdom Metazoa; phylum Chordata; class Amphibia; order Anura; family Ranidae; genus Rana; species Rana muscosa. Next base: position 650,342,500 of record CM055121.1, on the reverse strand, counting down.
CACATAATTTTTAGACATGTGCACACTGAAATATTTTGTTTCGTAATTTCGGTTTCATCCGAAAAATGTATTTATTTAGTTACTCCTGAATTATTTTGTTTTGTTAAAAAATGCATTTGGACAAAAATATGAATTAATTAAGGCCGAATCTGTCAATTGAAGGCTTATGGTGTCTGTCGGATGTTTTAAGAAGATTAGACGAAACAGCTAAAATGTACGACGCTGTGATCGTATATTTATAGTTGAATGCTCTGGCCACAAGCTATAGTAGAGTTCTAATGTACAACATTAGAATTCTTCTATAGCCTATGGGTGGAGCATTTGACCATAAATGTCTGCTAGCGGCGATCATATGTTTTTAGCCGCTTCGTTGAATCTTCATGTCTCTATAATGTTGAATCTTTTCTCTCTATGTCGAATAATCTTGGACTAATAGAGTTAGGTTAGGCACATTCGACTGCAGGTTCGATAGACACAGATCGCTATTGTCACCGTCATGTCGAATCTTCTATCTATCTATATCGAACTGTTGTCGCAACGATATGAAAATATAATGAATATGAAAATAAAGAATTTTTTTATTTCGGATCTTTCGGATTTCAGATTCTGCGCGTTATCATTTTGTTAAAAAGAACACAAAAATCCAGAAATGTGGACGAAAAAAATTCAGACGATAATGAATGCACATGTCTAATCATTTTGCCCCTATACAAATCATTAGTAGGACCTCATCTAGAATATGTGGTTCAGTTTCGGGCACCAGATCACAAAAATTATATTGGAGAACCGAAGAAAGTGCAGAGAAGGGCAACCAAATGGATAAGAGGCATGGAGGAGCTCAGCTATGAGGAAAGATTAGCTGAACTGAATTTATTCTTTCTTGTGAAGAGTAGATTTTACGAGGGATATGGTCAACGCATATAAATACATAAGTGGTCCATATAGTGAATAGAGTTATTTACTTTCAGGTCATCACAGAGGACAAGTGGGCACTCTTTACGTCTGGAGGAAAAGAGATTTACCTCCAAAAAACGGAAAGGCTTTTTAACAGTAAGAGCTGTGAAAATGTGGAATAGACTCCCTCAAGAGCTGGTTCTGGCCAGCTCAGAAGATTGTTTTAAAAAAGCCTGCATTCTTTCCTAAATGCACAAAAGGTAACTGGATACTAATATTTATAGGTAAAGTTGATCCAGGGAATATCTGATTGCCTGTTGGGGAATCAGGAAAGATTGTTTTTTCCCTTGCTGTAGCAAATTAGATCATGCTTTATTGTTTTTTTTTGCCTCCCTCTGGACCTGCTGTGAAACATTGAGGAAAACCGAACAATCGTTTGTCCAATTTTCTTATAGTGTGTACTGGGCTTTAGCGGAAACTCCATTTCAAAACATCATCCTGCCCCCTTTATCTCACTGTATGCAAGATACAATGGAGGCTGAAATCACTACTCCCGAAGTCCTCAAAATAATTAAATCTCTTTAAACGCAAAAAAAAACTCCAGCCCCTGGTGGCTTCTCGGTTACATATTATAGAACGTTTTCAGACCTTCTCACCCCCTATTTGGCTAAGCTTATCAACCACTTGATTACACATTAGGGCTTACACCCTTCTTCTTTATTAGCACGCATAGTAATGGTGATGAAACCTAAGGCCCCTTTCACACTGGGGCGGGAGCGGCGGTGGCGGTAAAGCGCCGCTATTTTTAGCAGCGCTTTACCGCTAATTTTGCGGCAGTATTCGGCCGCTAGCGGTGCGGCTTTACCCCCCCCCCGCTAGCGGCCGAAAAAGGGTTAAAAACCACCGCATAGAGCCTCTGCAGAGGCGCTATGCCGGCGGTATAGCCGCGGCGTCCCATTGCTTTCAATGGGCAGGAGCGGTAAACACACCGCTCCTTCACCGCTCCAAAGATCCGGCTAGCAGGACTTTTGGAGTGGTCCTGCTAGCGCACCGCTCCAGTGTGAAAGCCTTCAGACTTTCACACTGGAGAAACAGCAGCCGCTGTTTCAGGTCGGTTTGCAGGCGCTATTTTTAGAGCAATAGCGCCTACAAACCACCCCAGTGTGAAAGGGGTCTAACAAAAATCTATTAGTTCCTAAAAAAAATTGCCCAATCTTGCTACTAAATGAAGACATCATAAAGACCAGGTGGGACCCGATCCACAGGGGTACACACCAAGGGTGTCATCTCTCCCCCATTCTATTTATTCTAGCTCTGGAACCCTTGGCACGCCTCATTAGATCTATCCTGGATATATGAGGGAGTGACTCAGGAATGAGTGAACTCATTCAAAATAAGCTTGTTTGCTGATGACTTACTCTGACTTTAACTCAACCTTATATCACTACTTGTCTTACTTTCCACACTAAAACAATTTTCAAAAATATCTGGCCTTACCATGAACTAATATAAATCCTCAGCCCTCAACATCTCCCTCCCTGATGGTACATTGGCTTCTCTGCAGCCAAACTTCAGCTTTACTTGGGCCACTTCCCACCTTGATTATGCGTCATAATTGCTCATACCACACCCTTTATACAGCCAACTAGGTTCTAACCTTAGGCCCCTTTCACACCAGTGGACCGTATGTCCGCTTTTTCATCCATCCGTTTATGGATAAAAAAGGGACATACATTGGTCCCTATGAGATCGCGGGTGTCGGCGGATGAACACCGCTGACACCCGATCTCATCCGGCTCCGCAATCCTCCGATTCTGCAGACGGAGGAAATCCTATTTTTCTATCCGTCTGCAGAGCGGATCGGATGAACACGGACAGACGGTCCCTGCACAGGGGGGAGAGCAGAGACCACCCTGTCATCCGCCGGCTCAGCGGGGATCAGCGGAGCGATCCCCGCTGAGCAAGCGGAGGTTCACGGGCGGATCTTCACGGATCCGTCCCATGTGAAAGGGGCCTTAAAAAAATTAAAAGCTCTTATCCAGTCGATCCTGTCTATACCCCCTCTCTCTCTCGTGCTCTCTCTCTCTACCCCTCTCTCTCTCACTCACACTCTCAATTTTTTTTTTTTATGTGGAAAAGTAATAGACAATCAAGAAGAAACTCAGCACTAATAGTAAAGAAAGGTACGCTAATATATGTATTTAACTTTGTTTATAAGTCCTTTACAAATATTATGCTTTTAATATTTATTTATTTATTTGGGTAATGTGATTTTTAATGTTAGTTCTATTTTTACAGAAAGAAATCTGGTTTGGGTTTAGCCAAAATAATAGAATTCACGGATTATGAGGAGCTTCTGTTACCATACATTGATCAAGACACAGTTTCAGGAATTGGCCTCCAGTCAAAGTAAGGTAAGTAATGCAGGTTATTTAAAAAAAAAAAAATGTTGTCTAACTGTTTTTTTATTGTTTGTATCATTCTTGCAACAATAGCATCCAAATGTTTGTTAGGTAAGTATACTATTTATTAGACAACGTGGAACAGCTAGGTAAATATACTGTTATTTAGACAACATGGAACAGCTAGGTAAGTATACTATTTATTAGACAACGTGGGACAGCTAGGTAAGAATACTGTTGATTAGACAATGTGGGACAGCTAGGTAAGTACACGTAATTGGACAACGTGGAACAGCTCGGTAAGTATACTTTTTAGAAGACAACTTTTGAGAATGGTTGGAAATATACAAGTGGTGTTAGCCAAATTAATGAGTGCAATTGTCACATGACTAACATGCCATTTTCTTTTTCAGGTTCCAATGCTGATCAAGGCACATTGATGCTTTTTTCCAATAGGGAAGATTTGCAACAAGAATTGTCCAACAACAAAATAGTTTTGTTGTTTCCTCCAACAACACTTATCGAGTATGATAACTCAGTTGGAGATGATATTTCCATGACACAAAACACAAGTCCAGTGACAGCTCCAACAATAGAAAGAAGACCAGAAAGGGAACAGACAGCAGAAAGAAGAAGAAGCCGGACCATAGGAGTCACTCCACTAGGAGTCTAGACAGGTAACAGTTAATATTTGATAAGGAAAAAAGCGTACATTTTCATGTAGCTCAGGAGAAACATAGGGAAATGCTGGACAATCATTTGTGCTGTATAACAGATCAGCTCAAGGACATAAATGTTTTTTAAAAGTGTAGCACTACCCCCGAAGGAGCTGCTGAGAATTTGGGCCTGCACTCTGCCTTTCAACCCCAGAATATTGTCTCGACCCCCTTGCCACAACTGTACAGCAGTGTTAGTGTAAGACACCAATGAGAGAGAGAAACACAGTAAGATCACACAGTACTGTATAATTACCGTCACCTTGGCACTCGTCACCTTACCTGCTGTAGCAAGAGATAGAGTCTCACACCAGTGTATCTTGACCAGTTGAATAATGTTTACTTGACAAGAATGAAACATTTATTGTACAAACACATATGGCTATGCACAGATCCCTGTAAAGGCCATAGAGACACAATTAATCAGCGTTTTTCTTAGCATTTACCCTGAATACCATAACCTGGGGGGGGGGGGGTGGATGTGAGTAGGTGTACAGTGGAGGAAATTCCAACTACTATATGGCTGTATTGGAACACCTCCCCACTAATTCCCACACACACGCACCAAACAGAACAGCAATAACAAATGGCAAATAGTCACATTAAGTATAAAGAGTCTATGCTGCTAAATGGCTCCTTCTAGAGGACAGTTCCACCTCGTAATATCCCTATGCGATAAGCTTTGAGAATAGTAAAGCGATGGCTGTTCCTTTAAACTCAATCCGTCTTCAGCTAGCTCTGTTGGTGCACTTATTTGTAATCCAAGGAAGATGGAATAAAGTAACAACTGTAAAGATGTAGTGTAGTTCAGTGGCGGCCCGTCCATAGGGGGCGCCCGGGCGCCGCCCCCCCTCCTGTGGTCACCAAAAAAAAAAAAAAAAAAAAACGGGCCCTTTAAGAGTTTTTTTTTTTTTTAATGTCTTTTTTTCACACATGGCGGCGCGACCATAGTGGGCGCAGAAGTGCCGCTACCGCTCGCTTCTGCGCCCGGCCGTCACTCACAATAATACATAGGTTCATGCATTGCATGAACCTATGTATTGCTGCCGCCCACTATTCAGATGGCCGGCCCCTTGAGCGCCGGCCATCTGAATAACAGCGTCTGATTGGCCTTTAGAAGTGCCTATCAGAGCCAGCGGCTCTGATAGGCTTCCCGACTACAGCCTGAGGGCTGTAATCGGCTTCTAAATATCTAATGAGAGGACGCACAGGGGTGCGTTCCCTGGCCAATCAGGTTCACCGGGTCTGGTTACCGGTAACCTGATTGGCTGAAGCGACATCGAGGGCGGGAGAAGACATCGAGGACGGAAGAAGGACGGCGCTGACTCGAGGAAGGTAAGTGCAGGGCTGGGGGGAGAAACTGGCTGCATATGGGGGAGCCTGCTCGATCAGCCAGGCTGTCCACAAGGATCCCTCTGTCAGGCGATCCGCTCTCCAAATCTAGGCCCAGGCTCTCTCAGCCCTGGGCCTACTCACACAGGCCTCTTGCTAGTTGAAAGATGGCGTCCAGAGAGAACGAGCACTGGCCATGCCTCCTCTTTTATCTGCTCCCCCAGCAGGCGGTGCGATTTCTCATTGCATCCTGGTAACACAGTGGCATTGTGGGTACTTGTAGTCTTCTCTCCGCTCATGCCAATAGAGTCACTTCCTCCTTCACTACATTTCCCACCATGCAATACTTCATGGTTTAACGAACCCAAACAAAAGTTTTAATGGCACTAAATCAAATGGACACCAGAGGGAGCCGAACCCTTAAATAATACAACGCATTCCTTAGGAATACTTTAGTAGTAGAACCTTGCTACAAAAAGATTTCCACAACCAAATTTCAGAGTATCGTAGTTCCAAAATGGCATTATTAAGGCAGTCTAGAATGTTCTGTGCCTCCTGTCAGAAGCATTATTCCAGTGACAGTAGTTAACCTCCCTGGCGGTATTCCCGAGCGCGACTCGGGGTTGTTTTTTTCTGCTAGGATCGGTAACCCCGAGTCACGCTCGGGGTAACATTGCAGAGCCCGCAGTGGAGTTTCCTTACCTTCTCCTGACGATCCAGCGATGATGTCTTCTGCTGTGATCGCCAGCGAGATCACCGGCGAGTGTCGGCACTTTCCGATTTCATCTGACTTCCTGATTCCGTTCCCTGCGAGCCGCAGCGGCGCATGGGAGCGAAACTGGGCGGCAAATTCAAAAGTTCAAACAAATTAACACAAACATAAAAGAGGTTATCTATTGTATCTGATTACATTTTATCATCTCTGATCACTGTACAGTGCCCTGTACAGTGCCCCTTGCCTGCCATTTTACTGTCATCTGTGCCCAAAAAACATGGCATCAAAAAAGCGCCACTTTACCACAAGGGCGCTTTTGGACCAGATGAGTGACAGCGGCAGCGACACGGAGTTGCTCGCAGAACTGAGCGATAGTGAGTCGTGGGGAGATTTGTCGTCTGACACTGAAACTGACACTGATCTGGCAAGTGACAACGGCTATGATCCTGCACCTGACCTCAGCGACCTCAGCGACCTGCGCACCTGGTGCCCTATAGACTCCGATATGGACCAGGTAGCACCCCCAAGATTTACGTTCACTGGATCACCTGGGATGAAGGTAGATGTTGAGCGTGACAACCCTCTGGCATACCTGCAATTATTCCTCACTGAAGAGGTAATTGAAAAAATTGTCACAGAGACAAATCGCTACCATGATCAGCAATCAGCTACGCTGCATGCCAGATTTTCCAGAAGCAGAAAGTGGGAACCGGTGACAAAAGAGGACATCTGGAAGTTTCTGGGACTCATCATTCTTTAGGGGGTGGTGGGGAAACCACTCCAGAAATGGTACTGGACCACCAATAAGCTACTGGCCACTCCGTTTTTTGGCACGGTGATGTCAGAATGCCGTTTTTTCCTCATCATGAAGTATTTCCACTTCGCAAACAATGAGAAGTTTGATGAGGCCACCCATCCTGCGCCCAAACTAAAAAAAATCTGGGAGGTATGCCAAATGATCGTGACCAATTTCCAGCGGACCTACGTGCCAGAAAGGGACGTCAGCGTGGATGAAAGTTTGATGGCCTACAAGGGACGCCTAAGCTGGATACAGTACATTGCATCCAAAAGAGCGCGGTTTGGCATCAAATTCTACATGCTCTGCGAGTCATCCACCGGGTACATCGGGGATTCGGTCATTTACACCGGTAAAGGCACGAAGTTCAACCCAAGGTACAGCGGCTATGGGATGGCCACATCATCTGTCCTTACACTGCTGGAGCCATTGCTGAACCAAGGATATTGTGTGACCACGGAAAATTTCTACACGTCTCCGGAACTGTATGAGGTTTTGCTACAAAAAAAAAACTGATGGGTATGGTACCATTAGGCCTAACCGACGTGGCATGCCATCTATGTTTGGCAAGAAAAAAATAAAAACTGGAGAAATTGTTGCCTTTCAGAAGGGTAAGATGATGGCAATGCGATAGCAAGACAAGAAGGACGTGTGTCTCTTGAGTACTATGCACAATACCTCCACTGCCATGGTCCACACAAAAGGTGGGAAAGATCTGCTGAAGCCGCAAGTCGTGATGGACTACAATAATACAATGGGAGGTGTCGACAGAGCCGATCAGGCAATGACATTTTACCCGGCTATGCGCAAACAGCAAAAAAAAATATTATAAAAAGATTTTCAGGCATCTTTTGGAACAATGCCTTTGGAATGCGTATATCCTATACAAAGCAAAGAGTGGCATGCCTCTTGTTCATTTCGACTTTATCTGGAAGGTGGCTGAGCAGATTTTTGTCAACCACCAGACGCCATCAGTAGCTGTGAACAGACCCGGACGACGTGCTGTTGGCGTTGTCAACCCAGAACGCCTGACTGGTTGTCACTTTTTGGACTACATACCGCCAACCGCAAAAAAAGAAACACTTACCAGGATGTGCGTGGTTTGCTGTTCAAAGAGAGATGGCAATGGTAAAAAAGTCAGAAAAGAAACAAGATACCATTGTCCAGATTGCGACGTTGGACTTAGTCTAGTTCCATGCTTTAAAATGTATCACACTCAGGATGTTTATTGAATTTTCTTTGTTTGACAAATGTCATTATTTTCTTCTACATTATTGAATAAAATTATATTATTTATTAGATTATAATTCATGATTTTGTGTTTCAAATTTATCACATTTGGGATGTCTACTAGAGTCTTGTTTGGTCAGGTTTAAGTAAGTAATTACTAAGAATTGCAGGCCTACAGTACATAACGCCAAATTTCCATGCAAAATAATTGTACCGCTTTTGGTACATAATTCCAGACAGAATCATACCGCCAGGGAGGTTAAAAGAATGATTAAGGTTTTGATCTCTCCTTGCGGAAGTGCCTAGATTTTCTGGCTTTTTTTTGTTTCATGTGAGTTTTTTTATTATAACATTTGACATTATAACACTGTTTTATTTCTCTATTGTCCAAAAAAATATAAAAAAATTACAGATCTTTTGCACTAGGAGACATTAAAATTTGAACAACCTTTTCAAATTTAGGTCTCCCGATGCTTGGTACCCCAAACTGTGTCAATAACATGTGGATCTCATTTGACTGAAACTGCCTTGCACTCCTTTCCAAAGTCCCATACATTCATAAAAAAAAAACAAAATCCTAAATCTTTGGCTTACTAGGGCATTTCTCATGCCGCGTACACACAACCGTTTTTAATGTCATTGAAAAAAAACAAGTTTTTCTCGACGTGATTCTTCTCAAGCCTGCCTTACCTACACACTATCATGAAAAAAAAAATGCTCGAGCAAAGCGCGGTGACGTAGGAAATGTACGACGGCACTATAAAGGGGAAGTTCCATTTGGATGGCGCCACCCTTTGGGCTGCTTTTGCTGATCCTTGTGTTAGTAAAGTTTGGTGAGAGACGATTCGCGCTTTTCAGCCTCGTGCTCTTCAGTCCGTTACAGCGTGCCGAATGTGCTATCTCCACTACGAACGCTAGTTTTACCAGAACGAGCGCTCCCGTCTCATCACTTGTTTCTGAGCATGCGTGTTTTTTCACGTCGTTAAAGCCTACACACGGTCGTTTTTCATGCCGAAAAAAACGACAACGTGAAAAAGAACGAGAAAAATTAGAGCATGTTCCAAATTTTTAATGCCCATTTTTCACGTCGTGAAAAATGCTCTGGAGCCCACACACGATCGTTTTTAACCCCTTCGCGCCCAGCATACGACTATAAGCGGCCCCAATGTGGCTCTACAATGCAGGGAGGCCGTCATTATACGGCCTCCCCTTTCCTCGTTCCCCGCGAGCGCGCATCGGGGAACTTCTGTGCTGGCCGTGTCCCTTGGACACAGCCATTCACAGATCGCTGTAAATAGCCAATCACAGCGGCTATTTACAGCGCAATCGAGGTGCCCAATGAGAGATGATCTCAAATGTAAACATATGAGATCATCTCTCATTGCCGGCTCTCCCTCCTCACACAGACACCACGTGTGAGGAGGGAGAGCGATCTGTGAGTGTGTAAGTGAGTTACACACAGCTTCTCAGTGCCCAATCAGTGCCCAGTAAAAACACAATGAAAACACAGTGCCCACCTGTGCCATCTGTGCCCACCTGTGCCATCTGTGCCCACCTGTGCCACCTGTGCCACCTGTACCATCTGTGCCACCTGTGCCACCTGTGATCAGTGCCCATCTGTGCTGCCTCAGTGCACCTGTGCAATACGTGCTCATCTGTGCCCACCTGTGCCACCTCATCTGTGCCCACCTGTGCCACCTCATCCATGCCCACCTGTGCCACCTCATCCGTGCCCACCTGTGCCACCTTATCCGTGCCCACCTGTGCTATCAGTGCACATCTGTTCCACCTCATTAATACGCATCTGTGCCACCTCATCTGTGCCGCATCATTAGTGCCATCTGTGCCGCCTCATTAGTGCCATCTGTGCCGGCTCAGTGCCATCTTTGCCATCAATAAGTGCACATCTGTGCTGCCTCATCAGTGTATATCTGTTCCACCACCTCCGTACCCATCTGTGCCACCATCTCAGTACCCATCTGCGCCACCTCAGTACCCACCCGTGCCACCTCAGTACCCATCTGTGCCACCTCAGTAGCCATCTGTGCCGCCTCATTAGTGCCCATCTGTGCCGCCTCAATAGTGCACATCTGTGCAATCAATCAGGGCCCATCTGTTCCACACACCTGTGAAGTCGCATCACCACCGCCAGCAACCAAAAGATGTCAAAAAGGTGTTTTACCGCCGAGGAGGCATACCAAATTCTTTCCACGCCTGAGAGCGACGGGGAGCTCTCTTTTTCAGATTCCGATTCAGGTTAAGAGTCGGACGTAAACTATGATCCAGTCTTCAGTAGTGGAACAGAGACAGCCTCAGAGGAGGAAGATAGTCGGCCCGCCAAAAGAAGGCGCTCTGGTGAGGCAGCAGTAGCATCCACCAGCACCGCAGTGCCATCCACCAGCACCGCAGTGCCATCCACCAACACCGCAGTGCCATCCACCAGCACTGCAGTGCCTCGGCAAGAAAGGCCAAGGACCCATGCCGGCCTTCCCTATGCCCTCCAGAACCCCTTGTGGCTTCCTCCTAATTCAGGAGAAGCCAACATTCCCCCTTTCACTGCCCAGCCAGGAGTCCAGGTGAACACGGACAATTTTTCCCCAATCAATTTTTTCAATCTAATTTTTACAGAGGACATGCTATCCAACATTGTCACCCAGTGCAACCTATATGCCCAGCAATTTATTGCAAGTAATCCTACATCCTATTATGCCCGTCCCTTCGAGTGGAGAGACCTAACGGTGGAAGAATTGAAGGTTTTTTTAGGCCTCACATTTTGCATGGGACTCAACCCAAAAAACACTTTTCGTTCCTTTTGGTCCAAACGCCCCATCTATCACATGCCAATATTCTCCAATGTAATGCCCAGAACCAGGTACCTCATGATCATGAGGTTTCTCCACTTCAACAATAATACCCAGTGCCTTCCCCGAAATCACCCAAATTATGACAGGCTTTTAAAAATTCGGCCCTTACTAAATTATTTTTCAGAAGTATTCCCCCAGTTATATGCCCTGGACCAACACATATGTGTGGATGAGTCCCTTGTTAAATTTAGTGGCAGGCTTAAAATAAAGCAATTTATCCCCAGCAAAAGGGCCCGCTATGGGGTGAAGGTGTACAAACTCTGTGACCGAGTCACAGGGTACCTGTATGGCTTCCTAGTGTACGAAGGGAAGGACACCCAGCTGCATCCCCCCAATTACCCAGACTACTTGCGAACAAGCGGGAAAGTGGTTTGGCAACTCATCAACCCCCTACTGGAAAAAGGCTACCGTTTATACGTAGATAACTTTTATACATCTCTTCCCCTGTTTTGCAACCTTCACCTGAAGAAGACGCCAGCATGTGGCACGGTCAGAAAGAACCGGAAGGGCTTTCCTCAAACTTTTGTAAATAAGAAGTTGAGAAGAGGAGAGTCGGCAAGTCTGCGAAACCAGGATGTTCTGGCATTGAAGTTGAAGGACAGAAGGGATGTATACATTTTATCTTCCATCCACAACGATACCTTCGTGGAAATCCCCAGAAGGAATGGCACCACCATCCAAAAGCCCACATGCATCCAGGACTACAATTTGTTCATGGGGGAAGTCGACTTTAACGACCAAATGCTGGAACCCTATCTTTCCACAAGACGGACATACCATTGGTATAAAAAAGTAGCAATTTATTTTTTTCATTTGGCCATGTATAACTCTTATATTATTTACCACAAGTCCACCCAAAACCCCCTACCCTTCCTTGGCTACCAGGAGGAAATCACCACTGCCCTGATATTCCAGAATGGCCCACCCCAAAACATCCGATCAGATGTTCTAAGTCGACTCTCCGAACGTCACTTTCCCGATAAAGTCCCTCCCACAGCAACAGGCCGACTAGGTCAAAAAAAATGTAAGGTGTGTGCCAGTGGAGGAGTCAGACGAGACACAGTTTATTATTGTGCCGAGTGTCCTTCTCAACCAGGCCTCTGTGTAATTGACTGCTTTCGCCGTTACCATACTTCACTAAATTATTAGTGAAGTATGGTAAACGTAATCCTCATTGCCTGCCTTCACACCCCTTATGCTACTGCCTGCTCTGTAACTGACCCTGGCTTGTTATTCGACCACGCTTCTGCCTAACGATTCTGTACTACCTCTGCCTGATCTGGAACTGACCCTGGACTGTTATTCGACCACGCTTCTGCCTAACGATTCTGTACTACCTCTGCCTGATCTGGAACTGACCTTGGACTGTTTGACCATGCTTTTTGCCTGCCTCTTGGATTGATCTTGTACCCTGCTACTGGACTAGTGGGATTCAACACAGGGGTCTCACATATGTGAGGGGCTTCAGAAAAGTTTTTCTGGATGAAGAAAACAATTTTTTTTTGTTTTCTCATCCTAGATTAGGGTCTGGAGACTCGGAGGCTTCAAAGAGATTTGGGTGGGAGAAGCCTCTACCCCTGTCCCCATTCTATCCTGAACAAGGCCCTACTTCTGCCTGCTGCCTGTAGGACCTATGCCATCATGCCTCTGCCTGTCGCATGAACTGAGCACACCACATGGACCTGCCTACTACCAGGACTAATATTTTTGGCACTGCTGACAATATCTCTGCTTACACTGACCCTGGACTGTTTATGGACAGTATCCCTGCCTGCTGCCTGGACAATTGTGTATGCCATTGCTGACGAAGTCCCTGCCTGCTGCCTGGACCAGTGCTATCCTGCTGTGTAGAACTGCGCTACTAAAACCACAGGTAATCTTTTGTTTATGCTTTGCTCAGCATAATGTATTTTGGGGTGTAATTCTTGGTATGTGCATGCTATGTGTCCCTAGAACATCTGATGGTGTTCCTTGCATGTTGGGCCTCTGTATATGGACAGGCTGTGTAAAAGTTCCACACATTTGGTATCGCCATACTCAGGAGGAGTAGCAGAATGTATTTTGGGGTGTCATTTTTGCTATGTAAATGCTATGTGTTGGAGATATCTTATGAACTGACAACTTTGAGTAAAAAAAATGCGTTTTCATTTTTTTTCCCACATTTCCCAAAAACTTCTGGAAAAAAATGTACCGTTTAAAAGACTCATTATGCCTCATAGATTATACGTTGGGGTGAGGTCATTTTGTAGGTGTTTCCATTGTCCTGGTGCTCCAGGGCCTTCAAAAGTGTAATAGGTAGTCAACTAGTTAGATGTGTAATTTATGCTCCTAGAACACCTGATGGTGCTCCCTGCATGTTGGGCCACTGTATGTGGTCAGGCTGTGAAAAAGTCCCACACATGTGGTATCGCCATACTCAGGAGGAGTAGTAGAATGTATTTTGGGGTGTCATTTGTGGTATGCACATGCCATGTGAGAGAAATAAGCTATTACAATGACCATTTTGAGGGGAAAAAAAAATCTTAATTTTGCAAAGAATCGTGCGAAAAAATTACAACTTCAAATAACTCACAATGCCTCTTACTAAATACCTTGGAATGTCTACTTTCCAAAAATGGGTTATTTGGGGGGCATTTGTACTTTCCTGGCTTGTTAGGGTCTCAAGAAATGAGATAGGCCGCCAGTACATCAGATGTGATAATTTTTTTATGATTTGCACTATAGCTTGTAGACTCTAAAACTTTCACACAGACCAAATAATTTCCCCAAATTTTGGGTTATTTTTATCAAAGATATGTAGCAGTATAAATTGTGGCCAAAATTTATGAAGAAAAATTAATAATTTGCAAAATTTTATCACAGAAACTAAGAAAAATGCGTTTTTTTTCCAAATTTTCGGTCTTTTTTCATTTATAGCGCAAAAAATAAAAAACCCAGAGGTGATCAAATACCACCAAAAGAAAACCCTATTTGTATGAAAAAAAGGACAAAAAAATAATTTGGGTACAGTGTTGCATGACTGAGTAATTGTCATTCAAAGTGTGACAGCACTGAAAGCTGAAAATTGGTCTGGGCAGGAGAGGTGTTTAAGTGCCCAGTAAGCAAGTGGTTAATGACCAAATTAAAAAATTAAATTTTTCTCGTCATGAAAAATGGTCGTGTGTACGTGGCATAAGTGCTCACAACTGGTCTATTTTGTGCTGTCAGGGAAAAATTCTATACTATGAGGCATTACAATTTTTAAACAAGAAACATAGCATAAGTGCAAGTACAACATTTTTTCCAAGACAGCATCTCCAATCATCGTAAGCGTCAACAAATGACATCATACAGGTCAGTACATAAAACAATGATGCATGCAAACAGAACCAGAAGGGAACTATGCCCTCATTGCCACTTTAAATAGGGATGAGTAACATATATTCTGACTTAGGCATTTGGTTAGAGTTACACCCAACGCTGTATCCTGGCCTAGGCCAACAAGGCCCAGGCCTAGGGCAGCACTTTGCAGGGGGGGCAGCATGAAAAGAGTCCCTGCCGGCTAGCGCTACACTGTTCGTGTAGCGCCAGTCTTATGGGGCGGACTGTACTGAGAGGGGGGGTGGCACTGCTTCTAGTTTTGACTTTCCTATCATCCTGGACCAAGAACCTTCCTCACTGTGCTATATGTTTTCTGCTGCACCATTGGTATGGTTATATCTTCTTAGTCCGCTCCATAAAATTATCAAAAATTTGTGCTTAAAGCAGAACTATAGGCAACACTTTTTTTTAATCATTCTGGATAGAGTAAGGGAGGGTTATAGCTCCTGTCAGTTTATTTTTTACCATCCCTGTCCCATTGCAAAGATTTTCCTTCACTTCCTGCCCCATAGCCAAACAGGAAGTGAGAGGAAATCAATGCAAATTAAGGGAATTCATTGTCCCCCCCCCCAGGGCCCTCAGAACTAGTGTCCCCACTCGAAAATTTCAGGGTGGGTCTTAAACAGCAATGGGTGTGGCCTTGACAGAAAGGGGTGGGTCATATTTAAATTAGGGGGTGCACAAGTTTAGTCAGGCCTAGGGCAGCACAAAACCTAAATACACTACTGGTTACACCTCTAGAGACATTAGATAGGCAAGTCAAATTCATCCCATTAACAGTCTGTCCATCACCACCTCCAACATGCTCAAACCTGGTATATCTAGCCATGGGCAGCATTAACATTTTAACAACCTTTTCAAATGTATGTCTCCCGATGCTTGGTACCCCAAGCTGTGTCATTACCATGTGGAACTCTTTTGACTTGCTGCCTTGCACTCTTTTCCAAAGTCCCATACATTCATAAAAATGTTGTTTTTTCTAAATGCATGGCTTACTAGAGCATTTCCAAGTGCTCATAACTGGTCTCTTTTGTGCTGTCAGGGAAAAATAAAAATGTTGTGAACTGTTTTACAGTATTCTATACTAGGAGGCATTAAAATTTGAACAACCTTTTCAAATTTTGGTTTTTCTAAATGTATGGCTTACTAGAACTGTTATAAGTGCTCTTTACTATTGTTCTAAGTGTTTGGCCACAATCAGCGCTGCTGCTCATAACTGGTCTCTTCTGTGCTGTCAGGAAAGTCAGTTCTTTGTACTAGGAGGCATTAACCACTTGCCAACCAGCCGCCGTCATTATAATGCGGCAGGTCGGCACGATCACGCAAATCGCCATTGCTGTACGTCGGCCCTTTAAACAGCTATTGCAGGCGTGCGAGCCCGCTGCACGGCAGGGGACCCGATGCATGTGGCCGGCAGTCGCGATGACCACCGGCCACGCGCGATTGCAGGCAGGAGAGTCAGAATGGAGATGTGCGTGTGTAAACACACACATCCCTGTTCTGACAGGAGAGAGGAGAGACAGTTCGTCTGTTCCTACTAACTAGGATCAGCGATCTGGCATCTGGCTCCTCCTCTAGTCAGTCACATCCCCCCACAGTTAGAAACACACACGAGGGAACACATTTAACCCCTTCCCTACCAATGACAGTTACACAGTAATCAGTGCATTTTTATAGCACTAATCGCTGTATAAATGTTGATGGTCCCAAAAATACGTTAAAAGTGTCCGATATGTCCGCAGCAATGTCGCAGCCCTGTTAAAAATCGCAGATTGCCGCCATTACTAGTAAAAAAATAATAATAATAAAAATGCTATAAAAATGCCATAAATCTATTCCCTATTTTGTAGACACTATAACTTTTGCGCAAACCAATCAATATACGCTTATTATGATTTTTTTTACCACAAATATGTAGAAGAATATATATCGGCCTAAACTAATGAAAAACATTTTTTGGGGGATGTTTATTATAGCAAAAAGTATAAAATATTGTTTTTTTTCAAAATTGTCGCTCTTTTTTTGTTTAAAGCGCAAAAAATAAAAAACGCAGGGGTGATCAAATTCCACCAAAAGAAAGCTCTATTTGTGGGAAAAAATTATGCAAATTTTGTTTGGGTACAACGTCGCACGACCGCGCAATTGTCAGTCAAAACAACGCAGTGCCGTATCGCAAAAAATTAGGCTCTCTGTGGGTCTTCTCTGGGTGGAATTAGTCTCTCTGACGGTATTATTGCACCCCTTTCTGTGGTTGGAATAGTACCCCTTCCTGTGGGTCTTCTGTGGGGGAAATTAGGTCCCCTTCCTGTGGGTCCTCTGTGGGTGTAATTAGGCCCCTGTGAGGGTAGTATTGCACAACCTTCTGTTGGTGGAATAGTACCCCTTCCTGTGGATCCTCAGTTGGTGAAATTAGGCCCCTCTCTGAGGATATTATTGCACCCCTTTCTGTGGGAAAAATAGTACCCCTTCCTGTGGGTCCTCTATGGGTGAAATTAGGCCTCCTTTCTGAGGGTGGAATCTGTGGGTAGTATTGTGCCCTTTTCTGCAGGTAGATTACTGTCCCATTTTTGTTCTATTTGTGAGGGACATGTATTCAGATCTCCTTGGTTGGTATAGTGCACCATTTCTGTGGGTGTTTCCTATGGAGCAATAATAAATGACCATTTGTATGGGTGTCCTTTGGAACGGAATAGTGCCCATTTGTGTGGGGGGTGGTATGGGGGTTTGTTATAATGCCCATTTTGTGTGGGTTTACCGGGGAAGAATATTGCCCATTTGTGTGGGTGTCCAGGGGTAACAGAGTGCCCCTTTTTGCAAGAAGCATAGAAGCATACTGCCATGTAAAGACCACTGTATCCATATTTGTTTTGGTTGTATATTTCTTACATGTCATGCTGCTGCAATTGTTAGAATGACTGAAAATGAATAAAAAATAAATACAAAATTTACCTTTTTATTGTCTTCAATTTATTTTAAGTATACTTTGCTATTAAAATGTGTTGTGTATAATTATTGGTGTTGGCATCACATAAGTAGAGGCAGTATGCTAATAATCACCAAGCACTAGGGATGAGCTTCGAGTTCAAGTCAAACTCATGTTCGACTCGAACATTGCCTGTTCGCATGTTCGCCGAACAGCGAACAATTTGAGGTGTTCGCGGCAAATTTCGAAAAGCCGCGGAACACCCTGGGAGAAATCTAAAGTGCTAATTTTAAAGGCTTATATGCAATTTATTGTCATAAAAAGTGTTTGGGGACCCGGGTCCTGCCCCAGGGGACATGTATCAATGCAAAAAAAAGTTTTAAAAATAACAGTTTTTTCGGGAGCAGTGATTTTAATAATGCTTAAAGTGAAACAATAAAAGTGAAATATTCCTTGAAATTTCGTACCTAGGGTGTGTGTATAGTATGCCTGTAAAGTCGTGCTTGTTTCCCGTGCTTAGAACTGTCCCTGCACAAAGTGTCATTTCTGAAGGAAAAAAAGTAATTTAAAACTCACTTGCGGCTATAATGAATTGTCGGCTCCCGGCAATACATAGAAAAGTCATTGATAAAAATAAAAAATAAATGCGTGGGGGTCCCCCCAAATTCAATTACCAGACCCTTCAGGTCTGGTATGGATATTAAGGGGAACCCTGCCACTAATTAAAAAAAATGCGTTGGGTTCCCCTCAAATATCCATACCAGGCCCTTCAGGTCTGGTATGGATTTTAAGGGGAATTCCACCACAAATTTTAAAAAAAAATGGCGTGGAGTTCCCCCAAAAATCCATACCAGACCCTTTATCCGAGCACGCAACCTGGCAGGCCACAGGAAAAGAGGGGGGGGACGAGAGAGCGCCCCCCCTACTGAACCGTACCAGGCCACATGCCCTCAACATGGGGAGGATGTCCCCATGTTGATGGGGACAAGGGCCTCATCCCCACAACCCTTGCCCGGTGGTTGTGGGGGTCTGCGGGCAGGGGGCTTATCGGAATCTGGAAGACCCCTTTAACAAAGGGAACCCCCAGATCCCGGCCCCCCCCCTATGTGAATTGGTAAGGGATACATTGTACCCCTACTATTTCACAAAGAAAGTGTAAAAACAATGTAAAAAAAAACACACAGACACCTTGGAAAAGTCCTTTATTAAAAATAAAAAATAAAAAATAAAAAACACATTCCAGCAATGTAATCCAATGTCCCGCGGCGATCCGATGTCCAGCGCTGCAGTCTCCACTCGAAACGTCATTGGCTGAGTGGACCTACACTGCGGATGAAGTTCCCCATCAGGTCCGCTCAGCCAATGACGTAGGCGGGGTCTGAGGTACAAGGGGGCGGGGTCGCCCTCATATCTCAGACTCCGCCTACGTCATTGGCGGACCTGATGGGGAACTTCCTCTTCAGTGTAAAAACATTAATAGACCCGCCCCTTCTCACGTTCCCCATCAGGAGCGGACCTGATGGGGAACGTGAGAAGGGGCGAGTCTATTAATTTTTTTACACTGAAGAGGAAGTTCCTCATCAGGTCCGCTCAGCCAAGACGTAGGCGGGGTCTGAGATACGAGGGCGCCCCCGACCCCTCGTACCTCAGACCCCGCCTACGTCATTGGCTGAGGGGGACCCCCACGCATTTATTTTATTTTTTTATCAATGACTTTTCTCTGTATTGATGGGAGCCGACAATTCATTATAGCCGCGAGTGGTTTTAAATGCCTTTTTTTCCTTCAGAAATGACATTTTGTGCAGGGACAGTTCTAAGCAAGGGAAACAAGCACTGCTTTACAGGCATACTATACACACACCCCCCCAGGTACGAAATTTAAAGGAATATTTCACTTTTTATTGTTTCACTTTATGCATTATTAAAATCACTGCTCCTGAAAAAACGTTAGCTTTTAAAACTTTTTTTTGCATTGAAACATGTCCCCTGGGGCAGGACCCAGGTCCCCAAACCCTTTTTAGGACAATAACTTGCATATTAGCCTTTATAATTAGCACTTTAGATTTTGAATGTTCAAGTCCATTGTATTTAATAGGGTTCTAAAGTTCACGCGAACATTCTGTCTGTTCGCAGGTTCTGGTGCGAACCGAACAGGGGGGCGTTCGGCTCATCCCTACCAAGCACCACCACACCTCAGCAAACCCACAAAAAAAAATACAGAAGGGCGTGTGCCCATGTGCATTCCCACAAGGATTTGGTGACATTTCAGCCACAAAGATGTCCTCCTCATCCTCCATCAGCTCCACATCAAGGAAATAGGAGGTTGTAGAAAACAGGTCTGGTGTGATGTAGCCAACATCCCTAACTGATACAATACAAAAGTTTCCCCTCACAGGGCGGGACTTTATAGGCATGAATTTACATAACCACTAGGGTAGAGTATAAAAATTATTTATTACAAAAGTAGAAAGTATGATTACATAAAATCGTAGGCCAATAAAAAAGACTTGATATATGCAGAAAATACAATCAATGAGTCAATAGAATAGATGTTGAATTATGCCCAATGCATCGCATGCCCAGGGGAAAGGATTATACCCTAGACTGCAATGCTAGTGCACAATTATATGAAAATTAGAATTGTAATTATATAGGTCAGATCCTACGCGTTACGGAGATAGCTCCTTCTTCAGGGATAATCTGACATATAATTCAGAATTGAAATCTAAAACAGAGAAGAATACAGTTGTCTCATATGATGGCATTCATTAAACATAAAACACAAAACAAAACATAAACAATAAATATGCAAATGAGGGTGAGCATGGAAAACACCCAATTGGCAGAGTACTCACCTCTGCAGCCATACATCAAGCTTATATATCAGTCATCATAGAACCACAACACCCAGAAAACACAAGGGTTATGGTTTGAAAACAAGTGGTGAAAGAATCCCCTATATGGGGAAATGGGTGGAAACTGCGCACATGTGATGTCCAGACAGCGACCCGGGACCGCAAACGTCTCCAAAGGGAAGCATAGAAAAATCAATATACCTGAGGTAAAAAGAAAAATGTTGGGAAGACCAAAGTAGAGCTACGAACAAGAATGACCAAACATATATGGAGCATGAAGGGATGCAATCCTGACTTCCCTTTGGGAAGACACACCATTGCTCTTCATAATGGGACTTTCCCCAAGGTCAAATTCATAGTACTTGACTAGGGATGGGCCCGGTGCTCGATTCGAACCCATGTTCGAATCGAGCATCGGGCGTTCGCTCGCTCGTCGAGCCCAGAACTATTTGGGCCGTTCGCATCACACTCGTGTGATGCGAGCGGCCCCGCAATGCATTGCGGCCGGCGCAGTGCATTGCTGGCTGATGATTGGCCAAGCATGCACTGTGACCCGGCATGCTTGGCCAATCACAGCGCCCGAAACTCGGAGAGCAATAATTGGCTACAGGCAGGACGCCTGTAGCCAATTACAGCTCAGGGGCTTTAGTACACGCCCCACCATTTAAAAGGCCGCCACGCCATCGGCCCCGGTCACATGAGTTCCGGCTTTAGGAGAGATTAGTCTGCTGATTCTGTCTTTGCTTGATACTGAAAGATTTGCTCTTCTTTGCTAAACCATTGGCTATTTCTTTGCTAAACCATTGCTACCTAAGTCATTGATCGTTCATTGCTGCTGATTGCACAGTTAGTGTGTTATTAGCTGCTGCTGGGGATTAGTCTGGTGCGTGCTTACTGTTAGTACAGTATTGCAGTAGTACCAACCGCAGTGCTGTTAGCACAGCATTGCACCCCAACAGCACCCATAGGACTTCTAGTGTGTTAGTGGCAGCAAACAGAGCTCCTATATTTTCTTCTTAGCAGCACCCATAGGACTTCTAGTGTGTTAGTGGCATCACACAGAGCTCCTATATTTTCTTCTCAGCAGCACCCATAGGACTTCTAGTGTGTTAGTGGCAGCAAACAGAGCTCCTATATTTTCTTCTCAGCAGCACCCATAGGACTTCTAGTGTGTTAGTGGCATCACACAGAGCTCCTATATTTTCTTCTCAGCAGCACCCATAGGACTTCTAGTGTGTTAGTGGCAGCAAACAGAGCTCCTATATTTTCTTCTCAGCAGCACCCATAGGACTTCTAGTGTGTTAGTGGCATCACACAGAGCTCCTATATTTTCTTCTCAGCAGCACCCATAGGACTTCTAGTGTGTTAGTGGCAGCAAACAGAGCTCCTATATTTTCTTCTCAGCAGCACCCATAGGACTTCTAGTGTGTTAGTGGCAGCAAACAGAGCTCCTATATTTTCTTCTCAGCAGCACCCATAGGACTTCTAGTGTGTTAGTGGCATCACACAGAGCTCCTATATTTTCTTCTCAGCAGCACCCATAGGACTTCTAGTGTGTTAGTGGCAGCAAACAGAGCTCCTATATTTTCTTCTCAGCAGCACCCATAGGACTTCTAGTGTGTTAGTGGCATCACACAGAGCTCCTATATTTTCTTCTCAGCAGCACCCATAGGACTTCTAGTGTGTTAGTGGCAGCAAACAGAGCTCCTATATTTTCTTCTCAGCAGCACCCATAGGACTTCTAGTGTGTTAGTGGCAGCAAACAGAGCTCCTATATTTTCTTCTCAGCAGCACCCATAGGACTTCTAGTGTGTTAGTGGCAGCAAACAGAGCTCCTATATTTTCTTCTCAGCAGCACCCATAGGACTTCTAGTGTGTTAGTGGCATCACACAGAGCTCCTATATTTTCTTCTCAGCAGCACCCATAGGACTTCTAGTGTGTTAGTGGCATCACACAGAGCTCCTATATTTTCTTCTCAGCAGCACCCATAGGACTTCTAGTGTGTTAGTGGCATCACACAGAGCTCCTATATTTTCTTCTCAGCAGCACCCATAGGACTTCTAGTGTGTTAGTGGCAGCAAACAGAGCTCCTATATTTTCTTCTCAGCAGCACCCATAGGACTTCTAGTGTGTTAGTGGCAGCAAACAGAGCTCCTATATTTTCTTCTCAGCAGCACCCATAGGACTTCTAGTGTGTTAGTGGCAGCAAACAGAGCTCCTATATTTTCTTCTCAGCAGCACCCATAGGACTTCTAGTGTGTTAGTGGCATCACACAGAGCTCCTATATTTTCTTCTCAGCAGCACCCATAGGACTTCTAGTGTGTTAGTGGCAGCAAACAGAGCTCCTATATTTTCTTCTCAGCAGCACCCATAGGACTTCTAGTGTGTTAGTGGCAGCAAACAGAGCTCCTATATTTTCTTCTCAGCAGCACCCATAGGACTTCTAGTGTGTTAGTGGCATCACACAGAGCTCCTATATTTTCTTCTCAGCAGCACCCATAGGACTTCTAGTGTGTTGGTGGCAGCAAACAGAGCTCCTATATTTTCTTCTCAGCAGCACCCATAGGACTTCTAGTGTGTTAGTGGCAGCAAACAGAGCTCCTATATTTTCTTCTCAGCAGCACCCATAGGACTTCTAGTGTGTTAGTGGCATCACACAGAGCTCCTATATTTTCTTCTCAGCAGCACCCATAGGACTTCTAGTGTGTTAGTGGCAGCAAACAGAGCTCCTATATTTTCTTCTCAGCAGCACCCATAGGACTTCTAGTGTGTTAGTGGCAGCAAACAGAGCTCCTATATTTTCTTCTCAGCAGCACCCATAGGACTTCTAGTGTGTTAGTGGCAGCAAACAGAGCTCCTATATTTTCTTCTCAGCAGCACCCATAGGACTTCTAGTGTGTTAGTGGCATCACACAGAGCTCCTATATTTTCTTCTCAGCAGCACCCATAGGACTTCTAGTGTGTTAGTGGCAGCAAACAGAGCTCCTATATTTTCTTCTCAGCAGCACCCATAGGACTTCTAGTGTGTTAGTGGCAGCAAACAGAGCTCCTATATTTTCTTCTCAGCAGCACCCATAGGACTTCTAGTGTGTTAGTGGCATCACACAGAGCTCCTATATTTTCTTCTCAGCAGCACCCATAGGACTTCTAGTGTGTTAGTGGCAGCAAACAGAGCTCCTATATTTTCTTCTCAGCAGCACCCATAGGACTTCTAGTGTGTTAGTGGCAGCAAACAGAGCTCCTATATTTTCTTCTCAGCAGCACCCATAGGACTTCTAGTGTGTTAGTGGCAGCAAACAGAGCTCCTATATTTTCTTCTCAGCAGCACCCATAGGACTTCTAGTGTGTTAGTGGCATCACACAGAGCTCCTATATTTTCTTCTCAGCAGCACCCATAGGACTTCTGGTGTGTTAGTGGCATCACACAGAGCTCCTATATTTTCTTCTCAGCAGCACCCATAGGACTTCTAGTGTGTTGGTGGCAGCAAACAGAGCTCCTATATTTTCTTCTCAGCAGCACCCATAGGACTTCTAGTGTGTTAGTGGCAGCAAACAGAGCTCCTATATTTTCTTCTCAGCAGCACCCATAGGACTTCTAGTGTGTTAGTGGCATCACACAGAGCTCCTATATTTTCTTCTCAGCAGCACCCATAGGACTTCTAGTGTGTTAGTGGCAGCAAACAGAGCTCCTATATTTTCTTCTCAGCAGCACCCATAGGACTTCTAGTGTGTTAGTGGCAGCAAACAGAGCTCCTATATTTTCTTCTCAGCAGCACCCATAGGACTTCTAGTGTGTTAGTGGCAGCAAACAGAGCTCCTATATTTTCTTCTCAGCAGCACCCATAGGACTTCTAGTGTGTTAGTGGCATCACACAGAGCTCCTATATTTTCTTCTCAGCAGCACCCATAGGACTTCTAGTGTGTTGGTGGCAGCAAACAGAGCTCCTATATTTTCTTCTCAGCAGCACCCATAGGACTTCTAGTGTGTTAGTGGCAGCAAACAGAGCTCCTATATTTTCTTCTCAGCAGCACCCATAGGACTTCTAGTGTGTTAGTGGCATCACACAGAGCTCCTATATTTTCTTCTCAGCAGCACCCATAGGACTTCTAGTGTGTTAGTGGCAGCAAACAGAGCTCCTATATTTTCTTCTCAGCAGCACCCATAGGACTTCTAGTGTGTTAGTGGCAGCAAACAGAGCTCCTATATTTTCTTCTCAGCAGCACCCATAGGACTTCTAGTGTGTTAGTGGCAGCAAACAGAGCTCCTATATTTTCTTCTCAGCAGCACCCATAGGACTTCTAGTGTGTTAGTGGCATCACACAGAGCTCCTATATTTTCTTCTCAGCAGCACCCATAGGACTTCTAGTGTGTTAGTGGCAGCAAACAGAGCTCCTATATTTTCTTCTCAGCAGCACCCATAGGACTTCTAGTGTGTTAGTGGCAGCAAACAGAGCTCCTATATTTTCTTCTCAGCAGCACCCATAGGACTTCTAGTGTGTTAGTGGCAGCAAACAGAGCTCCTATATTTTCTTCTCAGCAGCACCCATAGGACTTCTAGTGTGTTAGTGGCAGCAAACAGAGCTCCTATATTTTCTTCTCAGCAGCACCCATAGGACTTCTAGTGTGTTAGTGGCATCACACAGAGCTCCTATATTTTCTTCTCAGCAGCACCCATAGGACTTCTAGTGTGTTGGTGGCAGCAAACAGAGCTCCTATATTTTCTTCTCAGCAGCACCCATAGGACTTCTAGTGTGTTAGTGGCAGCAAACAGAGCTCCTATATTTTCTTCTCAGCAGCACCCATAGGACTTCTAGTGTGTTAGTGGCATCACACAGAGCTCCTATATTTTCTTCTCAGCAGCACCCATAGGACTTCTAGTGTGTTAGTGGCATCACACAGAGCTCCTATATTTTCTTCTCAGCAGCACCCATAGGACTTCTAGTGTGTTAGTGGCAGCAAACAGAGCTCCTATATTTTCTTCTCAGCAGCACCCATAGGACTTCTAGTGTGTTAGTGGCAGCAAACAGAGCTCCTATATTTTCTTCTCAGCAGCACCCATAGGACTTCTAGTGTGTTAGTGGCAGCAAACAGAGCTCCTATATTTTCTTCTCAGCAGCACCCATAGGACTTTTAGTGTGTTAGTGGCATCACACAGAGCTCCTATATTTTCTTCTCAGCAGCACCCATAGGACTTCTAGTGTGTTAGTGGCAGCAAACAGAGCTCCTATATTTTCTTCTCAGCAGCACCCATAGGACTTCTAGTGTGTTAGTGGCAGCAAACAGAGCTCCTATATTTTCTTCTCAGCAGCACCCATAGGACTTCTAGTGTGTTAGTGGCATCACACAGAGCTCCTATATTTTCTTCTCAGCAGCACCCATAGGACTTCTAGTGTGTTAGTGGCAGCAAACAGAGCTCCTATATTTTCTTCTCAGCAGCACCCATAGGACTTCTAGTGTGTTAGTGGCAGCAAACAGAGCTCCTATATTTTCTTCTCAGCAGCACCCATAGGACTTCTAGTGTGTTAGTGGCAGCAAACAGAGCTCCTATATTTTCTTCTCAGCAGCACCCATAGGACTTCTAGTGTGTTAGTGGCATCACACAGAGCTCCTATATTTTCTTCTCAGCAGCACCCATAGGACTTCTAGTGTGTTAGTGGCAGCAAACAGAGCTCCTATATTTTCTTCTCAGCAGCACCCATAGGACTTCTAGTGTGTTAGTGGCAGCAAACAGAGCTCCTATATTTTCTTCTCAGCAGCACCCATAGGACTTCTAGTGTGTTAGTGGCAGCAAACAGAGCTCCTATATTTTCTTCTCAGCAGCACCCATAGGACTTCTAGTGTGTTAGTGGCAGCAAACAGAGCTCCTATATTTTCTTCTCAGCAGCACCCATAGGACTTCTAGTGTGTTAGTGGCATCACACAGAGCTCCTATATTTTCTTCTCAGCAGCACCCATAGGACTTCTAGTGTGTTGGTGGCAGCAAACAGAGCTCCTATATTTTCTTCTCAGCAGCACCCATAGGACTTCTAGTGTGTTAGTGGCAGCAAACAGAGCTCCTATATTTTCTTCTCAGCAGCACCCATAGGACTTCTAGTGTGTTAGTGGCATCACACAGAGCTCCTATATTTTCTTCTCAGCAGCACCCATAGGACTTCTAGTGTGTTAGTGGCAGCAAACAGAGCTCCTATATTTTCTTCTCAGCAGCACCCATAGGACTTCTAGTGTGTTAGTGGCAGCAAACAGAGCTCCTATATTTTCTTCTCAGCAGCACCCATAGGACTTCTAGTGTGTTAGTGGCAGCAAACAGAGCTCCTATATTTTCTTCTCAGCAGCACCCATAGGACTTCTAGTGTGTTAGTGGCATCACACAGAGCTCCTATATTTTCTTCTCAGCAGCACCCATAGGACTTCTAGTGTGTTAGTGGCAGCAAACAGAGCTCCTATATTTTCTTCTCAGCAGCACCCATAGGACTTCTAGTGTGTTAGTGGCAGCAAACAGAGCTCCTATATTTTCTTCTCAGCAGCACCCATAGGACTTCTAGTGTGTTAGTGGCAGCAAACAGAGCTCCTATATTTTCTTCTCAGCAGCACCCATAGGACTTCTAGTGTGTTAGTGGCAGCAAACAGAGCTCCTATATTTTCTTCTCAGCAGCACCCATAGGACTTCTAGTGTGTTAGTGGCAGCAAACAGAGCTCCTATATTTTCTTCTCAGCAGCACCCATAGGTCTTCTAGTGTGTTAGTGGCAGCAAACAGAGCTCCTATATTTTCTTCTCAGCAGCACCCATAGGACTTCTAGTGTGTTAGTGGCATCACACAGAGCTCCTATATTTTCTTCTCAGCAGCACCCATAGGACTTCTAGTGTGTTAGTGGCAGCAAACAGAGCTCCTATATTTTCTTCTCAGCAGCACACATAGTACCTATAGTGTGTTAGTGTCAGCACCCATAGGACCTACAGTGTGTTGTGAGCACACATAGGAGTTCTATTTTTTATACTATATACACTACCGACTACAATGGCTGGAAGACCGCCAAGGAGAGGCAGAGCGTGCCGAGGCAAGAACACAGGGCAGGCAGGCTCTGTTTCTAGAGACAACAGTGCTGGCCGTGGACGTGGTCGTGCATCGTCATCAGCACGTGGCCATGGGACACGCTTGTCTTTGTTTTCGGCAGCTGGACATGTGGAGCCGCATCATGCCGAAGGCTTGGTAGAATGGATGACCAAGCCCTCCTCATCCTCCTCATCCTCTCTCACCCAGGCTCAGGGTACTGGCAGAGCAGCTGCCAACGCGTACTCAATGGCATCATCAGCCACCCCTTCCCTAGATCCACCATGTCCTCCTGAGGAGTCCCCCGAACTGTTTGAGCACAGTGTTGGGTACATGCTCCAGGAGGATGCCCAACGATTCGAAGGCTCGGATGATGATACCCAGCTTGAGGAAGTCAGTAGTGTGCGCGCAGAGAGAGGGGATGCTGAAGGACAGCAATCTGGCAGTAGTGTTCCACCAGCTGCAGCTTACTGCCAGGTTTGCTCTAGTGGTGAAGAGGGAGGGGATGATGAGGTCACTGACTCCACGTGGGTGCCTGAAGGGAGAGAGGAGGAGGAGGAGGAGGATGCAGCGTCACATGTCCAACGAGGCAGGATGCCCCCTGGAGGCCAGCTAGAGGCCAGCACAGCAACTGTACCACACCGCAGAGCTCCGCCTGTGCAGGGCGCTGCCTCTGCACATTATCACAAAAGTTCTTTGGCGTGGGCCTTTTTTGAGACGAGTGCATCAGATCGCACCACTGCTATTTGCAATATTTGTCTCAAGCGTATCTCGCGTGGCCAAAACATCAGCCGCTTGGGCACCACAAGCATGAGCAGACATATGTCGACCTGCCATGCAGCTCGTTGGCAAGCACACATAAAAGACCCGCACCAAAGAACAAAGCGGACCTCTCCTTGCTCCTCATCAGCTGGGATCTCCATCCCCACTATATCTTCAGTCCTCTCTGAAAGCTGCTCTGAGAGGACTGAAGGTGTAGAATTAGGTGTGTCACAACCAAGTACTTGCAGTACACCGACGTCCGATTGTAGCAGGCAAATTTCCCTGCCCCAGCTGCTGGACCGTCGAAAGAAGTATACTCCCAGCCATCCACATGCCCAGCGGTTGAATGCTAGCTTGGCTAAATTGCTAGCACTTCAACTGCTGCCTTTTCAGTTGATAG
This sequence comes from Rana muscosa, assembly GCA_029206835.1. Classification (NCBI taxonomy): domain Eukaryota; kingdom Metazoa; phylum Chordata; class Amphibia; order Anura; family Ranidae; genus Rana; species Rana muscosa. Next base: position 650,314,199 of record CM055121.1, on the reverse strand, counting down.
ACTCGGCCCCCTTCCGTGAGTTTGTTCAATGTGCGGTTCCTCAGTGGCAGGTTCCCAAACGCCACTTTTTCTCACGGAAGGCGATTCCGTCTCTCTACTGGCATGTGGAAGGCAATGTCCATGCCTCGCTGGACAGGGCGGTCAGCGGTAAGGTGCATATTACCGCTGACTCATGGTCCAGCAGGCATGGACAGGGACGTTATCTTTCTTTCACGGCCCATTGGGTCACTCTATTGGCAGCTGGGAGGGATGCAGGACAAGGTGCAGTAGTGTTGGAGGTTGTTCCGCCACCACACCTCCAAAATGCTACTACTGGTTGTGACACACCTCTCTCCTCCACCCCCTCCTCTTCTTCTTCCTCCATGTCCTCTTCGAGTGCTCTGTCCTCGGAACCAGCGGTGCTCCGTAGGCGTACAAGGGGCTACGCGAGTACGCAGGCAAAAAGATGCCATGCCGTGCTTGCGCTGGTGTGTTTGGGGGACAGGAGCCACACTGGGCCAGAGGTTCTGGCAGCTCTGCAGGGGCAGGCCGAGAGGTGGTTGACGCCACGCCAGCTTAAGCCAGGAATGGTCGTTTCTGATAATGGCACCAACCTCCTCTCCGCCCTGCGACAGGGGCAGCTCACCCATGTGCCCTGTATGGCTCACGTCCTCAACCTGGTGGTGCAGCGGTTCTTGGGCAGGTTCCCAGGCTTACAGGATGTCCTGAGGCAGGCCAGGAAAGTCTGTGTGCATTTCCGCCGATCTTATAATGCCAGTGCTCGGCTGACTGAGCTGCAAAAGGAGCTGAACCTGCCCAAGAACCGCCTAATATGTGACATGCCCACCAGGTGGAACTCAACGTTGGCCATGCTGCAGCGACTGCACACGCAGCAGAGGGCCATCAATGAGTACCTTTGCGACTACGGCACCAGGACAGGGTCAGGGGAGCTTGGCTTTTTTTCCCCACGCCAGTGGAGCATGATCAGGGATGCATGCACTGTCCTCTCACCATTTGAGGAGGCCACGAGGATGGTGAGCAGTGACAGTGCATGCATCAGTGACACTGTACCTCTTGTCCACCTGTTGGAGCATACGCTGCGTGGGATAATGGACAGGGCACTTGAGGCAGAACAGAGGCAGGAAGAGGAGGACTTCCTTGTCTCTCAAGGCCCCCTTTATCCAGACAATGTTCCTTCTGTCCCACCCATCACACAGGAAGAGGAGGAGGAGGAGGAGGAGGATTGTGTGAGCATGGAGGTGGAGCCTGGCACTCAGCATCAGCAGCAGCAGTCTTTTAGGGATGATGTACAGTCCCAACAAACCAGTGGACTTGTACGTGGCTGGGAGGAGGTGGCTGGCGATCATGTCATCCTCAGTGACCCAGAAGACTCCGGACCGAATGCCTCAGCTAACCTACGCTGCATGGCCTCCCTGATCCTGCAAAGCCTGCGGAAGGATCCTCGTGTTCTTCGGATCAAGGAGAGTGACCATTACTGGCTGGCCACTCTCCTTGATCCACGGTACAAGGGTAAGGTTGCGGACCTTATCTTGCCGTCGCAGAGGGAGCAGAGGATGAGACATCTCAGGGAGGCCTTGCAGAAAGGTCTGTGCAACGCGTTCCCAGAAACTGGGAGGTTACAAACTCCTGGTCCTGGACGACGAGTTGCTGAGGCTTCGGTCAGTAGCAGAAGGAGCGGTGGGGAAGGTGGACGTCTGACCGATGCGTTCAGACAATTTTTTAGTCCGCAGCCCCAAGGTATGATCGGTTCCAGCAACCATCGCCAGCGTCTGATATACATGGTGCAGGAATACCTAGGGGCAAGGTCAGACTTGGACACCTTTCCCACCGAAAATCCTCTGGCTTACTGGGTCCTGAGGATGGATCACTGGCCAGAGCTTGCACAGTATGCAATTGAGCTACTGGCCTGTCCTGCATCCAGCGTTCTTTCCGAACGCACATTCAGTGCTGCTGGAGGATTTGTCACCGATCATAGGGTGCGCCTGTCCACCGACTCGGTTGATCGACTGACCTTCATAAAAATGAATCAGTCTTGGATCACCACCAGCTACCAGACACCTGAAGCGGATATAACGGAATAATTTATAATGTCACATCCCTTCAAGACTGCCTATGCTGATGCTGAGTGACTGTCCTGTTATGTTCACTGACTATCCTCTTCCTCCTCCTCAATGATCCATGCCACCACACCAGTGCCTAAGGCACAATTTTTCAGCCCCTGTATAACAGGGGCGTGTAATTACAATTTTTTAAAAAGATGCTTCGCAACAGGTGTGACTGCTGTGCTCAGAGTACAGTATCTGTGAGGGGTTGCAGTGTTGTGGCACCAGCACCAGTGCCTAAGGCACAATTTTTCAGCCCCTGTTGGGGCGTGTAATTACAATTTTTAGGCAATGCTTTGCAACAGGTCTCATTGCTGTGCTCAGAGTACAGTATCTGTGAGGGGTTGCAGTGTTGTGGCACCAGCACCAGTGCCTAAGGCACAATTTTTCAGCCCCTGTATAACAGGGGCGTGTAATTACAATTTTTTAAAAAGATGCTTCGCAACAGGTGTGACTGCTGTGCTCCAAGTACAGTATCTGTGAGGGGTTGCAGTGTTGTGGCACCAGCACCAATGCCTAAGGCACAATTTTTCAGCCCCTGTTTAACAGGGGCGTGTAATTACAAATCTTGATCTAATAGTTCACAGCAGGGCCCATTCCTGCGCCCACCAAGAGTAACTATGAGGGCCTACAGTCTTGTGGCAACACCGTCCACCACCACCACCACCACCAAAGGCCCAATTTTTCTGCCCTGTTCAACAGGTGCATGCAATTACAAATCTTGATCTAATAACTCACAGCAGGGCCCATTCCTGCACCCACCAAGAGTAACTGTGAGGGCTTACAGTCTTGTGGCAACACCGTCCACCACCACCACCACCACCACCAAAGGCCCAATTTTTCTGCCCGGTTCAACAGGTGCATGCAAGTACAAATCTTGATCTATTAACTCACAGCAGGGCCCATTCCTGTGCCCACCAGTCTTGTGGCTACACCAACATCTAATAGGGCAAATTTCTGCAGAGTATATACGGCAGGCCCCTACTTTCAAACATCCAACTTACAAACGACTCCTACTTGCAAACGGCAAGAGAAAACAGGAAGTGAGAGGAAATCTACCCCTAGGAAGGAAAATTCTATCCTGTTAGATTTAATTTGGGAAAAAGGTATCTCCTCTCTACTGATGCTTTATCACCAATCCTTGTTTCAATTAAAACCCCACTTTTCCAAAAACATTTGTCATTGGGACGGAAAGTGAGGTGACATGTTCTGAACAGATGTGCAAAGACAGCAAATGTTACAGGGGTGATAACCCCTCCCTATGTTCTCCAAAAAGCTTAAAAATTGATTTTTTTGGGATGTAGCTACACTTCATAATGTACCTGTTCAGATTCTACTTAAGAACAAACCTACAGTCCATGTCTTGTTTGCACCACCTATATACTGCTGTTCAGAGTATATAGGGTTGTAGGTATAGGGTTTTATTTTGGGTGCGGGGTCCCCCTTAGTATCCATACAAGACCCAAAGGGGCTGGGGTGGGGGGGGGGTGATGGGGTAGCCATGCCATTTTTCTCAAGGATTTTCAGCCATATGGCGGCCAGGACAAGACATGACATTAAAGCCGCAAGTGGTTTTAAATGGCTTCTTTTTTTCCTTTACAAATGTCATTTTGTGCAAGGACAGTTCTAAACACGGGAAACACATGCCACTTCACAGGCATACTTTAGACACCCCCCAGGTACCATATTTAAAGGAAAATTTCACTTTTTTTTTTTTCACTTTATGCATCATTAAAATGACTGCTCCCGAAAAAACTTTAGTTTTTAAAATTTCTTTTTGCATTGATATATGTCCCCTGGGGCAGGACCCGGGTCCCCAAACCTGTTTTATGACATTAACATGCATATTGGCCGTTGTAATTAGCAATTTTGATTTCGAACGTTCGCGTCCATTATAACGAATAGGGTTTGAAAATTCGCGCGAACTTTCGGTCCGTTCGAAGGTTCTGGTGCGAACCGAACCCGGGGGTGTTCGGCTCATCCCTATACTTGACAGAGTGCATCCAAATGCACGAGGAGGTGACTGGAACAAGCTACTGTTACAGAGAGAGTTGAGATGGATCTTTCTCCCCCATGCCACCACCTTCCCCGGCCTCAATGAGGCTGTCAATTACAGGCCCTTCTTGGAGGGTTTCGTATCGGGAGGCATGGAGAAATAAGATCTGTCCAACAATCAGTTGGGATTTTGTGTTGCACATGTTGGAATACTTATTTCATTGTATGTTATATTTTGATTTAATCCTATGGAGTTTCTTGCAATCAAAACAATTTCTGTGTTTGCAAACAATGCCTATCTCTGTAAGGCTGGGTTCACACTGATACGACACGACATTCATCCGACTTTCATCCTACTTTGCTCTGCGACATCAGTCCTACATTGATCCTACATTGGTCCGACATCCATCCGACATTCATGAACAGGATACTACTTTGATCCGACTTTGTGCTAGTCTGACTTGTCCTTTGACCAATCAAAACAATCCCAGGGTGAGATAAATTCCTTTTACTGCTGCTGTAATCACATGTCGGGTGTCAAATGTCGGATGGTTAGGACAAGGATCCTACTTTGATCCGACTTCAATGATATTCAATGGGCTGAAGTAGGATCAAAGTCGGACCAAAGTAGTACAGGGAGCATCTTCAAAGTCGGACCGACATGTGTCGGACCAGTTAAGACGGCTCCCATAGGGAAACATTGATTTTCACACGTCATGCGACATGAGCTCCTAATGTCGGAGCGTTTGTCGGACAAGTGTGAACCAGGCCTTAATCAGGATTTGGAGGTATGTCCCATGTGTTCTCACAGGGATGCCCGCTTCATATTTTATGTATGTAGTAATCAATTTTTTGTATTCCCACATTTATGTGTTTGTTTTTATTTTTAATTTTATGCAATTTATGATTTGGTGATATTTACTCACTTCTGCAGCTGCCTATTTATCTCTATTCCGTTTGGATACATTTTGTGGCTATTGCCCCTTAATACAAATACTTTTCAGTAGTTTATGAAACTAGTTTATGAAACTAGTTTATGTACTCTGCCATTTGGGTGTTTTCCATGCTCACCCTCATTTGCATATTTATTGTTTATGTTTTGTTTTGTGTTTTATGTTTAATGAATGCCATCATATGAGACAACTGTATTCTTCTCTGTTTTAGATTTCATTTCTGAATTATATGTCGGATTATCCCTGAAGAAGGAGCTATCTCCGTAACGCGTAGGATCTGACCTATATAATTACAATTCTAATTTTCATATAATTGTGCACTAGCATTGCAGTCTAGGGTATAATCCTTTCCCCTGGGCATGCGATGCATTGGGCATAATTCAACATCTATTCTATTGACTCATTGATTGTATTTTCTGCATATATCAAGTCTTTTTTATTGGCCTACAATTTTATGTAATCATACTTTCTACTTTTGTAATAAATTATTTTTATACTCTACCCTAGTGGTTATGTAAATTCATGCCTATAAAGTCCCGCCCTGTGAGGGCAAACTTTTGTATTGTATCAGCTCCACATCGATATCTTGCAGCAGTCCTGCATGCCGGGCGATGTTGTTGAGGACACAGCAGGCCAGGAACATGTCCTTCACTTTCCTCGGAGCATATTTAAGGAACCCTCCAGATAAAGATATACAGCGGTATCGACTGTTCAGAACACCAAAGGTCCGCTCTATCACGATCCGGGTCCTGGAGTGGGCTTGGTTGTAACATGCCTGGGCTCCTGACATGCAGTATGTGACAGGTGTGAGCAGCCAGGGGAGGCATGCATATCCGGAATCACCTAAGTGTTAAACAAAAAATGTAAGTTGCATTTAAGTTTGCCAAAACAATAGCATAGGAGGTAATAAATTGGAAAAAGGGGCACATTACCTGAGGAGTCACAGGTAAGAGCTTGCAGAGGTGAGACGCAAATTGGAAAGAGGGGCACATTACTGAGGAGTCACAGCTAAGAGCTTGCAGAGGTGAGATGCAAATTGGAAAGAGGGGCACATTACTGAGGAGTCACAGCTAAGAGCTTGCAGAGGTGAGATGCAAATTGGAAAGAGGGGCACATTACTGAGGAGTCACAGCTAAGAGCTTGCAGAGGTGAGATGCAAATTGGAAAGAGGGGCACATTACTGAGGAGTCACAGCTAAGAGCTTGCAGAGGTGAGATGCAAATTGGAAAGAGGGGCACATTACTGAGGAGTCACAGCTAAGAGCTTGCAGAGGTGAGATGCAAATTGGAAAGAGGGGCACATTACTGAGGAGTCACAGCTAAGAGCTTGCAGAGGTGAGATGCAAATTGGAAAGAGGGGCACATTACTGAGGAGTCACAGCTAAGAGCTTGCAGAGGTGAGACATGAAATGTTTTTGCAGGTATTTAAACAAACATGCATGCAAGAAAACATATATGAGGATTTTCCACTACTTACCAAATAGCCAGCCATGAGGGAATGATCCCTTTTCAAAATTCTCCAACAGTTGCAACTGTCAGAGAATATGGGCATCATGGACTGACCCCAGGAATACATGATTAGCATCTAGCTGTCACACACCACCTGGATGTTCATTGAATGGTAGCCCTTCCTGTAAATATGCTGGTGGTAAAAATTGTAGTGCTAAGTGTTCAGAACCTCTGAACACTCTGTTCCTCTGAACACTTAGCGCTACAATCTTTACCACCAGCATATTTTTTAATTTTAGTCACATTGTATTGCAGCTGCTTTTTTGTTTTCACTTTTGTTTAAGACTAACACACATTTTCTGTTTTTCACCTTCCTGTAAATATGCTCCTTCTTGCTCGGGGGAAAGAGAGGGACCTGGGTGCAATCTATAGCGCCCATTACATTGGTGATAGAAGCCATGCTTTAAAAGCCCCCTTTGATCTGATCCTGGCGAGACGCAGGCATGCAGATGAAATTGTGTGTGTAGCGGCCTCACCCTCTCTCTTCTTCTTTAGCGGTTACTCTGGCTCCGGTCTAGGGGTACCTTGAAGGGGAGAGCGAGGTGCGCCACGGGCCATGTCCTCTAGATTACAGCATGTAGAGGTGAAGGCCAGCACCAGATTACCTTTGGGCTGTGTATACACTTAGAGCCAAGTCTGTTCTGCTGATAACCCCCTTTTGCTCCCAGTAATTGGAGTACCACACACTGAAAAGGTCCAACACTTATTTATTCCATAACGGCAAACAAATAGTCCTTTGCGAGCAGACAGTTTGAGACCCATAGAACAGTTCAGTATTGGTGGGCAGTAGGTCAAGGCACAATCCTCAAAGAAACTAAACCGTTAAGGTTTCACCAATGGTTGCTAAGCACAGTGGCTGTAAAACGTACTTTTTGGCTTCAGAGTCTCTTCCAGTGACTCTAATGAAGAGGAACTGTGTCAGGGTCACCTGTGGCCAGGTGACAGATGCACACCGTAGGGGGACAGGAGTGCACCGCGAGGTAGTGAACCCTATGGCTGGCTTCTGTGGGTAGGAAACTGGGTGGTTGTGGAAAGCGGGACCAGAGGAGCACAACCGGGATCCCAACGGAAGCGAGAGCCAAGATTCCCCAGGGCGCGGAGTCTAAGACCCAGCTGGTCTTCTCCAGGGCCTCTAGTGGTGAGGATGTTACGCTGCAGGCTGGGACCAGGTCGCGGCCCCTGGAGTTTCCTAGCTCACGCCCCGTAGGATAAGGGGAAGCAGCGGCACACGATAGAGAGAACCGAATAACAAGCCGAAGGTCAGGGGCCACAAGCAGACAAGGATAACGAAGAACGAGCCGAAGGTCAAGGGTCACGAGCAGACAGGGATGGTCGGGGACAAGCCAATAACGTAACAGAGAGACAGACGTAGCACACGGCAGGCAGGAACTCAAACACACAATGCCTAACAAACACGTTGATCAGCAAAGCAGGCTTGCAGTGCACAGGTTAATATAGTGTTCAGTGATAGGGCCTGGGGTGGAGTCAGGCTGGGAGGAGATTATAAAGGAAGCCAGGTGAAGGAGGTCTGGTCTCTAGATGAACACATGAGGAGGAAGGTAAGATGGCAGACAGACATTAATGCATATCCATGACAGTACCCTCCCTCTTATGGGCCCTCCCCCGCCTGGACCCAGGCTTAAAGGGAAATCTCTGATGAAACCTTCTCAACAGATGAGGTGCAGCGACATCAGATGCAGCGATCCAAGACGCCTCCTCAGGACCAAAACCTCTCCAATGCACAAGGTACTGAAGAATGCCTCTGCAGAGCCGAGAATCCAGAACTTGTCTAACCTCGTACTTAAGATTATCCTCAGAGACTGAAAACGAGGTAGGGAGATGACAAGAAGATCTATTGAGGACCAAAGGCTCTCTAGGAATAAGCAAGGGCATGAGACGATCAACAGGAATCTGAGGAGGGTCCCCTAGACCCTTAAAGGGGAACTGGTCATCTTGCACAGGACCATCAGACTGGGCAGATGTCAGTGGAACCCTGAAGTCAGGTTGGTTAGAAGGTGACATGTCGCCGGAGTCAAGCTGAATAGCTGAAGGACAAGCAGAATGTCCCGAACAAGAAAAAGTGAGAGGCTCACTGGGCATGGGCTGGACTGGCATAACTAGTACAGAGGCAGAGTGAATAGCTGAGTCAGGTGTAGCGACTACCTGAATCGCATCGCAAGACGTAGCGACTGCAGGACTTGTAGACAAGCTAGCCTGGCTGTGCGTCCAAGGGTGGTTAGGGACAGAGAAATGTAAATGGTTATGCAACCTGGAATGAATGACCGGCTCAGATTCACAGGGGGCAACCTTGGGTAGGCAGGACGAGGAACAGGAGGGACCCCAAGCCAGGATCTGTCCAGTAGTCCAGTCCACATGAGGAGAATGGAGCTGTAACCATGGGAGACCCAAAATTATAGGCGTTGAGGCCTTGGGTAAGATAAGGAAGGATATCCACTCCTGGTGGAGTGTACCCACCGACATCTTAACAGGGAGGGTCTGGAAGCGGATAGGTCCCCCTGGGAGAACAGTACCATCAATCGCCAAGACCACCAATGGCGTGGTGAGGGGCAAAAGAGTAAGTCTCATGGACGATGCGATTTCCCAGTCCATGAAATTACCAGCGGCTCCGGAATCCAGATATGCTGAGACCGAATGAGAAGAAGCACCAACATGAAGGAACACAGAAAGCAGAAGACGAGAAGGGGAAGGTGATATTTCTGGGTCCAATACTCCACTTTCCAGATGAAGTGGACCCGGACGTTTTTCTGGACAAAGAGAGCAAGTGTCACGAAAATGACCTTTGCCCCCACAGTAAAGACACAGACCAAGAGTTCTGCGCCTAGCACGTTCCTCGGGGGATAGCCTGGTCCGACCCAGCTGCATGGGTTCCTCAGCTGGTAGGAGATGCTCTACGGGTCGAAGAGAGGGGAGCTCAGGCTGACTAAGAACCAAGGAGTGCTGGCGTTGCTTTTCTAAGGTCCTCTCCTGAAAGCGAATATCGATCTGGTTACACAAGGAGATAACGCCGGCCAGATCAGTGGGGATGGTTCTTCCTGCTAATTCATCCTTCACTCTATCAGACAGGCCATGCAAAAAGGTTGCGACTAAGGCCTCATTGTTCCAGCTCAACTCAGCCGACAGTATGCGGAAATGAAGGGCATACTGTCCCACAGAAGCAGACTCTTGGCGGAGACGTAAAAGGGTGCTGGCCGCTGAAGAGACACGAGCCGGTTCTTCGAAGATATTCCGAAAAAGTTTCAAGAAGCCAGACAGGCTAGAAACCACTGGATCATTCAGTTCCCACAGAGGGGCTGCCCAGGCTAAAGCTTCACCAGAGAGGAGGGAAATGATATAGGCTACCTTAGCCCGATCAGACAGGAAGTTTTGGGGCTGGAGCTCAAAATGAATTGTGCATTGACTAAGGAACCCCCTGCAAGCCTTGGAGTCCCCAGAGAAACGGGACGGAGCTGGCAGTTGTAGTGAGTGTGTGGCTGCGACTGGTGCAATAGGTGCAGCCGCTGGTTGTATTTGAGGTTGCGGATTCAGGGTTCCCAAGGAGGCCTGAAGCTGCTCAAAGCGAGAAGCCAGATCCTGGAGGAATCGCATCACCTGGGTCTGATTTGATTCCTGGGTCTCAAGTCTGCGAACTATGCCCTGCAATGGATCATCCGCGGGAAGCGGGATGTCAGCCGGGTTCATGGCTGATCAAACTGTCAGGGTCACCTGTGGCCAGGTGACAGATGCACACCGTAGGGGGACAGGAGTGCACCGCGAGGTAGTGAACCCTATGGCTGGCTTCTGTGGGTAGGAAACTGGGTGGTTGTGGAAAGCGGGACCAGAGGAGCACAACCGGGATCCCAACGGAAGCGAGAGCCAAGATTCCCCAGGGCGCGGAGTCTAAGACCCAGCTGGTCTTCTCCAGGGCCTCTAGTGGTGAGGATGTTACGCTGCAGGCTGGGACCAGGTCGCGGCCCCTGGAGTTTCCTAGCTCACGCCCCGTAGGATAAGGGGAAGCAGCGGCACACGATAGAGAGAACCGAATAACAAGCCGAAGGTCAGGGGCCACAAGCAGACAAGGATAACGAAGAACGAGCCGAAGGTCAAGGGTCACGAGCAGACAGGGATGGTCGGGGACAAGCCAATAACGTAACAGAGAGACAGACGTAGCACACGGCAGGCAGGAACCCAAACACACAATGCCTAACAAACACGTTGATCAGCAAAGCAGGCTTGCAGTGCACAGGTTAATATAGTGTTCAGTGATAGGGCCTGGGGTGGAGTCAGGCTGGGAGGAGATTATAAAGGAAGCCAGGTGAAGGAGGTCTGGTCTCTAGATGAACACATGAGGAGGAAGGTAAGATGGCAGACAGACATTAATGCATATCCATGACAAACTGGAGTTACCTTCGCTACGCTGCAGCCCCTGTCAGGGGGAAGACATCCCTCCAAGAGAGTTACCAGAGGCCCTGCCTTCACCGGATAAATGCTGTACCGGGATATTCAGAAGGGTTACACTCCCTGGCCTCCTCACCTCAGATACGGGTCCCAACACCTTAGGGCCCCTCGGACTCCTCCACCCTCGCGGAACCCAGTCGAAGTTACTGGGCCCCAGGCCTCGGCCATAGTACCTCACCCCAGGCTTAAGGTGCCTGGGATGGACTCCATCTCTCGCTCCGGCCAGGACAAGGGCACCTGGGCCCGGAACTCCGGAACGCCAGCACCGAGGCTGAAGGTGCCTGGGTGCGGCCGCGTCCTCCAACTCCGAACTCTGAACCCTCGGACCACAACACCAGACCCTGAACCCTCGGACCACAACTCCGGACCCTGAACCCCGTGGTAAGGGCATCCGCCCCTTTTTTCCCCTGCATCACAGCGGGCTCCCCGCCCCGCTGTACCAGCACCTGGAAAGGACAAAAAGGGAGCAGTCTTGCGGTGCGGGTTCAACTCCGGCCCAGGGCGACAATGCCACCTGCAGGCCACAGGGAACCTTGCACCAACAGAGTCCTCCAAGAACCACAAAAGAGGTTCTCAGACTCCCTAACAATTAGTGCATCTGGGTTGAATAACCCAGATGCTCCCCCCCAAATTTAAATGCCCGCTACACTCTCCCCCTGGTGATTTGACACTGGTCCCCAGTGTCTGGTCCAAACTCACATCCCACAAAGGTGGTGACATAAGCTCCGCCCAGAAACTAAACTACACAATTTAGTCCTGAATTGTGCCAAGACCTAGGATAGGAAAGGGAAAACATGAAACAGTAAAACTATAAAACTTTCAACAAAACACTTCTGACATTTACACATGCACAATCCCCCCCCCTGCTATCTAAGGACCACCCATTCTCAGCAGCCTTGACAGATGAATCTCCTGCAGAAGGGAAAAAAAACATCCTACCACAATGTGTGTTTTCTTGGAATGAACGGGCCTGTCCTTGAAGAGGCCCATTCGCTCCAAAGAGTATGGTGGTGCAAGTGTAAAAAAACAAACAGTTGTTGCGCAGCACTGCCACCTGGTGACAGTGCCACGGTCATGACACTTAGCCGAATCCTCCAGACAACTTTCCTTCTTCTCTTACTGTGTCTACACTAACTACAGCCCAAAGTCATTATCTTCTTTGCAGTGCAGGGAGAAAGAGGGAGAACAAACAGTAACAGCTCCCATTTCTCCAAAAAGTAAAATGCCCAAATACAAAAAAAACTAGGGCACAGTCCTTGTGTTCCGGCAAGTTCAGCAGTGAACGACAAACAGAGCATACAGGAGTCTTTTCCTCCTAAAGGTAGAACTTTGGGTGTGGCAGGAACAGGGGCTTCAAGTGCTTATCGAAAGTCTCCACATTATATTCAATGTTCTCTCCATCTTTGCGACAAATAAGCACCCTGTCCGCATGGATGTGCCGACCTAACATCCACTCCGCCTTACAGTCTTTGAACTTCTTAGACACGGGGGATGAGCACGAAAGGTATCGGCGAGCATGGGGCACTTTGAGCTTTTCCCAGACAAACTCATCATACCATCGCTGCCGCAGGACCTTCACTTCAAAAAGCAAGTCCCGGGGTAGGTATGGGTACTCCCACCCATATTCACGGGCAACTCTCTGACAGAAGAGCCGCTGCAACCGGGCCAAAGGTGGCATCGTCACCCGCTCTCCTTCTCCAGGCGGGACGATGGACTCAGGATGCCGAGGTACTTTAACTACCTCCGTTGGCTTGGGCCTAGGAGCCCGCAGTGATGAACGTTGCGTTCCTGTCACCGGAACGGATGAAGCAGTAGGTGATCCGGAGGATGGAAGGGTAGGCAGGAGACCAGATTTCTCCCCCGGCTCCGCGGCCTCCACCCGGGGTGTACTATCCCCTGTAGACATAGGCAGATCCCTTGGCGCACGGAGCGCGAGTAATGACATCCTGTCCCAACCCTTCCGGTGAAAGACCTTATCAATCTCGCCATCATCGCCGGCATCTGACAGCGACTCTAGGTCGGAGGTGTCGTACATTTCTGCGGGCAGGTAATTCCCAGTAGATACGGAATCACCTTCCCTTACGGGCTCCACCGACAGTGGACTCCCGACACCTCCAACCACACACACAGTCCAAACCCCTGGCTCACCTGGGCCTTTAGCAGAACAGGGATGTCCAGGGCTCTTCCCTCCAGATCCATCCAGGCCAGGCAAGCGGCGGGGCGAAGCTCTTCCACGACCATAGGATGCCTGTACAAGGCCGACTTTCCTCTTCGGAGGTGGGAGCAGGGAGCTTTTGGTGACCGAAGCAGCATCCTCTGATTTTTCTCTCTCAGTCTCTGATTGGGCAATCTCTTTGCCCTGGTCAGTGCGCACAGAAATCTCTGCAAAGGCCTGGATCTCCCCTTCCAGAGTGGCGGTACCTGTGAGGCAGTTGAGGTGGAAGACTCGGGGCCTTTCTGTGGATGGCTCCACCTCAAAAAGAAACTCCTTGCAGGCCTCACATCGCCTGAATGGCTTCAAGTTGACCACCAGTCCCGAGCAGCCGGGACAGATCACACCGAGTGCCTCTATGTCTCTGCATACATACAGAGCCAAACGTCCTCGGGGCCTAAGTCTTATTCCTGTATCTGTTATGGAAGCAGCAAAGGAAGTCATCTTCGTGGGGTAAGGAGCCGGAATCCACGGGGTACTTGAGGTCATCCCGACTGTCTGCTGCTCCATTGCGCACTGACCAACTCGTGCCGGAATCCCCACATGACTACTTCCACATGGCCAGACTCCTCCCATACTCTGCACTTGTTCGCGGGCTTTCCCTTCTCCCCGCCGACGAACTGCGCAGTTATGGTGTGCCTCATGGCCGACCTACTCAGAACTCCGCCGGGCAGCAAAGTTCAAACACAGACGTTCTTAGCTCCATACACGGAACACACATCCCAGACCTACGAGCCCCCACGTGTAGCGGCCTCACCCTCTCTCTTCTTCTTTAGCGGTTACTCTGGCTCCGGTCTAGGGGTACCTTGAAGGGGAGAGCGAGGTGCGCCACGGCCCATGTCCTCTAGATTACAGCATGTAGAGGTGAAGGCCAGCACCAGATTACCTTTGGGCTGTGTATACGCTCAGAGCCAAGTTTGTTCTGCTGATAACCCCCTTTTGCTCCCAGTAATTGGAGTACCACACACTGAAAAGGTCCAACACTTATTTATTCCATAACGGCAAACTAATAGTCCTTTGCGAGCAGACAGTTTGAGACCCATAGAACAGTTCAGTATTGGTGGGGAGTAGGTCAAGGCACAATTCTCAAAGAAACTAAACCGTTGAGGTTTCACCAACGGTTGCTAAGCACAGTGGCTGTAAAACGTACTTTTTGGCTTCAGAGTGTCTTCCAGCGACTCTAATGAACAGGAACTGGAGTTACCTTCACTACGCTGCAGCCCCTGTCAGGGGGAAGACATCCCTCCAAGAGAGTTACCAGAGGCCCCGCCGTCACCGGATTAATGCTGTACCGGGCTATTCGGAAGGGTTACACTCCCCGGCCTCCTCACCTCAGATATGGGTCCCAAAACCTTAGGGCCCCTCGGACTCCTCCACCCTCGCGGAACCCAGTCGAAGTTACTGAACTTACTTACTCTGAACCCTCGGACCACAACTCCGGACCCTGAACCCTCGGACCACAACTCCGGACCCTGAACCCCGTAGTAAGGGCGTCCTCCCCTTTTATCCCCTCTCCCCCTGCGTCACAGCGGGCTCCCCGCCCCGCTGTACCAGCACCAGGAAAGGACAAAAAGGGAGCAGTCTTGCGGTGCGGGTTCAACTCCGGCCCAGGGCGACAACGCCACCTGCAGGCCGCAGGGAACCTTGCACCACCAAAGTCCTCCAAGAACCACAAAAGAGGTTCTCAGACTGCCTAACAATAAGTGCATCCGGGTTGAATAACCCAAATGCTCCCCCCCAAATTTAAATGCCCGCTACATGTGCAATGTCACAAAATCCTTCCCACAGTCGTCCCAGGACACGTGAAAAATTACGCCTGTGAAACACCAACCACGTCGCCAGCCACCAATTGGTATGACGCCTTCCCCCAGGAAGTGCAGCACGGCCAGCAATTTGGTTATGCCTGGGATCGCATGACTCCTCTGGGTGGTGGTCTCCAGAAAAATCCGCAGCCTCACATAGAGCACGAGGATCAGCTCCTTTGCCTCACAATCAGAGATGTCGTCCAGCAGGGTCCTCCCTGAAAAATGATGCAGAGCCATCACCACAACCCTCCTCCTCTGACGCCTTCTTAGTAGGTTGAACTGAAACAGGTTGCTTTCAAAAGGCAATGTGGACATGTTTTTGACTCACCTTTTATTGGCAGCTGCTTTTGGCGGGAACTGTTTTGTTTCATTTGGACCTGTGATTGGTCCAGAGCACCGCTGTCAGTGATGCCTGTTTAATGGGTTATTTTCATATTTTATATTTTATAATTTTTCATTCATCACCTGCTAGCATGTTATCATAGATATTATATGTTAATAGGCATTTACATGTAATTATGTATATCTGTACTGTGGCATTCATGTGAGTTGAGTGTGGAGATTGTGATGCTATTTCCTGGCTTCACTCCACCTCTCAGGGGTGGATCAACCTTTCTCATAGTTTATAAATGTTGGCAATGTGGAGGGTGCAGCAATATGCCCCTGTTGAAGACTTTGAAGTTGAAACGCGTCGGGTTTTGCTGTACCCCACATTGCTTTTAAGATTGTGATCACTTTTTTTACCTTTTGTCTACATCTTGTATGACAATTTTATGGAAATGAACCTGATATGGTTTTTTTGACCTGCACCATTGGGAGCTTCCCTTTTTTTGTATTTTTTTCTTCCATCTGTGTATCCGTGGAGCCTATATGCTGGAGGAGTTCCTACTAGCCATTCAGTGCATTGGATTGCCCTCTCCTGGACGGTTCGAGACATCCAAGGCATCCAGTTCCATCATCCATGGTCTTTGAGACCTCAAGCCTATCTGACTCACTACTGTATGGTAGATGAGTCCACCATTTGTGGTAAGAGTACCCCACTTGTCTATTATCTCAAGTATTGATTTGTATTCATCAGACAACAGTTTGTTTCTTCACGTGTGTTTACTCCCTGGGAAGATATTCTTGAAATGGGTCTGAGGTGTTTGGACTTTATGTCAACCTATTAGTTCATCATACCTACCAAGTTGTTGTGCTCACCTTTGGGTTGGTGCACTTTCAACACACACAAAGACCCCCGTTTTTTTGTTTCTACTAAATGGACTTTTTTGAGTCATAAGTCACCTCATTCATTTGTTTGGACTATTTTTATGTACCTGTGTTCTTTCACGGTAGTACCTTTAGTGTGTGGACTCCCTTTGTGGAGTCAGCAACACTATATTTATTTGATTTGTGGTTTATTTGATTATGCAATGTTCACTGTATTTTTATTTCTATCACATGTTTAATTATCACTTTTTTATTCAGCGATATCATTCACTAGCATAGCGCAGCATCTTGTTTTTTTATTTCTACTCAATTTGTTTGCTTGAGTGCTGGTGGCTTTTACATTTGTAGAGTGTGGGTTCTAGCGCAGTTTATATTTTTACTAATGTTTGTTCTTCTCCAAAGATTTATTGCTTATAACACTTTTAGCTTTGTTTGGCGCCCTTCCATATTTCAGTATCTTGTGTCTCGTTCATGCATGTTACGCTCTGGCTAAATAGTGAAGAATGTAAAATTACATAATACCGAATACAATAAATCGATTGCGCAAGTGCATATATAATTTTTTTGGGTTTTAACAATGAAATACAGTTACACTATGATGCTTTCCCTGGTCTCACTGCTCCTCTGAGTTTTACATTGAGAAGTTGATCCATTGCATTTGACTGCAATACAGCATTAATTTGATGAGTATATGCTTAGGGGGTCCACAGCAGCGAGTGAGTGCATGCCCTGGTGTGGGCACAGATGGTGATTTTGTGGATGCATGAAGCACTTTTTCTTTAAAGCGGAGTTCTACCCAAAAATTCAACTTCCGCTTTTCGGAACCCTCCCCCCCTCTGGTGTCACATTTGGCACCTTTCAGGCTGGGTTCACATCTATGCGAATTGGTTGCGACTTACACCAAATCCAATTCGCATAGCATTTTAAAATACATTGATTTCAATGAGGCTGGTTCACATATGTGCGATGCATTCGCACTGCGCATTGCCCACAAAACATGTGCGTTTTCTAGGCATTGCGGTGCGAATTGTCTGTCCATTATGTACTATGGGAACGCATCTGATTCGCAGATGCGTTGTGTTCTGAACACAGTACGTATGAATCATGAGGGGGAACTCCACGCCAAATTTTAAATAAAAAACTGGCATGGGTTTCCCTCCAAGAGCATACCAGGCCCTTAGGTCTGGTATGGATTTTAAGGAGAACCCCTACGCTGAAAAAATGGCGTGGGGGTCCCCCCAAAATCCATACCAGACCCTTATCCAAGCACGCAGCCCGGCCGGTCAGGAAAGGGGGTGGGGACGAGCGAGCGGCCCCCCCACCTCCTGAACCGTACCAGGCCGCATGCCCTCAACATGGGTCCCGAGGACCCGGCGCATCACGGATCACGGTAAATCGCCGCTGATAGCGGCCATTTACCACGTGATCGCTCCGTCAAATGATGGAGCGATCACTTGTAAATAGACCGGCGTCATGTGATGACGCCGGTTCCTCTCTCCCCTCCCTGTACCGATTGGTACAGTGTGAGAGGAGAGGGGAGGGAGCGGATCATGTCAGCAGCGCTGTGGGCTGGATCTGTGATAATTGCAGTCACAGATCTAGCCATCCATCCATCCCTGCTTAGCCATCCCTGTGCAATACTCTGCAATACCCTGTGCAATACCCTGCCAATACCCTGCCAATACCCTGTACAATACCCTGCCCAATACTCTGCAATACCCTGTGTACTCTGCAATACCCTGTGCAATACCCTGCCAATACCCTGTGCAATACCCTGCCATACTGTGCAATACCCTGCCATACTGTGCAATACCCTGCCATACTCCGCAATACCCTGCCATACTCCTCAATACTCCGCAATGCCCTGCAATACTCCTCAATACCCTGCAATACTCCGCAATACTCTGCAATACCCTGCAATACTCCACAATACCCTGCAATACTCCGCAATATCCTGCAATACCCTGCAATACCCTGCAATACTCCGCAATACCCTGCAATATTCCGCAATACCCTGCAATATTCCGCAATACCCTGCAATACTCCGCAATACCCGGCAATACTCCGCAATACCCGGCAATACTCCGCAATACCCGGCAATACTCTGCAATAACCACTTCCCGCCCGCCGGCCGTCATATGATGTCCTTGACTTTGTGCGGGGATATCTGAATGATGGGTGCCGCTACAGGCATCATTCAGATATTAGCTTTTTCAGCCGGCGATTCCCTACACCATAAGAACAATCGTAGCGGCTGTTCCACCGCTTGATCATTCTTATGGGAGACGAGAGGGGATGTCCCCCCCGCCACCCTCCGGTGCTTCTACCGACTCACCGCTATGATCAAAGCCAAGATTGTTATTATTATTATTTTTTTCAGGCTTCCCAGCCTAGAGGTGGGATGTGGGGTCTTATTGACCCCATATCTCACTGTAAAGAGGACCTGTCATGCCATATTCCTATTACAAGGGATGTTTACGTTCCTTGTAAAAGGAATAAAAGTGATCAAAAACAATTTTGGGGTGGAAAAACATGTCAAACTAAAATAAATAAAGTAAAATGAACAATAAAATATATTATTTTTTTGAAAGCGCCCCTGTCCCCGTGAGCTCGCATACAGAAGCGAACGCATGCATAAGTCCCGCCCACATATGAAAACGGTGTTCAAACCACACATGTGAGGTATCTCTGCGAACGTTAGAGCGAGAACAATAATTTTGGCCCTAGACCTCCTCTGTAACTCAAAACATGTAACCAGTAAAAATATTTAAAGCGTCGCCTATGGGAATTTTTAAGTAGCGAAGTTTGGCGCCATTCCAGGAGCGTGTGCAAATTTGAAGGGTGACACGTTGGGTATCTATTTACTCGGCGTAACTTCATCTTTCACATTATGCAAAAACATTGGGCTAACTTTACTGTTTTTTTTTTTTTAAAGCACAAAACTGTTTTTTTTTCGTAAAAAATGCGTTAAAAAAATTGCTGCGCAAATACCGTGCGAGATAAAAAGTTGCAATGACCACCATTATATTCTCTAAGGTCTTTGCTAAAAAAAACATATATAATGTTTTGGGGTTCTATGTAATTTTCTAGCAAACAAATTGTGATTTTTACATGTAGGAGAGAAATGTCAGAATTGGCCTGGGTGCTCCAGAACGCCTGAAGATGCACCCTGCATGTTGGGCCTCTGTATGTGGCCACGCTGTGTAAAAGTCTCACACATGTGGTATCGCCATACTCGGTAGTAATAGCAGAATGTATTTTGGGGTGTAATTTGTGGTATGCATATGCTGTGTGTGAGAAATAACCTGCTAATATGACAATTTTGTAAAAAAAATAAAATAAAATCTTGATTTTGCAAAGAATTGTGGGAAAAAATTACAACTTCAAAAAACTCACCATGCCGCTTTCTAAATACCCTGGAATGTCTTCTTTCCAAAAAGGGGTCATTTGGGGGGTATTTGTACTTTTCTGGCATGTTGAGGTCTCAAGAAATTAGATAGGCCGTCAGTACTTCAGGTGTGATCAATTTTCAGATATTGGCACCATAGTTTGTAGACTCTATAACTTTCACAAAGACCAAAAAATATGCACCAATTTGTACTTATTTTTACCAAAGATATGTAGCAGTATAAATTTTGGCCAAAATTTATGAAGAAAAAATACTAATTTGCTAAATTTTATAACTGAAACGAAAAAAATTATTTTTTTTACAGAATTTTCAGTCTTTTTTCTCTTATAGCGCAAAAAAAACAAAAAAACAACGGTGATTAAATACCACCAAAAGAAAGCTCTATTTGTGTGAAAAAAAGGACAACATTTTCATATGGGTACAGTGTTGTATGACTGAGTAATTGTCATTCAAAATGTGAGAGCACCGAAAGCTGAAAATTGGTCTGGTTATTAAGGGGGTTTAAGTGCCCAGTGGTCAAGTGGTTAAGATTCTTTCATAGGGATAGTCACTAAAGCACAGTCACTACTGTATTTTCGAACATGTTTGACTTTGTTACAATATATGGGCTTATAGTATATATGTTTCTTTGCACGTTAAACAATCACTCAAGGCACTTTATTTAAATTGCATTTTACATGTATGGTTATTTCGTACAAAATATCTTGCACATAGAAAGGGTAAGCACATCTTTTTATTAAATTCAAAATGACATAATAATTCAGTGAACATTTTCATTAAAAAATCAAATACAGAATAATGTGGCCAAGGCCATTTGGTAGTTATTAATGGCGTTGGATAGTTTCCATTCTCAATGTATTTTAGTTTCACAGTTTTTTGCTGTGAGGCAGCTATCTTCTTTCAATTCTCCTCAGTGAGACAACGTTTTCTGTACACTGTTTTACAATTGGAGCAACAACTAAAGCTGCCGGATTGGACCATCAGTTAAGAATCTATACTACGAATATGAAGGTTGAAATTTTAGAAATAACAGTATGTAATAATCCTGCTTTATAAATGTAATTTTTCAAGATGCTGTTTATTGAGTTTTAGATGTAAAAATAAGCGTAATATGTAAACAATACAGTGAACATAATTTACAAACCTTTGTCCTTCAGAGAAATAGCATCAGTATCAATTATCATGGTAAAAACAATACAGCCGTCTCCCAGTTCAAACATAATAAGCGTAGAATGGACCCCTGATTTTATCCAACTGCTTGGTAGAGCCCCTGTTGGTATATGCAAGTTGATATAAGGGAAGGGCAGAATTAATTACATTTTTACACTCAGAATGAGGACAGTGGAGAAGATAATTTCTAGGTCAATATTATTATTATTTTTTTGCATATAAATATAATAGTCTCATTAATTTCTTAGAATGTGAGGTATTTTGGACTTCCTCCACCAACCTCAATAGCACTCATTGAGACCATGTACAGGTGCATCTCATAAAATTAGAAAGAGGATGAAACCCCCCAAGAATCGGGACTTTAAGGGCAACCACAAAATCAATAAATAAGTATTTTATTCACAAATAATACAATTATAGATAAAACAACATTAAAGCCGAGCTCCACCCGCAATTTTTTTTTAAAGTCAGCAGCTACTAACACTGTAGCTGCTGACTTTTAATAAGGACACTTACCTGTCCTAGGCGCCCGCAATATTGGGCCCCCTGACGGCGATCGCACGGTCCTGGCAGGTCCCGGCGCCTCCATCCTGACTAAGGGAAACAGGCAGTGAAGCCTTACGGCTTCACTGCCCGTTCCCTACTGCGCATGCGCGACTCGCACGGCGCTTTGTGAATGGGCGGCTACCTCCTGGGATACACACAGTTCCCAGAAGGCAGCGCACCCCATTCACCATGACAGAGGACGGGGAAGAAGACCACCGTGGTGAAGGAAGAGGCAGAAGAGCTAGTTCCGCATAGCAACCGCCCTTTCTGGTGAGTATAAAACATTTTTTTATTTTATTTTTATTTTAGGTGAAAAAAAAAATCAGGGTGGAACTCCACTTTAAAACCATTAATGATATGTAGGTACGTGGGTTCCCAAGCAAAGGTCCAGAAGGTCCGACGCGTTTCGGGACGCTGTGTGTCCCTTCGTCAGGGGCTTGTTTCCGGATGGGATCACACTGTACAATATAAATTAAATCATTTAGAAAGTCATATATACATTAAATATTATACATTTGATTGACTGTACAAAAAGAGTAATGATGACACAGTAATTAGATATAACAGGAAACATACCCAAGCATATCATATAGTTAGGAAATTACAGTTGGACAGGCGAATCCCCAAGAGAAGCCCAGATGTGTCCCCTGCGTCAAAAGACACAGGCGAGAAGGATCCCTAACAATCCCAACAGATCTGAAGTGGCGCACCGACAAAGAAAGAACACAGCAGCCACACTGATAACCGTCCTTGAAGCTTTAATTCAAAAGACATATGTATGTGTATAAAAATGGGGTATCTGTTCTTTAAGAAAAAAGGGGAGGAAGTATTACATAACATCCTACCTGTGCCACCATTACTCTTTTTGTACAGACAATCAAATGTATAATATTCATTGTATATATGATTTTCTAAATGATTTAATTTATATTGTACAGCGTGATCCCGCCCGGAAACAAGCCCCTGACGAAGGGACACACAGCGAAGGCGAAAAACCCCAGAAGAGCATGCTCCAATTTGCTACAGCAGGGGAAAAAATTCCTTCCTAATCCCCCGAGAGGCAATCGGATATTTCCTGGATCAACTTTACCTATAAATGTTAGTACCCAGTTATATTATGTCAGGGCTTGACAAATTTGCTTGGAATCTAGGAGCCAGCTAAAAAGCCAGGAACGCGCCCCGTCCCGCCGATCTCGCGCGCAGAAGCGAACGCATACGTGAGTAACGCCCGTGTATGAAAGCGGTGTTCAAACCACACATGTGAGGTATCGCTGTGATTGGTAGAGCGAGAGCAATAATTCTAGTCCTAGACCTCCTCTGTAACTCAAAACATGCAACCTGTAGAATTTTTTAAATGTCGCCTATGGAGATTTTAAAGGGTAAAAGTTTGTTGCCATTCCACGAGCAGACGCAATTTTGAAGTGTGACATGTTGGCTATCAATTTACTCGGCGTAACATTATCTTTCACAATATAAAAAAAAAAAAAATGGGCTAACTTTTCTGTTGTCTTGTTTTTTAATTTAAAAAAGTGTATTTTTTCCCCAAAAAGTGCGCTTGTAAGACCGCTGCGCAAATACGGTGTGACAGAAAGTACTGAAACGACTGCCATTTTATTCTCTAGGGTGTTAGAATAAAAAATATATATAATGTTTGGGGGTTCTAATTAGAGGGAAGGAGATGGCAGTGAAAACAGACAGGGGGAGCTCCATTAGCATTGCTGGTTGTCTTGTCATACCAACGGCCACCACAAGATGGCGCCAGATCACAGAAGGAAGCATAGGCCTGCAGAAAGGCCGCAAAGCCGCGGCCTCAATTACCGGCCGGCGCGGCCCGACGCGATCGCGCGGCAGGGGGGCGCACGGAGAGACAGGATACCCCAGCTGTGCCGCCCAAGGTCGCTAATTCTAGTCGCAATTGCGACCTGGCGCCCGGAGTTTGTCGAACCCTGTATTATGTACATTAAGGAAAGTATCCAGGCATTTCTTAAGGGAGTCTATTCCATATTTTCACAGCTCTTACTGTGAAGAAACCTTTCCATATTTGGAGATGAAATCTCTTTTCCTCTAGACATAAAAAGTGCTCCCTTGTCCTCTGTGATGACCGTAAAGTGAATAACTCAACACCAAGTTCACTATATGGACCCCTTATGTATTTGTACATGTTGATCATATGCCCCCTTAATCTCCTCTTCTCAAGAGAGAATAAATTCAGTTCCTCTAATCTTTCCTCATAGATAGTTAATCCATGTACAGTATAGTATGCACTTAATACTTGGTCGGGGCTCCTTTTGCATGAATTACTGCATCAATACGGCGTGGCATGGAAGGGATCAACCTGTGGTACTGTTGAGGTGTTATTGATGCCCAGGTTTCTTTGATAGCGCCTTCAGCTCATCTACATTGTTGGCTCTGGTGTCTCATCTTCCTCTTGACAATACCCCACAGATTCTTTATAGGGTTTAGGTCAGGCAAGTTTGCTGGCCGATCAAGCACAGAGATGCCATGATCATTAAACCAGGTATTGGTACTTTTGGCAGTGTGGGCAGGTGCCAAGTCCTGCTTGAAAATTAAACCTCCATCTTAATAAAGCTGATCAACAGAGGGAAGCATGAAGTGTTCTAGAATTTCCTGGTAGAGGGCTGTGCTGACTTTGGACTTGATAAAACACAGTGGACCAGCAGATGACATGGCTTCCCAAATCACCACTGGCTGTGGAAACTTCACACTGGACCTCATGCAACTTGGATTCTGTGCCTCTCCACTCTTCCTCCAGACTCTGGAACTTTGATTTCCAAATTAAATGTTTAATTTCCCACAGTCCGTGATGATTTGGGGAGCCATGTCATCTGTTGGCCCACTGTGTTTTATCAAGTCCAAAGTCAGCGCAGCCCTCTACCAGGAAATTCTAGAACACCTCATGCTTCCCTCTGCTGACCAGCTTTATGGAGATGCTCATTTCATTTTCCAACAGGACTTGGCACCTGCCCACACTGCCAAAAGTACCAATACCTGGTTTAATGATCACGGTATCACTGTGCTTGATTGGCCAGCAAACTCGCCTGACCTAAACCCCATAAAGAATCCGCGGGGTATTGTCAAGAGGAAGATGAGAGATACCAGACCCAACAATGCAGATGAGCTGAAAGCCGCTATCAAAGAAACCTGAGCATCCATAATATCTCAGCAGTGCCACAGGCAGATCACCTACATGCCACGTCGCATTGATGCAGTTATTCATGCAAAAGAATCCCCGACCAAGTATTAAGTGCATACTATATTGTACATGGACATACTTTTCAGTAACCTAACACTTCTGAATTCAAAATCCCTTTTTTATTGGTCTTCTGCAATATTGAAATTTTCTGAGATACTGAACTTTGGGTTTTCACTAGCTGTAAGCCATAATCAAAATTAAATAAAAAAAATGCTTGAAATATATCACTCTATGTGTAATGAATCTATATATTATACGAGTTTCACTTTTTGAATTGAATTACTGAAATAAATGTACTTTTTGATGATATTCTAATTTTATGAGATGTACATGTATGTTAGGAAGGCCTAATGCTAATTCAACCCCTTTGACCTGTGGAGCAGAAAAAGTGCAAGTGTGGGTAAAGTACATGAAGAATGTCTGAGTTTCAACCTATTAAGTCATAAAGGAGTATAGTTTATTTGGCCATAAAGTTTGATTTGGACAAGTCTATCTTAAGATAAGATAACCAAAGGATACAGTCAGGTCCATAAATATTGGGACATCGACACAATTCTAATCTTTTTGGCTCTATACACCAACACAACGGATTTGAAATGAAACAAACAAGATGTGCTTTAACTGCAGACTTTCAGCTTTAATTTGAGGGTATTTACATCCAAATCAGGTGAATGGTGTAGGAATTACAACAGTTTGTATATGTGCCTCCCACTTTTTAAGGGACCAAAAGTAATAGGACAGATTAACATTCATCAATCAAACTTTCACTTTTTAATACTTGGTTGCAAATCCTTTGCAGTCAATTACAGCCTGAAGTCTGGAACGCATAGACATCACCAGACGCTGGGTTTCATCCCTGGTGATGCTCTGCCAGGCCTCTACAGCAATTGTCTTCATCAGTTCCTGCTTGTTCTTGGGGCATTTTCCCTTCAGTTTTGTCTTCAGCAAGTGAAATGCATGCTTAATCGGATTCAGGTCAGTGATTGACTTGGCCATTGCATAACATTCCACTTCTGTCCCTTAAAAAAACTAACTAATAATATTGCCTGAAACACTTAAGCATTCATCCTGCTGCTTTTGTCAGCAGTCACATCCTCAATAAATACAAGACAACCAGTTCCATTGGCAGCCATACATGCCCACGCCATGACACTACCACCACCATGCTTCACTGATGAGGTGGTATGCTTTGGATCATGAGCAGTTCCTTTCCTTCTCCATACTCTTCTCTTCCCATCACTCTGGTACAAGTTGATCTTGGTCTCATCTGTCCATAGGATGTTGTTCCAGAACTGTGAAGGCTTTTTTTAGATGTTGTTTGGCAAACTCTAATCTGGCCTTCCTGTTTTTGAGGCTCACCAATGGTTTCCATCTTGTGGAGAACCCTCTGTATTCACTCTGGTGAAGTCTTCTCTTGATTGTTGACTTTGACACTCATACACCTACCTCCTGGAGAGTGTTCTTGATCTGGCCAACTGTTGTGAAGGGTGTTTTCTTCACCAGGGAAAGAATTCTTCGGTCATCCACCACAGTTGTTTTCCGCGGTCTTCCGGGTCTTTTGGTGTTGCTGAGCTCACCTGTGTGTTCTTTCTTTTAAGGATGTTCCAAACAGTTGATTTGGCCACACCTAATGTTTTTGCTATCTCTCTGATGGGTTTGTTTTGTTTTTTTCAGCCTAATGATGGCTGGCTTCACTGATAGTGACAGCTCTTTGGATCTCATATTGAGAGTTGACAGCAACAGATTCCAAATGCAAATAGCATGCTTGAAATTAACTCTGGACCTTTTATCTGCTCCTTGTAAATGGGAAAATGATGGAATAACACACACCTGGCCATGGAACAGCTGAGCAGCCAATTCTCCCATTACCCTTAAAAAGTGGGAGGCACATATACAAACTGTTGTAATTCCTACACCATTCACCTGATTTTGATGTAAATACCCTGGAATTAAAGCTGAAAGTCTGCAGTTAAAGCACATCTTGTTTGTTTCATTTCAAATCCATTGTGGTGGTGTATAGAGCCAAAAAGATTAGAATTGTGTCTATGTCCCAATATTTATGGACCTGACTGTAGCATCTTTCCAGTCCTCTGCTTACAATTGTGGCATTATATTGTGCCATTTACAGTCCTAGTATTACACCCAAAAGAAAACAATGCATTATATTGCAGCCTACCAATTCTTAGATGTGATGGCTGCACTAGTTTTCTCTTTTTCTTTACTTTATTTCCACCTGCTGATTTGGCCAGTAAGTCTGTTTTTTTTGTTTTTGTTTTTGTTTTTTTAGATGTAGCAGTTTAAAGACAGGGTGCTTACAATGATCAACTTTTATTTATGTAAAACCTTTATCCCAAAGGGAATGAAACTGTTTGCTGTAACTGCTTATAAAGTGTTAGCTGGAGTTTGACTTAGATTTGTTGGTGTATCTAAATCTGCTAATACTTCTAACACTCCCCTACCCCCAAACTGACAAGGCTGCTGTCCAAAGGTGCCCCTGTGCTCGTTCATCCAGAGTGTAGGCACTCTAATACAGGAGGTGTGTTACTGGCCAGATCAGGTGAAAACAGAAGGGAAAGCATAAAAAATAAAACAAATGCAGACACCACATCTAATGATTGGTAAGCTGCAATATATTATGTTTTTGGTTTTGGGTTAATTGCGGCTTTAAGCTGGTTATAGACTTTTGGTATGAAAATTTTCATTTTTGAACCGCTCATTAAATTTTCTAATTGTTAGTGGGGTCAAATTGCCGTTCAAAAATTTGGGGGGGGGGGGCGAGATGGAAGCTGTTTCAGGAACAAATTTCTAAGGGGAATGTGGTTTTCATTAGCAAAGCCTGATCATTCAAAAAGAAATTGCCTTTACAACAACTTTAAGCTTTTTTTCCCTTTATTTTGACCAGGTGACAGGAGTGTAAATAAAAGGGGGTGGGTCCAAACCTCACTCTAAACTGCCTGGTTTGACTGGTAAGAGCATCTGTACTAGGGGGGGGGGGCTGTACTTAGGGGGGTTTACTAAGCAGGGGAGGGGGGCAGTAAATCTGTATTGTGGCACTGTACTAGGGGAGATCTATACTGTGGGCTGTACTTAAGGGAGCTGTACTAAGCGGGGAAGGGGGGTAGTAAATCGGTATTGGGGGGAGATTTGAACTGGGGGGGGCTGTACTTAAGGGAGCTGTACTAAGCAGGGAAGGGGGGCAGTAAATCTGTATTGTGGCACTGTACTAGGGGAGATCTATACTGTGGGCTGTACTTAATGGAGCTGTACTAAGCGGGGAAGGGGGGTAGTAAATCTGTATTGTGGCACTGTACTGGGGGGAGATTTGTACTGGGGGGGCTGTACTTAAGGGAGCTGTACTAAGCAGGGAAGGGGGGCAGTAAATCTGTATTGTGGCACGGTACAGGGGAGATCTGTACTGGGGGGGCTGTACTTAAGGGAATTGTACTAAGCAGGGGGGGGGGGGCAGTAAATCTGTATTGTGGCACTGTACTGGGGGAGATCTGTACTGGGGGGGCTGTACTTAAGGGAGCTGTACTAGGCAGGGAAGGGGACAGTGAATCTGATTTTGGGCATGTTACGGGGGGGGGGGGAGATCTGTACTTGGGGGAGTTGTACTAAGGGGAGGAGGAACTGTACTGGGGTGATAAAACAAATGTTTTTTGCTATATAAAACAAACAAGAATATGTGCAACCAAGCACAGATGCTGTTCAAAAAAATCAGTGTGAAATCAAATACAATGATGGAAATAGATAAACGTATTTGCTTTGTATCAAATATGAATAAACATACTGTAAATACTTTGTTTCAAAAGCCACAGCCAATGTTGCAACAAGTAATACAACACTTAATGTTCTCATGGGTGACTCACCAGAAGTAAATGGCCTTTGTTTTAAGAAAGCTGTAAAATGCTTTTCTTTAAAGTAATCCATCTCTGATCCACATCTTCTCTTCCCCAATAAATAACTCATTGGTCCTGCAGCAGAGAAAAAAGGCTCCAGATAGTGTGATAATGTGAAAAACAAACTTTTTTTTTATAATTAAAAAACAAAAACATTGCACTCCCATTTCTCTGTGTTGCTCATTGCACTCGTTTATACAGTTCAATCACAGATGTCCAACTGCCACTGCCTGCACTTGTTTCTAGGGGATGCTCAGCTTCTCCCCCAGATGTCAGGTGAGCATGTGCAGGAAGCAGCAGCCGTGCTTTAGCACCCCCTCACTGCCCCCCCCCTCCTTAAAGCGGAAGTAAACCCATCGATTTAACAGTTTCAAAAAGCAGTTACATTCCCGGCATGCCGGGAATGCCAACTGTCACATTGGTTGTGCTCTCAACCAAACTGTCAAACCATCCAATGGCTGGTGTCATAACTGATCACATGTGCAGCATCATGGCAGTTGAAGATTAAACAGAGGCCAAGATGGCAGCTTCCTTGCCTGAAAATGATAGGAGGGTTTACTTCCACTTTAAGCTGCAAAGGCAATAAACAAAGGTATTCATATACAATGGTGCAATGCTACATGGGCTGCATGAAAATAAGCTCATGCTCCTTTTTGGGTGACAAGTATAGCATGTTTTTAAAAACTTGTGTTCTGCCACAATAATGGCACTCAAAAGAATAATGGCACCCAAAAGCACATGTAGCGGCCTCACCCTCTCTCTTCTCTTTAGCGGTTACTCTGGCTCCTGTCTAGGGGTACCTTGAAGGGGAGAGCGAGGTGCGCCACGGCCCATGTCCTCTAGATTACAGCATGTAGAGGTGAAGGCCAGAATCAGATTACACCCAGGCTGTGTATATGCTCAGAGCCAAGTCTGTTCTGCTGATAACCCCCTTTGCTCCCAGTAATTGGAGTACCACACACTGAAAAGGTCCAACACTTATTTATTCCATAACGGCAAACAAATAGTCCTTTGCGAGCAGACAGTTTGAGACCCATAGAACAGTTCAGTATTGGTGGGGAGTAGGTCAAGGCACAATCCTCAAATAAACTAAACCGCTGAGGTTTCACCAACGGTTGCTAAGCACAGTGGCTGTAAAACGTACTTTTTGGCTTCAGAGTCTCTTCCAGCGACTCTAATGAAGAGGAACTGAAGTTACCTTCGCTACGCTGCAGCCCCTGTCAGGGGGAAGACATCCCTCCAAGAGAGTTACCAGAGGCCCCGCCGTCACCGGATTAATGCTGTACCGGGCTATTCGGAAGGGTTACACTCCCCGGCCTCCTCACCTCAGATACGGGTCCCAACACCTTAGGGCCCCTCGGACTCCTCCACCCTCGTGGAACCCAGTCAAAGTTACTGGGCCCCAGGCCTTGGCCATAGTACCTCACCCCAGGCTTAAGGTGCCTGGGATGGACTCCATCTCTCGCTCCGGCCAGGTCAAGGGCACCTGGGCCTAGAACTCCGAAACGCCAGCACCCAGGCTGAAGGTGCCTGGGTGCGGCCGCGTCCTCCAACTCTGAACTCTGAACCCTCGGACCACAACAACCCCGTGGTAAGGGCGTCCGCCCCTTTTATCCCCTCTCCCTTTGCGTCACAGCGTGTTCCCCGCCCCGCTGTACCAGCACCAGGAAAGAACAAAAAGGGAGCAGTCTTGCGGTGCGGGTTCAACTCCGGCCCAGGGCGACAACGCCATCTGCAGGCCGCAGGGAACCTTGCACCACCAGAGTCCTCCAAGAACCACAAAAGAGGTTCTCAGACTCCCTAACAATTAGTGCATCCAGGTTGAATAACCCAGATGCTCCCCCCCCCAAATTTAAATGCCCGCTACACACATCATAGGTTCTACAGTCATTTGGGAAGGCAATCACGGGCAGAATCGCATTGTTTCTCCCCGCGGTTCCAAATCGCGAGAGGTGAACAGGGCCTAAATGAACTGAGATTACACTACACCACATCAAAAGCAGTGCATGCACTACTTTTAAAAATGTACTGCAACCAGATCACATTGGTACTTTGGTACCATGCGATCCGGTGCAGGCAAATGCACTGCATTTGCAATCTGCTTTTGGGGTGTCATTAACTTTACAGACACGATGCGATTTGAATGCAGTGTGGGAAATGCGCTCCTGGAAGACGTTGGGTGACAAAATGCGTAGGGCGGGGCTTGGACCTGATGTCACTATGCGCGCTGGGTCCGTACTCGCACCCTTGGATTGCGGCCGGAGTCAGCTCAGATTTTCGATTAAACCTGTAACACTAGTCTGTGTGCTACAGGTTCAACTGTGATTTTTTATCGATTGGTTTTATGGAATAAAGAATTATTAGATGGTTTTACACTTTGCAAGCCTTTTTCTTCCTCCTTCATGTGATTTGATGAGATATATGGAATGTCTAGTTTAAGAGGATATTATTGAAGCTGCAGATCATCACTCCCAGAGTTTCATGCGCTATTAGTTGGTTTATAACATTAGCATTAGTCTTTGGTGAGTTTATTTAGTACCTGCAGTTGTGGAGGATACACATTTGGTGGAATAAGGAAGAATTTGTGAAGATCTCACACAGGATTATTTTGTTAGAAAGTATATAATATATGGGACACAAATAGTTTCTTTTGCATGAAAGATTTTTTTGTACCGGTTTGAACAATTATCACATGGGACTTTTTATTGTATTTTAAGATGTACAGTACATGGATTAGTTTGCATGCACATTGCGCATTACACATTGTACACTGCACTTATGATTGCATTTTAGTATGTATATGAATTTGTATATCCATTTGACCTCCGGAAGATTTACCCCCCTTCCTGACCAGACCATTTTTTGCGATACGGCACTGCATTACTTTTTTACTTACTGACAATTGCGCGGCCATGCAGCGCTGTACCCAAATAAAATTTATGTCATTTTCCCCCACAAATAGAGCTTTCTTTTGGTGGTATTTGATCACCTCTGCTTTTTAAATTTTTTGTGCTATAAACAAAGAAATACTGACAATTTTGAAAAAAATTATAATATATTTTTTTACTGTATGTTATAAAACTTATCCAATGAAAAAATTGAAAGAAAAATCGAATTTCTTCATCAATTTAGGCCAATATGTATTCTGCTACATATTTTTTGGTTAAAAAAAACGTATATTGATTAGTTTGCGCAAAAGTTATAGCGTCTACAGACTATGGGATATTTTTATAAATGTTTGTACTAGTAATGGTGGCGATCAGCGACTTAAGCCCTGTACACACGATCGGATATCCTATGGATTTTAAACCGATGGATTTTTCCATCGGAAATCCGATGAAGCTGACTTCCATCAGTCTTGCCTACACACCATCAGTCAAAAAAACGATCGTCCCAAACGCCATGACGTAAAACACTCCGACAAGCCAAGAAAAATTAAGTTCAATGCTTCTGAGCATGCGTCGACTTGATTCTGAGCATGCGTGGGTTTTTTATCCGATGGAGTTCCCCATAGACGATAGTAATTTGCTATCGTTTTTTTTTCCATCGGATAAATTTAAAACATGTTCTATTTTTTAACACCGAAAAAAGACAGATGGGGCCCATACACGATCGGTTTGTCCGATGAAAAAAGTCCATCGGACTGTTTTCATCGGTAAAACCGATTGTGTGTACAGGGCTTTATAGTGGGACTACGATATTGCGGTGGACATTCAGACACTAACTGACACTTTTTGGGAACCAGTGAAACTAATACAGTGATCAGTGCTAAAAATATACACTGTCACGGTACTAATGACACTGGCTTGGAAGGGGTTAAAGTGTTACTAAGCCCAGGACCCTGCATTTACTATATCTGGTCTCCCACAGTACACAGAACATGGAAGTGCAATCGTTTTAGTAAATATATATTGCTAAATACCTTTTGTCACCAGCAGTATATAGCAGTCTTGTGACTTCTATCAGAGCCCGGTTAAAACCTTGTAGGAGGAGTTTTCATACTGCACTAGCTATCCTATCAGGATGCAGGACCCCTGACCCTCTGTCTGGACAGTGCTGATCACATTCATGTTTTGGAGACAATGCATGAAGGGGAGGATCAGAGAAGACAGGATCAAACAGCCTTTTTACACAATGCAGGGGATTAACCCCTTAGGTTCCACAGTGAGTAGAGCAAGCATGCTTTACTGCCTATACAGACTGATTTTACTGTTGTGGGTTTAGTAATACTTTAACATCAGGGACAATCAAAGGGTTAACTGTGTGCCTGACCAGTGTTTTACTATACTGTATGTGCTTCTTTTACTATGGGAAGAGATGGAATTTATTACCTGCTTTGCCGAGACACAGGATCCATGCCTTCCCTCCTTTCAGAACAGCAATCTGCCTTGCTTACATAGGCAGTTCTGTCTCTGTGGCTGATGATTGGCAGGTGACAGCGGACATCCAGTCTGCAATACTCGTTGCGTGTGATCATGGCCAGAGTGAGCCAGGGGCAGCACACATTCGCGCCCCCTACACGGAAGTGCAGGATCACTTACAGTGCCTTGAAAAAGTATTCACACCCCTTGAAATTGTCCACATTTTGTCATGTTACAACCAAAAACTTTATTGTATTTTATTGGGATTTTATGTGATAGACCAACACAAAGCGGCACGGCACATAATTGTGAAGTGGAAGGAAAATGATAAATGTTTTTTATACAAATAAATATGTGAAAAGTGTGGCGTGCATTTGTATTCAGCCCCCTTTTCTCTGATACCCCTAACCAGTGCCGATCCTGACCTCCCTGGGGCCCTAAGCAAAATTCTGCTAAGGGGCCCTCTACGGTGGCAAAAAACGGGTGTGGTTTACGTGGAATTGTGGGTGTGGCTTACATGGGCGTGGCTCAGAGAGGTGTGGTTAGAGTCTGAGATGAATGAGGGATGGAGGGAGAAAGAAAGAGGGAGAGAAAGAAAGAAAGAGGAAGGACAGCAGGCCCAGATTCTACACCACAATAGAAATGTGTATTCCAGAAAGTTTAACAAAATCAGCAGATAAAGATACACCAAACACCTGGTGTTAGCGCTTCAATCATCCCGGCCCCATGGTTATTATGGTGTGAGGATGATTGAAGCGCATTATTTCTATTATTACATTGTAATATTAAATGAAATAATTCAACTCACCATAATGCAGAATCGGTGGAAGCCCTGAGTCCCTCCTTACATCAGGCATTCCCAGCGGAGTCCCTCCTTACATCAGGCATTCCCAGCGGAGTCCCTCCTTACACCAGGCATTCCCAGCGGGGTCCCTCCTTACATCAGGCATTCCCAGCGGAGTCCCTCCTTACATCAGGCATTCCCAGCGGAGTCCCTCCTTACATCAGGCATTCCCAGCGGAGTCCCTCCATATATCAGGCATTCCCAGCAGAGTCCCTCCTTATCAGGCATTCCCAGTGGAGTCCCCCTTACATCAGGTGTTCCCAGCGGAGTCCCTCCTTATACCAGGCATTCCCAGCAGAGTCCCTCCTTACATCAGGCATTCCCAGCAGAGTCCCCCCTTACACCAGGCATTCCCAGCGGAGTCCCCCTTTACACCAGGCATTCCCAGCGGAGTCCCCCTTACGCCGGGCATTCCCAGCGGAGTCCCCCCTTACATCAAGCATTCCCAGCGGAGTCCCCCCTTACATCAGTCATTCCCAGTGGAGTCCCCCCTTACACCAGGCATTCCCAGTGGAGTCCCCCCTTACACCAGGCATTCCCAGCGGAGTCCCCCCTTACACCAGGCATTCCCAGCGGAGTCCCCCCTTACACAAGGCATTCCCAGCGAAGTCCCCCCTTACACCAGGCATTCCCAGCGGAGTCCCTCCTTACATCAGGCATTCCCAGCGGAGTCCCTCCTTACATCAGGCATTCCCAGCAGAGTCCCTCCTTATCAGGCATTCCCAGTGGAGTCCCCCTTACATCAGGTGTTCCCAGCGGAGTCCCTCCTTACACCAGGCATTCCCAGCAGAGTCCCTCCTTACATCAGGCATTCCCAGCAGAGTCCCCCCTTACATCAGTCATTCCCAGTGGAGTCCCCCCTTACACCAGGCATTCCCAGTGGAGTCCCCCCTTACACCAGGCATTCCCAGTGGAGTCCCCCCTTACACCAGGCATTCCCAGCGGAGTCCCCCCTTACACCAGGCATTCCCAGCGGAGTCCCCCCTTACACAAGGCATTCCCAGCGGAGCCCCCCTTACACCAGGCATTCCCAGCGGAGTCCCCCCTTACACCAGGCATTCCCAGCGGAGTCCCCCTTACATCAGGCATTCCCAGCAGAGTCCCCCCTTACACCAGGCATTCCCAGCATAGTCCCCCCTTACACCAGGCATTCCCAGCGGAGTCCCCCCTTACACCAGGCATTCCCAGCGGAGTCCCCCCTTACATCAGGCATTCCCAGTGGAGTCCCCCTTACATCAGGCATTCTCAGTGGAGTCCCCCTTACATCAGGCATTCCCAGCGGAGTCCCCCCTTACATCAGGTGTGATGAAACCCCAGCAGCAGAGACTCTCTCGGCTCCCATTATAGTACAGAGTGGACAGTGAAGGAGCCGGCCGGGTGGCTGCCAATAGGAATTGAGCTGTGGCGCCGCCCACCCCCGCCCCTTCCCACATCATTTCACAGACAGACATTAGCGGGGCGGGAGGTGGGCGGTGCCGCAGCTCAATTCTTATTGGCAGCCACCTCCTCCTGGTCTACAAGAAAATGGCGGCCGGCGGAGACATTGTCTCCCGCCCGGCCGCGGACCTCTAGCGGCGATATCGGCGGTGGCGGCGGCGGTGAAGATTTGGGGGCCCCGAGTACTTACTCGGGGCCCTACGCAGCTTGTGTAGCAAGCGTATAGGGCGGATCGGCCCTGCCCCTAACTAATGTAGGAAAGTCTTTAGCCTCTTCCAGTCTAATGAGAACCTCTAAGGCCAAATATAGCTGACATCCTTCAATATGTAGTGAGTTGTGAGGCATAGTGGGTGCAAAGATGGTGAAAGTCATTGGGCGCCAGACACTTCTTGGAAGTAAAATAGGTTTTATTTCTTTTAAAGCCACATCCACGCCTTGTTTTCGTTTCCGGTCACCACGGAAACCTTCTGCAGCGAATAGGAGCCAATCCTGTTGCTGCCTTACTCCAGAAGGGGAAGGAGTCTTGCGGGATCTCGGGGCTGATGCCAACAGTAGGAAATGACACAGCCCCGGCATAGACCCAGCATTTTTCCAGCAGGGTCTATGCTTGCCGGAAAATTATGTAGCGACCTCACCCCTCTTACCCCTTCTCATTCTCGGCTTGTCTGTCTTTGTCTAGGGGTGTCAGTACCGGGGGGAGGAATGAGATACACCACGGCCCATGTCCTCCATAGTGAAGAGGTGAAGGCCAGAAAGATCGGGCTTTGTGTAGGTGTACAGAGTCAAATCCTTTCCTCGGATTCACTCCCCTTTGCTCCTAGTAACCAGAGTTCCACACACTGAATAGGTCCAACACAGTTTTATTCTTCTCAGCGAATAAACGTACAGCACAGTCAAGTTGGGACCTTTGCAACAGTTCAGTATTAATGGGAGTAGGTCGAGGCACAATCCTTTAAAGTATCGCTAACCACTGTGGTGTCACATGAATTACCTTCGCTAGCACAGCCCCTGTCAGGTAAAGGATACCAGTCCAAGGGAGTCACCGGAGGCCTCTCTGTCACCAGCAATGCTGCGCCGGACTCTCCAGAGAAGTTCCGCTCACCAGTCTCCTCGACCTCAGACACGGGCACCCAAGGAGTTAGGGCCCCCTCGGATTCCTCCACCCTCGCGGAACTCAGTCCAAGGTACTGAGCCCCAGGCATCCGCCATAGTACCTCACCCCAGGCTAAAGGTGCCTGAGATGGACTCCATCTCTCGCTCCGGCCAGGTCAAGGGCACCTGGGCCCGGAACTCCGGAACGCCAGCACCCAAGCTGAAGGTGCCTGGGTGGGGCTGCGTCCTCCGACTCTGAACCCCAAGGTCAGGGTGTCCGCCCCTTTTATCCCCTCGCCTTTTGCGTCACAGCAGGTTCCCCGCTGTACCAGCGCTAGGAAAGGACAAAAAGGGAAGCAGTCTTGCGGTGTGGGTTCAACTCCGGCCCAGGGCGACAGTGCCACCTGCAGGCCGCAGGGAACCTCACACCACCAGAGTCCTCCAAGAACCATAAAAAAGGGTCTCGGATTCCCTAGCAATCAGTGCATCTGGGTTACACTACCACCCAGATGCTTCCCTTAAATTCAAATACCCGCTACAATTAGTTCTTACGGCGCTTGCGCAGATGACATAATTTAAAAGTAAAACAACGATTACTCAGTAAGGAAGCGGGTAAGAGAAGAATAAAAAAAAATGGCAAATTATACTATAGCCTGCTATTATTAATTTAATGAAAAATGATCAGAATGGGTATAAAACCGCTTTAAATAATGCAAATAGCATGAAAAGAGGCAACCCCATGAAGGTGCGCCCAAATAAATTGTGCCCCATTTACATTAGTGCAGGGTTTTTTTCTCTTGTGGTTAGCATTAAAACCACTTTAAAGGAAGTTGACCAGCAGGATGATCAGCTGGAAATAAAGCCTAAAAAAAGAAAACGAATGCAGCCAGCATACGTAAGGACTGGTAAGCTGCATTTTTGTTTTTTATTATTTATTCCATTTAATATTTATTTATTATGATTATTTATTTATTATTATAATTTATTTACATCCCGTTTAATAATCATCCAGCCTTGTGTTGGAATTGTGCAGAATGTGGCATGGGGCACAGATGACCTCTATACTGGGTGTATAGAGAGTGGGAGTCATTCCCTCCTATGGCAGCACTGGCGATGTGATCGTACACTCCGGAGTACAGGACTCCACCTCGCTACATATGGAATGAAAGCCGGTCATAGCTCCGCCCCCAGCAGCAGTGCTGTCTGTCCTCAGCCTCGCACACACTTCTGAGTCCTCTCCGCTCTGCACTCAGGATGATCCAGGGGTGAGCCTTCTCCTCTATTACTTTCTATGATCACTTTCTTATTGCTTCCACCTGATACAAGGAATCCTTTATAGAAAGACCTGTGCTGGGAGCCGCCGATCGTTTCTATACACTGCCAGGTGCCTGATCTGTATACTCGCTGACTACAACCTCTGTCCATAGTACTATATTGGAGATCGTAGTCACAGAGATGGAAGGCAATGATGATGGAGGAAATCTGGGAGCTGTAGTCTTTTTGCTGGGACATTACTGACATCCCAGTCCATCATAAGACATGGAGATCTTAGGACTCTGGCAGATTAATTGGAAATCAACAATTGGGGCTCCCCAGTCCTATCCCCCGGTTGGGGCTCCCCAGTCCTATCCCCCCGGTTGGGGCTCCCCAGTCCTATCCCCCCGGTTGGGGCTCCCCAGTCCTATCCCCCCCGGTTGGGGCTCCCCAGTCCTATCCCCCCCGGTTGGGGCTCCCCAGTCCTATCCCCCCCGGTTGGGGCTCCCCAGTCCTATCCCCCCCGGTTGGGGCTCCCCAGTCCTATCCCCCCCGGTTGGGGCTCCCCAGTCCTATCCCCCCCGGTTGGGGCTCCCCAGTCCTATCCCCCCCGGTTGGGGCTCCCCAGTCCTATCCCCCCCGGTTGGGGCTCCCCAGTCCTATCCCCCCCGGTTGGGGCTCCCCAGTCCTATCCCCCCCGGTTGGGGCTCCCCAGTCCTATCCCCCCGGTTGGGGCTCCCCAGTCCTATCCCCCCGGTTGGGGCTCCCCAGTCCTATCCCCCCCGGTTGGGGCTCCCCAGTCCTATCCCCCCCGGTTGGGGCTCCCCAGTCCTATCCCCCCGGTTGGGGCTCCCCAGTCCTTTCCCCCCGGTTAAACCCAAAAGCAAACATTGATTTTATTGAAGCTTATCAATTTTTAGGCTGGCCATACATTATACAATTTTTTCCTTTTAGATTGACCAAAAACCATATAACATGGTCAAACCTAAACACTTTCCATTTGTAGGCAATCAAGCAGGCCCTTGCACTATAATTTTTGAAAATGAAAATTGTGTAATGTCTGGCCAGCTTTAGATGTGATGGTTGCATTTGTTTTCTTTTTAGTGCCCTTTCACACAGGCTTACCGATCAGGTCCGCCTGTCCGTTTTTCAGGTGGACCTGATCGGACGCCCGACTCACCTCTATGTAGTGGGGGGATGTGACATGTCCACTGATATCCAATCCTGTTTGTGAAATGAAATCCAGACGGATGGAGACCCTATTTTCCCATCTGTCTGGAGGATGGGATCAGATGAAAACGGACAGGCGATCCATTTTTTGGATCTGATCACCCCGTAGAAGAGAGAGGAGCTCTGACAGGTCCATCCCTGCACAAAGAGTGGAGACGGACCTGTCATCCGCCTGCTCAGCGGGGATCAGCGGATTGTTTCCCTGCTGAGCAAAGCGGAGTCCGTCGGACAGGCCGCTCGTGTGAAAGAGCCATTTGGCTTTCTTTCCTTTATTTTCACCTGATGATCCGGCCAGTAAATCTGCAGGTTTTTTTTATTTTTTTATTAACAGTACAAGATCTCCTGCACATGTATTGGTTGAAAGTGTTGTGACAAACCATGTAAGCCAGGGGTGCTTACAATAATCCGCTTATATTTTATTTCTGTAAAACCTGTATGCTGTAAATACTTAAAAAAAAATGTGAGCTGGCATTGGGCTTCAATTTATAGGTGTATTTAAATCTGCTGATCCATCTAACACTCCCCCCCCCCCCCCCCCCCCCGACTGACAATGCTGCTGTCCAAAGGTGCTCCCTCATCCAGAGTGGGAGCAGTCTAAGCGCCAGTTCATATCTACGAGGCGTTGACAGCCGTCATCCTCGTGTTCGACTTCATTGCGGCTTGCTTGCGACTTCATTAACAGATGTCAATGCAGGTCACTAAAGTAGCCCCAAAGTAGTGCAGGAACCTTTTTCTAAAGTCGTTATGACTTTAGTCGCACCAATTAGAACGATTTCATTCCTACTAGTGTATGGCTGGCTTTACATAATAGAGGGGTTCAGTGCAAAGCCTTGGGTGGGGGATTTCTGGGGTAGTCCTGGTCAATGTATTTGTCCTGCAAATCTGGATGATGTTTAATGAATGGTATTTATTTATTCTAAAGCCCCGTACACACGGTCGGACTTTTGCCCAACAAACTTTGTTTTAAGCAAGTTGGACCAACAATCCGACCGTGTGTGCGCTCCATCGGACAAACTTTTTTTCGTTTGGTTTTGTTTTCATCGGACAAAAGTTGGGTCTGCAAACGGACAAACTTTTGCCCAACAAAAGTCCGATGGAGCAAAGTCCGACTGTGTGTACAGAAAACCATCAGACTTTTGTACGATGGACAAAACAACTAATGTTAAAATCTACCAACAATAGCAGAAGTTGACCAAAGGGTGGTGGTAAAGAGCAGAAAAGAGCAGAAAAACCACGTGATGTTGCAAAAAGTTTTGGGAAAGTTTGCAGAAAAGTCCTGTGGTGTGTATGCTATGGGTGTGCCCGGCCAACTCCGTTCGGACAAAAATCCAGGGAAAAGTCCGATGGAAGTCCGACCGTGTGTACGAGGCTTTAGAAGTCCCTTTTGTATAGGTCTCCCCCTGCTAAACTGAAGGTTGGTGGAAGTGCTTTTACCAGCCTTTCTCAACTATTTTTTTTTATTTTTTTTATCATGGAGGAACCCTTGAAATACCTTTCCAGTGTCAGGGAATCCCTACTGATAAATACTATATGTAAATCTTACTATGATGGTCTGAATGAAGAATGCTCCTCATAATTATGGTCATTGGAAGGGAAGGTTAGGTTACACCAGCCCACTTTGGGCATTCCTGGTGTGGGAATCGCATTGATACCGCAACTGAATCGCACTGCTCTTGTGAGACGTTCAGGGCTGTCCTTCATTCTGAATGGCACCCCCCACTCATCTCAGCCCGCATCGCTATCTTGGGTGTAGGAACCGCATTCAGCCGTTTTTTTTAAAAAGTGCACGCACCTTTTTTTGTGCGTTTCACGCGGCACAGCAGCCCATTCAAATGCGGAATGCACAGCCGACACTAGTGTGAACCTAGCGTTACGGATACTTTAGTTCATTTAGTATCATTTAGGCTCGGTTCACACTGCTGCGATGGCAAAGTTTGCCCTGCCACCTTCCTCGGACTTGCTCCAACTTGGATGCTATTTAGGAGCCTGTACAAGGGCTGAAATTGCACCCAAGTCAGACCAAAGTAGTACAGGCGCCTTTCCTAAAGTCCGAGCGGCTTGTGTAGTATCAGTTAAGACGGCTCTCATAGGGAAACATTGAATTTGACATGTCATGTGACTTGGGGTCTCCCATGTCGCAGCAGTGTAAACATTATAGCGTGCTGGGAACACTAGTGAGAAATGCGCTTCTCTTTAGACAATGTGCGGGAGTGTCATTAAGACAACATTCATACCAGCGATTAAGGCTGGTCCGAATTGTAGAAACAGGAATCCTCCGATTTATTCTGAGGCTAGTGGCCACATTTCCCATAATTTCCACTGCGTGGTCTTCCCATTTTTTTTTTCCAGGCGAATACTGCACTAATTAAAACGAAAATCGTACGTTCTGGCATCGTACGAGAAGAATTTTCGCGTTTGTCCCTTTTTTATGCGGATAATTTCACATGAACTGTTGAGATCGGCTCTCAAAAGCTGTGTACTAACAATCAGATTATCATACGATCGCTTCAAAAGCGTAATTTGTCACCTGACTTTCTCCTTGTGTGCTAGGCATTAGAATACTCTATCCACTTCTGAAGACCGCACTTCCAAAAACATATTGATAAGATAAAGTCTAGAGAAGGGCAATAAAAATGGTGAAGGGTTTAGTCGAGGGGTAGGCAACCATACAAGGTGGAGATCTACCTGAACAACACGGGAGAAGTCAAAGATCACCAGGTACAATGTCTCCTCCTCACACCTGATTTAACCCTCTAATTGCCGCACTACTGTGTTGCAATCGCATACATTGCATGCTAGTCATGGGTTTATATCAGGTGGTGAGAAGGCAACATATCACCTCCTCACCACCGGTCAAACACACTCGGATCACTTTTCAGAGGAGCAGCAGTGCCTGCTGCACTTGTGAATGAGCCCTCGGTTGCATCGGGCAGCGGCAGCCTTTGGTATCATTCACACAAAGTTGGGGGGTGGTAAAACCCTAGGGTTGATTCAAGGATTTACTGCCCCCAATCCCTATCCCCTGAGGCAGCAGGAAATGAGCCCCCTGATGCTTTTGGTGGTTGCTACTGCCTGCCAATCATGACCCCTTTAAGTAAATGGGGCTACTCTGCTAGCATCCCACAACTGCATGCTTCTAGCGGGGTCCAAGGGGTTAAAGCAGGTGGTGAGAAAACACAACACTGCCAGCTTTAACCCCTTGTTTGTTGTACTAACATTTTCAGGGCATTTGCAGCACATCGGTGTGAAAGCAGCCTTATGTGTATTGCTTCACACTGACCTGAAGATCTTTTTTCCTGCTGCTGGCACCACTTTGGAGACCACTAGCCGGTGGACTGCAGTTGGTATCACTCCGCATGGGACAGGAGCCAGCACTACAGAGGAGACCTCGACTTATGCGGCTCTTGCTCCCTACTACAGCTCCAACTTTACAAGTAGTCCCTCTGCATTGCGCTCTGTTTGATGCTCTTGAGTGGCGGGTCAGCAAGCCCAGACTGCGATCTACTGGTTGCTGACCCCCAGTTTAGTCTGTCCAAATTTGCGGCCAGGGGCAGATATTTTGTTGCGTTCATAGGCAGTTGAAGCCATCTCTGGACGCTGCTGCACTCTGTGACTGATTCGCTGTGGTCAGAAACCCTACATAAATGCAGTCTCCATCCAGGGTCGTTCAGCAGCTCGATTTGCAAGTAACCTCCTGGGTGAGCGGTTACATGCAGACAGCGGCAGCGCTGATCAGCGATCTGTACAGAACCTAAATCTGACAGCAGCTGCTGTTTGTGCACACTGTGTGCATGCATTGTGTAGCTTCACCAGTAAGAAACTGCTTATGCTTCAACATGGGATTGTTCAAGTAACGTGTGTTTAAAAAAAAGAAAACTGCTTTCCAAGAACCCGAAATCTCCTGATGATCATGAGGAAGGCACAGAAACCCTTAAAAAGTGTAGTCTAAAGCCTGGTACACACGATCGGATTTTATGCGTACGAAGGGCGTTGGCCAGGAACTTGTATTGCATACAAACGGCAAACAATTTGCGGCCAACAAACAAACTACGTGTTTTTTCAGCTCTTTAGCACCACCCTTTGGGCAACTTCTGCTAATGTTGTGTTTATGGTTAGCATTGCTTCTGAGCATGCGTGTTTGTACTTTGGAGTTTTGTCCGATGGACTTGTGTACACACAATCGGATAATTCGACAACACACAATTGTTGGCAGACAATTTTAAAGCATGCTATCCCACATTTGTTGGCGTAAAATCCGACAACAATTGTCCGATGGAGCCTACAAACGGTCGGATTATCTGACAACAGCCTGCCATTACACAATTCCCGTTGGATAATCCGATCGTGTGTACGGGCCTTAAGGCCCCGTTTACATCTAGCGATTTGGGATTGCAGGTGGAATTGGCGCAATTCTGACCATGATTTAAAATAACATTGCAATGCTGGGCAAAACGCAGCA
Source organism: Rana muscosa (assembly GCA_029206835.1). Classification (NCBI taxonomy): domain Eukaryota; kingdom Metazoa; phylum Chordata; class Amphibia; order Anura; family Ranidae; genus Rana; species Rana muscosa. Next base: position 650,271,045 of record CM055121.1, on the reverse strand, counting down.
CACGTGTTTGTGTGCTATTAATTTTTAGTGATTTATCCTTGTGACAAACCGCATCGCATGAAGCTTGTCGCCCAAAAGAAGCTCCTGCTCCTTTTTGGGTGACCATCAAAAGTTGGCGACAATCGCAGCAAAACCGCACTTTGTTTTAAGTGCCATAAAAAATGAATGACACAGAAACACGCGTGCAGCGTTTTTGCCAGTATTGGAAACGCGGGGCAGAATCGCAGAGATCTCAAATCGCTAGATGTGAATGGGGCCTGTGGAAAATTTACAAGGACAATATGTTGTGATTTGGGCTGCTGGAGGTTTAAGCTGGCCATGCACTGATAGGATTTGTGTTCAGCCTGCAGACGAACGGATTGATCCATTTATGTTTGTACAGAGCGGGTGGATGAATCTCCCACTGTGCCAGCTGTCTGTCTTTTGACAGCCGATTCTACTGGCTGTCAAAATATTTGCCTTTTAATTGGATGCAGCTGCTTTTTTGCTGTCAATTTTCCTTCCAGCTTGTTTGTTTTTTTTTTTAGCCGAGGGATGTTGGGTGAAAGTTGGCCAACAGAGCCATCCACTGAGAGAATTTTTGTCTGGCTTCTCAGAAACTGGCGGAAATTCTCAAAGTGGATGGCGTTTAGTGGGGTCTCATGAGTGACTGTTGTATGTCTGATTTGGCTAGATTTTCATACTAACGTTCATAGAAGAATCATTCATGAGAACATTCTTTCTTGCCATCATTGAATATTAAACAAGTTTCATTACAGAACGTATTCTTTTCTTTCTTAAGCCCCATACACACGGTCGGACTTTTTTACAACAATTTCAAAATTTCCAGGTTTTCAAAAAAAAATCTGAGCGTGTGTACGCTCCATCGGACATACTTTTTCGGTTTTCATTGGACAAAAGTTCGCTCTGCATACGAACAAACTTTTCGGCAACAAAAGTCCTACGGTGTACAGTAGGGGTGCAACGGATCAAAAAACTCACGGATCGGATCAATCCTCGGATCAGAGCCATGGATCGGATCAATCCTCGGATCAGAGCCATGGATCGGATCATTTTCGGATCGGCAAAAAATAAAAATAAATGATGTTACACCCACCGGAATTTTCGATTTCACAGTTATTTTCAACACAAAACGGAGCTTATAAGCTTAAATACAGTATTTGTATTACATATTGTAATATTACAGTTGTATTACATTGTAATATTACATTGTAATATTACAGTATTTGTAAATCCAACGGACTCTTTACATGTTAAATTTTTAAAAGCAGCAGCAAACCTGTTGACCTTACATGGTTGCTAATGTGACAGAACACCTCTGATTTTCACATTTAACTAAATGTGAAAATCAGAGGTGTTCCGTCACATTAGCAATCATGTAAGGTTTGCTGCTGCTTTTAAAATGTAAACAGTCCGATGGATTTCAAAATAATGTAAAAATTAAAGCTGATGAGCTCAGTTTTTTGTTTTGAAATCTAAAACTCCGTTGGGTGTAACAAGATGTCCGCTTGGCCCCTTCTCTATCATTACTGTGCAGGAGTGTGGGGGGGGAGCAAGATGGCGGCGAAACGTCACTACAGCGGCTGCCGTCGGGTGTACCAAGATGGCCGCCGTTCCGGAGCTAGGCCGAAGCCGCGGCCTTTCCTACGGCCGAGGCTCCGGAGCACTCCGCGGATGATCGCGTGGTGATCCAATCTGAACAGGGTGACCCGTTCGGATCACGGATCACCAACGATCCGTTGCACCACTATCTGACTTTTGTCCAAAGTACAAACATGCATGCTCAAAACCAATGTTAAAATCAACCGACAGTAGCAGAAGTTGACCAAAGGGTGGCGGTAAAGAGCAGAAAAGAGCAGAAAAACCATGTGATTTTGGGAAAGTTTGCTGAAAAAGTCCTGCCGTGTGTATGCATACCAAGTTCGCAGCCAACGCCCTTCAAATAAAAATCCACAGAAAAGTTTGTTTAAAGTCCGACCGTGTGTATGAGGCTTTACTCTTTCTTACGTACTGTACCTAGGATTTTATTAATTTGTGAAAGATTTTTCAATCTACTCCTTGGAAATCAGTTTGACCCCCACTAACCAGTAAATAATAGAAATGATCCATCTATGGGCTGCCTTATGCCTCATACACACGATCTGAAAATCGGACAGTGATTAATATTAGGTGCAGCCAGGGCCGTTGGAACAGGACAGGCAAACCAAACAATTCCCGCTCAACAACTTTCTTGACAGGTGAAAAAATAAAAATTCAGTAGCCTACCCCCGCTCAACAACTTTCTTGTCAATTCTGCTTGGGGCCCCCAAATTCCTTCAAACGGCCCTGGGTGCAGCCAAAGAGACTCATTAAGTTAGATCTATGTGGGCAATTTAAATCTCTTGCTATTGAGAGACTTAACTACTTGCTGGCAGTTGCCAAGAGAGGTTACAACTACACAGATTTTTTAGTAGCCCAGCCCTGTTAGTTAAGCCACTAGCGACTAATTGCTAGGTACAAGATAACCCGCAGGGGTAGCATCTTGCAGCAATCCTTCGTACATGAACATACAGATGTATGTTGTGGGGATATTGATTACTTAATCCATAGTGAGTCATTTGTTTGATTCTTTGCTGCACCTAGATACTTCAGTATCAGGATTAAGCTACTTTACCTTTTGGTCTATTTAAAGCGGAGTTCCACCCATTTCTTCATGTTCCTTGCAACACAATGCCCACTCGCAGAACAGTCTGTAATGGCAAGAATAATTTTTTTTCGAAATACCCTATTTTTTTTATATGTAGTCAGCACTTCCGGTCCCGGCTGCCTAAGCGATTTCATCATTCGGAAATTCACTAGGACTCCTGGGATATCTGCATCATCGATCCCGTGAGTCTTCGGACCGGACTTGCCTTCCTTCCAGGTTCTGTGTTCATTGGCAGGTTGCCATAACAATTGGATGGGAACTTCCGCCGACACCGCCATTATTGTGGCGACCTGTAAAAAAACAGTGCGCCACAGGTGCATGCTGGGTTGCCAGCTGCATAGAAACCGGGAAGCTAGTAGTAGCAGGCTTCAGATGCCCACACTAGTAATGGCTGCTGCCTGTCTGCCGGGATCCTGTGATGAATGTCATATTTACAAGTAAGGCTCCGTTCACATCTTGGCATTCCGAATTGCTGGTGGAATCGTCGCAATTCTTCCCACGATTCAAAATAGCAACAAATCGCCGGACGCCTGTCGCCCACAAGAAGTTCAAGATTCTGTTCTCACGATTTTACTGCGATTGTTGCCCAATGAATTGTGTCAAAATCACGCCGCGATCAAGGTGCCATTAGAAGTGAAGAGGATCGCTTGGGCGTCCCGCGATTTGCCGCTATTTCGCTGTTATTCCGCCCGCGATTCGGATTGGCAAGATGTGAACGGAGCCTAAAGCCCCGTACACACGGTCGGACTTTTGGCCAACAAACTTCATTTTGAGCAAGTTGGACCAACAATCCGACCGTGTGTACGCTCCATCGGACAAACTTTTTTTGCTTTTTTCTTGTTTTCATCGGACAAAAGTTGGGTCTGCAAACGGACAAACTTTTGCCCAATAAAAGCTCGTTGGAGCAAAGTCCGACCGTGTGTACAGAAAACCATCGGACTTTTGTCCGATGGACAAAACAACTAGTGTTAAAATCAACCAATAATAGCAGAAGTTGACCAAAGGGTGGCGGTAAAGAGCAGAAAAACCACGTGATGTTGCAAAAAGTTTTGGGAAAGTTTGCAGAAAAGTCAGAGCGTGTGTATGCTATGGGTGTTCCCGACCAACTCCGTTCGGACAAAAAACCACGGAAAAGTCCGATGGAAGTCCGACCGTGTGTACGGGGCTTGAGAAGAAGAAATACACTTATAACAGTATCCTATTTATATTGTACAAATATAGAGAATCACGGGGGTGCTTTTTGGAGAAAACTGCCAAGGAGACTTGAGCTCCACTTTAAGGAACTGCCAACTCTCTTAAGTTCACTCCATAACTTATGCAGTTTTCATTCCTTCAACATGGATTAAAGGAAAGAAAATCGCCTGATTCCCCCATCAACACAATCAGCGTGAATGGGCGAATCCCTCCAGCTGTGCTATTGTATTCTGACAGTGGGAGGTTTCCCCCCACCGTCCGAATACAAGGATCACTGCTGCCAGCTTATACCCTGCCATGATTGTTCAAAAAAGAAACAACATTCTGGATGTACTGAAGTCAATACATGGATCGAGATTTGGCTGAATCAGCTGAATTTCGATCCGTCTATGGCTGGCTTTAGATTTTCATACAAACGTTTGCACTGAAAATCTTGTCAGTACATTTGGTAATGCCATCAGAGATTTTCCGACTGTTGTTTGAAAGGACAACATATTGTTTGCTTTTAACATTCAGTTTGGGAATGCATGGAAATTCTGAATGAAAATCACATTCACTGTTCATTCTGGAAAATGTTTCCATCCTGCTCCTTGGCTTTTTTTTCCCCATCAATCCAGTCAAGCGATCGTCAATTTGACCCCATTAACTGTTTAATAATAAAATAATCAAAAACTTTACAAAAATTTAAATATTTACTGTATTTATCGGCATATAACACGCACTCTATCTTTAAAAGGGAAGTTTCAGGAAAAAACTTTCCACAGCCACCTGCGTATAACACTCAGGCACAGTTTACCCTCTATTTTCAGGGTAAAAAAGTGGGTGTTATATGCCAATAAATACAGTAAGTGAAATTCTACTGGTGTGTGTATAGGCCAGCTTTAGCAAGAGATTAAAATCCCTGTGTAGCTTGGACCTTGGAGGAAAAACAATATTCTCTTTAGACGGGATTTTTGCCAGGAACTGGTATAACAAATATTCACTTGGATTGTGTTCGGAACTGCATTGGCCTGCTTTGCAAGATGGCAGGTCGTTATTCAGACTAGCAAAGCTTCAGAACGGGCAAGGCTGGGGTGGTTGACTAATATAAGTATGTTTACCAATCTCGCGAACTACAGGATTGGATTTTTAGGAGGTAAAGGATGAAAATGATGAAATAATCTTATAAAAGTAACGGAGCAACTGCTGCATATTCTATTGTTTGTACATTTACGTCTATATTATTTACTTAGACCCCATTCACACAGGGGCGACTCGTCAGGCGACTCAGCTGTCTGACACGTCGCGTCCCGTTCTGTACAATGGAACCGTTCTAATAGGAGCGACTCAAGTCACTCCGACTTAGAAAAAGGTTCCTGTACTACTTCAAGACGACTTCAGGGCGACTTCTATTGACTTCAATACAGAAGTCATTTTTGAAGTCACCTCTGAAGTCGTCTTCAGATCGCCCGGCACAGTCGCGGGACAAGTCGTGCCGCCGCTGTGTGAATGGGCTCTTACTGGTTTTCTGCATTGCATACAAAACATGTCATACAATAGAGATTTTCCCACACTGTCTCATCTTTCTGTGTATTTATGTAATGGTTTCCAATGTGAGCAAAGCAGGGTAATGCAGTCAGTATTATGGAACGTCCATGTACTCTGATGAACTGAGACATCACCTTAGTCACTGGTCAGGTTTTCAGGTCTGGTAAGATCTGGTAAGTTCTTATCTTTTGTGTAAATCCTGTAACCAGGATACAATTGTATTTGTACAGCTTTTGAAGCCATTGAGTCACCAGTACTCACTCCTTCCACGTGTAAATATGGAGTTTGATCCCTCACTTGACAATTAGGGAAAGCTGAATGTGACCTCATTGCTTGATCCAGCACATGATCAGTGAAGGAAAGTTGCATAACTTGCCTATGAGAAATGCCACCTAGGTTGATTTAACAACCTTAAAGCAACCTATACTTAGAAGAAATGGAAACTGACACTACTGACCTCTCCTTTTGGTGACCGTGCATGTACTTGCATGGTAGCTAGGGATGAGCTTCGTGTTCGAGTCGAACATACGTTCGACTCGAACATCGGCTGTTCGATCGTTCGACGAAGATCGAACGATTTGGGCCGTTCGCGCCAAATTCGAGTGACGCGAACGGCCCACAATGCACTACGCCATCACAGTGTCATCCAGGCGCTGTGATTGGCCAAGCATGCACTGTGACCCCGCATGCTTGGCCAATCACAGCGCCGGCAGCGAGGAGAGCAATGATTGGCCACAGGCAGGATGCCTGTGGCCAATTATTGCTGAGGGTGTTTAGTACACGCCCCACACTATAAAAGGCCGCCAGCACGGCGGCCTAGTGTAGTGTGTTCCGGAGCAGGGAAAGAGAAGCATAGGCAGGGACAGTGACATTTATTTTTTTCTTGCTTAACCTGGATTCCTTTAGTTTAGGGAAAGAGAAGGATAGGTAGGGAGAGTGTCAGTGTGTTTTACTGTGCGAATCCTTGTTTCTTGGGACAGGGAAGGACAGTGAGGGAATTCTCCTTGTGCTATAGTGTGCTTTAAAAAAACATTTTTTCTAGGGACAGAAAACTATAGGTAGGGAGAGTGTCAGTGTGTTTTACTGTGCGAATCCTTGTTTCTAGGGACAGGAAAGGACAGTGAGGGAATTCTCCTTGTGCTATAGTGTGCTTTAAAAAAACATTTTTTCTAGGGACAGAAAACTATAGGTAGGAAGAGTGTCAGTTTCTTTCACTGTGATAATCCTTGTTTCTAGGGACAAAGAAGGAAAGTGAGGGAAATTCTCCTTGTGCTATAGTGTGCTTTAAAAAAACATTACTCTTTCGTCCATGGACCGACACAGCTTCTCTATTGACAAAGTGGGTATTATCCGTTAATTAGGAGTGACTAGGCAGAAAAACTTGTAAAAAGTGTTGCATCACACCTTCTACAGTACCGCCCAGGGGGCGGACCCTCTGGGTATACCCTCTCAGTCTGCATCTTCGCAGATCAGTTTTTTTCTGTCTAGCAAGGAGTAGGACATGGCTCCCTTCGGGCCCATTGGTCCGGGGAAAAAAGATATATATATATATATATATTTTTTATTTTTTTTGCTACATTTGTTGTTTCCTGCGATCTTCGATCAACTGCCGACTGGGTGACAGGCTGGATCCTCGATCCTTGTAGTCTCCCCAGTTTCGGCCATCGAGCGTGTGCCGACCCTAGCTACGCGCTGGGTTTTCCACGACATGCCCGTCGCTCCACGGGTGGCCGTGGGCTTACGCTCCAGGGCCTGCATCGGACGGTCAGTTTCGGCTGACCTTACGGCCGAGTCGCAGCAGCCTGGCCGGTGAGCTTACGCTCCAAGGCTTGCATCGGACCGCTCAGCTTCGGCTGACCTTACGGCCGAGTCGCAGCAGCCTGTCCGGTGAGCGTCATGCTCCAGGGCATACATATGATCGTCCCTTCTGGGTCCAATCACAGCATGCCTGGCCAACAGTCACCTTCCATGCGTGGACGATGATCTGTTTGGAATGTCTTCCAGCAGAATACATGCAGGATAGGTAAGTAAAACTCCCCTGCCTCGGCTGGGTGATTTAGCTGGACATTCCTGGAGAGATCAAGTAAGTGGTTGTGGCCCCTTTCTTCCCTCCCTCCCTGCCTTTCCCTCCTCCCTGGGCTTCTAGCTAAAGGTTGCTGGGTGCTGGGGGTCACCTAGGGGGTCCCACTGGAGCGGGGCTGGCTGTAACTAACATTTAAAAGAAATGTCATTTTTTCTTACCTGTGTTTGTGTCCTTCCTCCTCCATGCTGTCGGTGGCCATTTTGAGGTGGTCCATGCCAAGTTTGGCCTCTTGTGACTGCCCGGCGGCCATCTTCCTGTGGTTCGGCCACACCCACTGGCCCCGATCAGCTGATCGGCGGCCATGTTTGTCCACCCTGTATGCAGATATTGCTGTTCGGCGGCCATCTTTTTGTGGGCTATGGCTGCTTGACCTCTATCTTCTGTCGGCGGCCATTTTCTTAGAGCCCACATTATCTTCCATACAGACGTTTTTGGCAACCATTTTTCGAGAGCCTCCGGCCTCTAGGGTGCATTACACTGGCGCGAAAATTCACACAGGAAGTGCTGATAAAAGAAGCAGACTGACACAGCAGCAGAGGGACAGCATCACAGGCGCAGCATAGCATTACCTATCCAGGGTGGTGAGTCCTCTGGGTGACCCGGCCTCTCTGCAGCACAGGAGGGTGGCCTATTGATATCTTGCCTGGAGCCCTGTGAGTGTCAGCGTGTGGTCAGCATGGCATCTGAGCCAGATGTCTTCTCCCCTGAAACACCAGATTTAGCAGCTGGTGCCCCTGAGGTGTCTATGAACGCTATGACTGCAATCCTAGAGGCGTTTGCTGCCAGGGTGGAAGCAGCACACGGGAATACAGGGGGTAGTAAACGCCCCATCCCCTGCAAGCTTCTGGGGATAATTCTGGTGCAGAACCAGGTCCAGCTACGGCTCGGGGCCCAGATTCTGACGCATCAGAGACTGCAGACCGTGACCGGACAGTGAGAATGACCCAAAGTCCAGGTCAGTACGCGAGACGGCTTTGGTATCTGACCTTATTACTGCAGTGCGGGATATGCTAAAATTGGAAAATACTGCAGAAGCAGCAGAGACTCCGGTCCACTTGGGTTTCATAGACCTGCCCGCACTGCTAAGGTGTTCCCTTGTGTGTCTTTTGATAAACTCTTATACAAGGAATGGGAGAACCCACTGAGGGTCTTTACAGCCCCAAAGAGGTTTGCGGTACTGTACCCCTTTTGAGGAGAGTTTTCTGAAGAAATGGACCTCTCCCCCCTATAGTGGACCCTCCGGTGTCCAGACTTAGAGCCACCACAATTCCTGTAGAAGGGGCTCCTGTTTTCTAGGACCCTGTGGATAAGAAGGCTGAAGCACTCGCTTGCTACCTATACTCAGTGGTAGGCTCGGCAGTACGCCCGGCATTGGCGGGGGCCCTAGTGTCTCACACACTTACTGAATGGGCAAGATTGCTACTCCATGGGGTTAAGGAGCGAGATGCTCCTCCTGATGAGATAACATTGGCCGACCTGTTGGTCCAGGGCCTTAGGTTTGTCTGCGAGTCAGACATGAATACTATTCCCCTGCTGTCTAAAACTTCGGTTTATGCATTAGCAATACGCCGCCTGATCTGGCTAAAAGGCTGGTCTGCGGACCAGACTTCCAAGAAAGCCCTGTTGGATCTGCCTTTTAAGGGCGACAGACTTTTTGGGGCTTCTCTGGATGACATCATCAAGGATGCCACAGGAGGTAAAAGCACTTTGCTTCCCCAAATTAGCAAGGGTAAGGGGCCACGCCAAGGGCAAGGGTCCTCCTTTACTGCGCACAAGTGTTTTTTTCGTCCCCCTAGGGCGAAAGGGAAAAAACCCCAGGCCGATAAAGCGCCTGCCCAAGGACAAAAGCGTCCCTGGTCCCGCATACCCAATAAGCCTGCGGACAAATTTGCGTCCGCATGAAGGTCCACCCCCACCCAGCTCTCGGGTGGGGAGACGTCTTTGCAAATTCGCGACTCAGTGGACAGCACTAATCTCCGACAGGTGGGTTTGCGAAGTAATCTCCTCAGGCTACAAGATAGAGTTTCTCTCTTGTCCACCGGACAGATTCAACACCTCCAATCTCCAGCTACTACCGACCCGTCGGGAGGCCCTGTATGGGGCGGTCCAGGGTCTACTGGAACGCGGGGTAGTTATTCCAGTTCCAGAACTGGAATGGGGTTTTTACTCAAATCTGTTCATTGCGCCGAAGAAGGAGGGGGTTCGTCCAAGCTTGGATCTCAGAGCCCTCAATTGCTTTGTGAAGGTACAAAGTTTTCGGATGGAGTCGGTTCGATCTGTAGTCACGGCTCTCCATCCGGGGGACTTTCTGGCCTCCTTGGACATCAAGGACGCATACCTGCATGTCCCCATATACTCCAGACACCAGAGGTTTCTGCGATTTGCTATCGGGAAGGACCACTACCAGTTTGTGGCCCTCCCGTTGGGCCTTGCCTCAGCACCCAGGACGTTCACCAAGGTGCTCGCTCCGATTCTGGCACTTCTAAGACAGCGGGGTATCGCTATCACAGGCTACTTATACGACCTTCTGCTGAAGGCCCCTTCAAGCTCAGAATTAGAGGTAAGCGTGTCCATTACCTGTCAGACTTTTCGAGACTGTGGTTGGATACTAAACACGCAAAAGTCAGTATTGGTGCCCACTCAACGCCTAGTGTACCTGGGGTTGATTCTGGATTCCTCAGAGGCAAAGGTATTCCTCCCTGTGGAGAAGTTGCAGACCCTCCGGGTTGCAGTACGGCAGCTGACTTCCAGGAATTGGTCGTCACTCCGTTTTTTGCATGCGAGTGTTGGGCCTCAGGGTAGCCTCCTTCGAGGCGGTCCCATATGTTCAATACCACACTCGAGTGTTACAGAAGGAAGTTCTGTCCAGATGGAACAGATGCCCTTCATCTCTGGATTATCAAATCCGAGTGAGCCACCTAGTCAGGAGATCCCTGGTATGGTGGCTGACAGCACCGGCTGTAATGGCCGGGAAGTCATTTCTTCCGGTTTACTGGATAGTGATCACGACGGACGCCAGCCTTACAGGTTGGGGGGGAGTCTGGGGTGTCCAGTCGGCGCAGGGTCGCTGGACCCCAGAGGAAGCCCTCCTGCCGATCAATGTCCTGGGGATCCGGGCGATCAAGCTGTGCCTCTTCAAATGGTCTCAGAGACTGCAAGGGCGTCCAGTCAGGATCCAGTCAGACAACGCCACAGCAGTGGCATATGTCAATCAGCTAGGAGGAACAAGAAGCTCAGCTGCAGCATCGGAGATCGCTCGCATCCTGAAGTGGGCAGAGAGGAGCGTACCGGCACTGTCGGCCGTGTACATTCCGGGTGTGGAAAACTGGCAGGCGGACTACCTGAGCCGCCAGATGCTGGACCAGGGAGAATGGTCATTACACCCGGAGGTGTTCCAACTCCTCTGCCAAAGATGGGGCACACCAGACGTAGATCTTCTGGCTTCCCGACTCAATCGGAAGGTATTGAGATTTGTGGCCCGGTCAAGAGACCCATGGGCAGACGCAACGGATGCGTTGGTAGCATCGTGGGGTCAGTATCGGCTAATCTATGCCTTCCCTCCCTTAAGGCTTCTTCCTCTTCTGCTCCGCAGAGTGGAGGCAGAGGGAATTCCAATGATCCTAATCGCTCCAGATTGGCCTCAGCGTCCTTGGTACGACGATCTAGTACGTCTGGTAGCAGACGTCCCCTGGCGCCTACCACTACGGAAGGACCTGCTATCGCAAGGTCCCATATTCCATCCTGCTTTACAGTCATTGGCTTTAACGGCATGGCTGTTGAGAACCGGGTACTGAGAGACCGGGGCCTGTCAGACTCAGTAATCTCTACTATGAGAAGTGCTCGAAAACCGTCCTCTAGGAAGGTCTATCACCGCACTTGGAGGGCCTACATCTCCAGGTGTGAGGAAATGAAATGGCATCCGCGTACCTATTTGGTTTCCAGAATCCTGCTGTTTTTACAGCATGGGGTGGACCAAGGGCTTGCCCTAAGTACGATTTAAGGGACAGATATCTGCCCTGGCTGTCTTTTTTTCAGCGACCCCTGGCGACTCACTCTCTCGTGAGTACATTTGTGCAGGGGGTCCGACAGGTGGCCCCTCCGGTCCGTCCCCCGTTACCTCCGTGGGACTTGAACCTGGTCCTCTCGGTGCTCCAGACGGCACCGTTTGAGAATATTAGAGATATTCCCCTGTTGACACTTTCTCAGAAAGTGGTCTTTTTGGTGGCTGTTACGTCAGTTAGACAAGTCTCTGAGCTGGCAGCCTTGTCCTGCAAGGCTCCCTATTTGATTTTCCACAAGGATAAGGTGGTGCTGCGGCCGCAGCCTTCCTTTCTTCCGAAAGTCGTTTCGGCTTTTCATCTCAACGAAGACATTGTACTTCCATCCTTGTGTCCTCAGCCGTCGAATCCTAAGGAGTCGGCGTTGCATTCCTTGGACATTGTCCGAGCTTTGAGAGTATACCTATCTGCTACTTCCCTGTTCCGGAAGTCAGACTCACTGTTTGTTTCGGTGGCTGGTCCCAAGAAGGGCCAAGCAGTCTCATCGGCCACCATCTCTAGGTGGATCCGACAGATGGTAATCCAGGCTTACGCCTTAAAGGGTCAGGCGCCCCCCTTTCCTGTCACGGCGCATTTGACCAGGGCAATAGGTGCCTCTTGGGCTTTCCGACATCAAGCGTCTGTTTCCCAATTATGTAAAGCGGCGACTTGGTCGTCCGCTCACACTTTCACAAAATTCTACAAAATTGATGTAGGTGCATCTTCGGATGCCTCTTTTGGCCGCAAGGTTTTGCAAGCGGCTGTTTAGAGTTGCAACTCCTCCGTTGGAGGAGTGCTGTTTTGTGTTTGGGGTGAAGTTTATTTTTATGCTGTTACCACCCCTCGTTTTTTCTCTGACACTGCTTTGGGACGTCCCACTTTGTCAATAGAGAAGCTGTGTCGGTCCATGGACGAAAGAGTAAATAGGATTTTTTACTCACCGTAAAATCCTTTTCTCTGAGTCCATGGACCGACACAGCACCCACCCCTCCTTTTAAGTTTGTACTGCTTTTTGACGAACTGATCTGCGAAGATGCAGACTGAGAGGGTATACCCAGAGGGTCCGCCCCCTGGGCGGTACTGTAGAAGGTGTGATGCAACACTTTTTACAAGTTTTTCTGCCTAGTCACTCCTAATTAACGGATAATACCCACTTTGTCAATAGAGAAGCTGTGTCGGTCCATGGACTCAGAGAAAAGGATTTTACGGTGAGTAAAAAATCCTATTTTTTTCTAGGGACAGAAAACTATAGGTAGGGAGAGTGTCAGTGTCTTTTACTGTGCGAATCCTTGTTTCTAGGGACAGGGAAGGACAGTGAGGGAAATTCTCCTTGTGCTATAGTGTGCTAAAGCATTCCTCATCAACCATCTTTGAAATCCTTGTTTTTTTGGACAGTCAGGGAAATTGTCGTTGTGCTATTCTGTGCAAAAGCAATCATCCTCAACCATATTTAGAAATCCTTAAGTAAAGGGACAGAGAAGGACACCTGAAGGTAGCCCTTATTGCTTTTTTCCCATCTCCCTGCAGGCCATCTATTAGAATGTCTGGAAGGCAAACAAGGAGAGGCAGACAGTCAGGAGGCAATAAAAGAGGGCAAGCAGGCTCTGTGTCTGGGGGCAACAGTGCTGGTCGTGGACGCGGTGCATTGTCATCAGCACATGGCCATGGGACACGCTTGTCCTTCTTTTCGGCAGCTGGACATGTTGAGCCACATCATGCCGAAGACTTGGTAGAGTGGATGACCAAGCCCTCCTCCTCCTCCTCCTCCTCCTCATCCTCTCTCACCCAGGCTCAGGGTACTGGAAAAGCAGCTGCCAAAGCGTCCTCTTCCCTGGTATCAATGTCAGACTCATCATCAGTCACTCCTTCCCTAGACCCACCATGTCCTCCTCCTGAGGAGTCCCCCGAACTGTTTGAGCACAGTGTTGGGTACATGCTCCAGGAGGATGCCCAGCGTTTCGAAGGGTCTGATGATGAAACCCAGCTACAGGAAGGCAGTAGCGTGAGAGCAGACAGAGGGGATGCTCAAGAAGGACACCAATCTGGCAGTCATGTTCCAGCAGCTGCAGCATACTGCCAGATTGGCTCCAGTGATGAGGAGGGAGGGGATGATGAGGTCACTGACTCCACGTGGGTGCCTAATAGGAGAGAGGAGGATGAGGAGGAGGCACATCTCCAACGAGGCAGGATGCCCTTTGGTGGCCAGCGTAAGGGCAGTACACCGACGGAATCACACCGCAGAGCTCCGCCTGTGCAGGGCGCTGCCTCTGCCCGTCATTCAAAAAGTTCTTTGGTGTGGGCCTTTTTTGAGGCTAGTGCATCAGATCGCACAGCTGCTGTTTGCAACATATGTCTCAAGCGTATATCGCGTGGCCAAAACATCAGCCGCTTGGGTACCACATGCCTGACCAGACATATGTTGACCTGCCATGCAGCTCGTTGGCAAGCCTACCTCAAAGACCCACACCAAAGAACAAAGCGGACCTCTCCTTGCACCGCATCAGCTGGGATCTCCAACCCCACTATAACTTCAGTCCTCTCTGAAACATGCACTGAGAGGAATGAAGGTGTAGAATTAGGTGTGTCACAGCCAAGTACTTGCGGCCACTCTGCTAGCAGTACACCGACGTCCGATTCTAGCAGGCAAATTTCCCTGCCCCAGCTGCTGGACCGTCGAAAGAAGTTCACTCCCAGCCATCCACATGCCCAGCGGTTGAATGCTAGCTTGGCTAAATTGCTAGCGCTTCAACTGCTGCCTTTTCAGTTGGTAGACTCGGCCCCCTTCCGTGAGTTTGTGCAATGTGCGGTTCCTCAGTGGCAGGTTCCCAAACGCCACTTTTTCTCACGGAAGGCTATTCCGGCTCTCTACCGGCATGTGGAAGGCAATGTCTTGGCCTCGCTGGACAGGGCGGTCAGCGGTATGGTGCATATTACCGCTGACTCATGGTCCAGCAGGCATGGACAGGGACGTTACCTTTCTTTCACGGCCCATTGGGTCACTCTTTTGGCAGCTGGGAAGGATGCAGGACAAGGTGCAGTAGTGTTGGAGGTTGTTCCACCGCCACGCCTCCAAAATGCTACTACTGGTTGTGACACACCTCTCTCCTCCACCCCCTCCTCTTCTTCTTCCTCCATGGCCTCTTCCTGTGGTTTGTCCTCGGAACCAGCGGTGCTCCGTAGGCGTTCAAGGGGCTACGCAAGTACGCAGGCAAAAAGATGCCATGCCGTGCTTGCGCTGGTGTGTTTGGGGGACAGAAGCCACACTGGGGCAGAGGTCCTGTCTGCTCTGCAGGGCCAGGCCGAGAGGTGGTTGACGCCACGCCAGCTTAAGCCAGGAATGGTGGTTTGCGACAATGGCACCAACCTCCTCTCCGCCCTCCGACAGGGACAACTGACCCATGTGCCCTGTGTGGCTCACGTCCTTAACCTGGTGGTGCAGCGGTTCTTGGGCAGGTACCTGGGCTTACAGGATGTCCTGAGGCAGGCCAGGAAAGTCTGTGTGCATTTCCGCAGATCTTATAATGCCAGTGCTCGCCTGGCTGAGCTGCAAAAGGAGTTGAACCTGCCCAAGAACCGCCTTATATGTGACATGCCCACCAGGTGGAACTCAACGTTGGCCATGCTGCAGCGGCTGCACACGCAGCAGAGGGCCATCAATGAGTACCTGTGCGACTACGGCACCAGGACAGGGTCAGGGGAGCTTGTTTTTTTTTCTCCACGCCAGTGGGGCATGATCAGGGATGCATGCACTGTCCTGGCACCATTTGAGGAGGCCACGAGGATGGTGAGCAGTGACAGTGCATGCATCAGTGACACTGTACCTCTTGTCCACCTGTTGGAGCACACGCTGCGTGGAATAATGGACAGGGCACTTGAGGCAGAACAGAGGCAGGAAGAGGAGGACTTCCTTGCCTCTCAAGGCCCCCTTTACCCAGACAGTGTTCCTTCTGTCCCACCCATCGCACAGGAAGAGGAGGAGGAGGAGGATTGTGTCAGCATGGAGGTGGAGGCTGGCACTCAGCATCATCATCAGCAGCAGTCTTTTAGGGATGATTTACAGTCCCAAGAAACCAGTGGACTTGTACGTGGCTGGGAGGAGGTGGCTGCGGATCATGTCGTCCTTAGTGACCCAGAGGACTCCGGAGCGAATGCCTCAGCAAACCTACGCTGCATGGCCTCCCTGATCCTGCAAAGTCTGCGGAAGGATCCTCGTATTCTTCGGATCAAGGAGAGGGACCATTACTGGCTGGCCACTCTCCTTGATCCACGGTACAAGGGTAAGGTTGCGGACCTTATGTTACCATCGCAGAGGGAGCAGAGGATGAGACAACTCCGGGAGGCCTTGCAGAAAGGTCTGTGCAACGCGTTCCCAGAGACTGGGAGGTTACAAACTCCTGGTCCTGGACAACGAGTTGCTGAGGCTTCGGCCAGTCAAAGAAGGAGCGGTGGGGAAGGTGGCCGTCTGACCGATGCGTTCAGACAATTCTTTAGTCCGCAGCCCCAAAGTATGATCGGTTCCAGCAACCATCGCCAGCGTCTGATAAACATGGTGCAGGAATATCTAGGGGCAAGGTCAGACTTGGACACCTTCCCCACCGAAAATCCTCTGGCTTACTGGGTCTTGAGGATGGATCACTGGCCAGAGCTTGCACAGTATGCAATTGAGCTACTGGCCTGTCCTGCATCCAGCGTTCTTTCGGAACGCACATTCAGTGCTGCTGGAGGATTTGTCACGGATCACAGGGTGCGCCTGTCCACCGACTCGGTTGATCGACTGACTTTCATCAAGATGAACCAGTCTTGGATCACCACCAGCTACCACACACCTGATGCTGATATAACAGACTAATTGATTTTAACATGTCACATCCCTTCAAGACTGATGCTGATGCTGAGTGCCTGTGCTGTTATGTTGACTGGCTATCCTCCTCCTCCGAGTCCTCAATGATACGATTGATGATGATAGCTTGGAAGATCATTTTTGTTTATGGGTGCCGCCACCAGTGGCTAAGGCCCAATTTTTCAGCCCCTGTTTTACAGGGGCGTGTAATTACAATTTTTTTAGCAATAATTTGCCATAGGGCTCATTGCTGTGCTCCAAGTACAGTATCTGTGAGGGGTTGTAGTGTTGTGCCACCAGTGCCTAAGGCCCAATTTTTCAGCCCCTGTTCAACAGGGGCATGCAATTACAATTCTTGATCTAATAATTCACAGCAGGGCCCATTGCTGCACCCACCAAGAGTAACTCTGAGGGCTTACAGTGTTGTGGCAACGCCACCACCACCACCACCACGAAAGGCCCAATTTTTCAGCCCCTGTTCAAAAGGGGCATGTAATTACAATTCTTGATCTAATAATTCACAGCAGGGCCCATTGCTGCACCCACCAAGAGTAACTGTCAGGGCTTACAGTGTTGTGGCACCAGCACCACCATCAAAGGCCCAATTTTTACTACCACTGTTCAACAATTATATGTAATTAAAATTCCTGATATAATAGTTGACAGCAGGGCGTTCCAGCACCAACCAAGAGTAACTGTGAGTGCTTACAGTGTTGTGCCAACACCAACAACTAAGGGGCCTATTTCTGCAGAGTATATACGGCAGGTCCCTACTTTCAAACATCCAACTTACAAACGACTCCTACTTGCAAACGCAAGAAGACAACAGGAAGTGAGAGGAAATCTACCACTAGGAAGGAAAATTCTCTCCTGTAAGAATAAATATGGGAGAAAGGTGTCTCCTCTGTACTGATGCTTTATCAGCAATCCTTGTTTCAAGAAAAACACAACATTTCAAAAACAGTTGTCATTGGGACGGAAAGTGAGGTGAAATGTTCTGAACAGGGGCACAGACAGCAAAACAAATGTTACAGGGGTGATAACCCTTACCCATGTTTTCCAAAAAGTTTAAAAATAGATTTTTGGGCTGGAGCTACACTTCAACAATGTACCTGTTCAAAATTACAAACACATTCTACATAAGAACAAACCTACAGTCCCTGTCTTGTATGCACCGCCTGTATACGGCTGTTCAGAGTATATAGGGCCTTTTTTATTTTATGTGCGGGGTTCCCCTTAATATCCATACAAGACCCAAAGGGGCTGGTAATGGGCTGGGGTAGGGTCATGGGGTAGCTATGCCATTTTTCTTAAAGATTTTCATCCATATTACCGGGCCCAGACATTACATTAAAGCCGCAAGCAGTTTTAAATGGCTTTTTTTTCCTTTAGAAGTGTCATTTTGTGCAGGGACAGTTCTAAACACGGGAAACACGTGGCACTTCACAGGCATACTTTAGACACCCCCCAGGTACGATATTTAAAGGAATATGACTTTTTTTTTTCACTTTATGCATCATTAAAATGACTGCTCCCGAAAAACGACCGTTTTTAAAACTTATTTTGCATTGATACATGTCCCCTGGTGCACAACCCGGGTTCCCAAACCCTTTTTAGGACAATAACATGCATAATAGTTGTTATAATTAGCACTTTAGAATTCGAACATTCGCATCCATTGTATTTAATAGGGTTCTAATGTTCGTACGAACTTTCGGTCCGTTCGCGGGTTCTGGTGCGAACCGAACCCGGGGGTGTTCGGCTCATCACTAATGGTAGCTATGAAATTCTGACTTTCTAATCTTTGTTTTGAGGGCCGGTTCTGTATGCCCTCACAGAGATTGGTGTTTTTTTTTTTTTTTTTTTTTTAGTGCAAAAAAAAAGAAAGAAAACACGCCGATCTCCACACAAGTGTGAACAAGCCTTTAGGCCCCTTTCACACTCAGGCGTTTTTACCGCGTTTTCGTGGTAAAAATAGCGCTGTAAAAATGCCTAAAATAATCCTGCCCCATCATTCTCAATGTGAAAGCCGTGAGGGCTTTCACATTGAGGCGTTGTGCTGGCTGTGTGTTGGAAAAAATCCTGCAAACAGCTTTTTTGGAGCATCTTTGGGGTGCATAAAATAGCGATGTAAAAACGCCTATCCCCATTGAAATGAATGAGAAACGCGATAAAAACGCATAGGCGTTAGCGCTATTTTTAACGCTATCACGGTAAAAAAATTGTGGTAAAATCCCAACGCCTCAGTGTGAAAGGGGCCTTAGGGGCATTAACCACTTAAGCCCCGGACCATTTGGTAGCTAAAGGACCAGAGGTGAATATTGAATTTTGCACTGCGCTGCTTTAACTGTAAATTGTGCGGACATGCAATGTTGTACCCAAATGAAATTTGCGTCCTTTTCTTCCCACAAATAGAGCTTTCTTTTAATGGTATTTGATTGCCTCTGCGATTTTTATTTTTTGCGATATAAACGAAAAAAGACCGAAAATTTTGAAAAAAAATGATATTTTCTTTTTGTTATAAGAAAAATCGAATAAACTCAATTTTAGTCATACATTTAGGCCAAAATGTATTCAGCCACATGTCTTTAGTAAAAAAAATGTCAATAAGCGTATATTTATCGGTTTGCGCAAAAGTTATAGCGTTTACAAACTAGGGTACATTTTCTGGAATTTACACAGCTTTTAATTTATGACTGCCTATCTCATTTCTTGAGGTGCTAAAATGACGGCAGTACAAAACCCCCCCAAATGACCCCATTTTAGAAAGTAGACACCCCAAGGAAATTGCTGAGAGGCATGTTGAGCCCATTGAATATTTTTTTTTTTTGTCCCAAGTGATTGAATAATGACAAAAAAAAAAAAAAAATTACAAAAAGTTGTCACTAAATGATATATTGCTCACACATGCCATGGTTATATGTGGAATTGCACCCCAAAATACATTCTGCTGCTTCTCCTGAGTACGGGGATACCACATGTGTGGGACTTTTTAGGAGCCTAGCCACGTACGGGACCCCGGAAACCAAGCACCGCCTCCAGGATTTCTAAGGGCGCAAATTTTTGATTTCACTCCTCACTACCTATCACAGTTTTGAAGGCCATAAAATGCCAAAATAGCACAAAACCCCCCCAAATGACCCCATTTTGGAAAGTAGACACCCCAAGCTGTTTGCTGAGAGGCATGGTGAGTATTTTACAGCTCTCATTTGTTTTTGAAAATGAAGAAAGAACATTTTTTTTTTTTTTTTCTTTTTTTTTTTTCAATTTTCAAAACTTTGTGACAAAAAGCGAGATCTGCAAAATACTCACAATACCTCTCAGCAAATAGCTTGGGGTGTCTACTTTCCAAAATGGGGTCATTTGGGGGGGTTTTGTGCCATCTGGGCATTCCATGGCCTCCGAAACTGTGATAGGCAGTGAGGAGTGAAATCAAAAATTGACACCCTTAGAAAGCCTGAAGGCGGTGCTTGGTTTTTGGGGTCCCGTACGCGGCTAGGCTCCCAAAAAGTCTCACACATGTGGTATCCCCGTACTCAGGAGAAGCAACAGAATGTATTTTGGGGTGTAATTCCACATATGCCCATGGCATGTTTGAGCAATATATCATTTAGTGACAACTTTGTGCAAAAAAAAAAAAAAAAAAAAAGATTTTTTCCGCAACTTGTGTCAACATATAAAATATTCCATGGACTCGTCATGCCTCTCAGTATATAGCTTGGGGTGTCTACTTTCCAAAATGGGGTCATTTGGGGGGGTTTTGAACTGTTCTGGCATTTTATACACAACATTAGGAAGCTTACATCCACTCTTCTAACCACTTGAAGACAAAGCCCTTTTTGACACTTTTTGTTTACATGAAAACATATTTTTTTTGCAAGAAAATTATGTTGAACCCCCAAACATTATATATATTTTTAAAGCAAAGGCCCTACAGAATAAAATGGTGGGTGTTGCATTTTTTTTTTGTACACAGTATTTGCGCAGCGATTTTTCAAACGCATTTTTTTGGGAAAAAATACACTTTTTTTAATTTTAATGCACTAAAACACACTATATTGCCCAAATGTTTGATGAAATAAAAAAGATGATCTTAGGCCGAGTACATAGATACCAAACACGACATGCTTTAAAATTTCGCACAAACGCGCATTGGCGACAAACTACATACATTTTTAAAAGCCTTTAAAAGCATTTACAGGTTACCCCGTTAGATTTACAGAGGAGGTCTACTGCTAAAATTACTGCCCTCGATCTGACCTTCGCGGTGATACCTCACATGCATGGTGCAATTGCTGTTTACATATGACGCCAGACCGACGCTTGCGTTCGCCATTGGGCAAGAGCAGGGCAGGACAGGGGTGCTTTTTTTTTTTTTTTTTTTTTTTTTTTTTATTATTAATTTTGCTTTTTTATTTTATTTTTAAACTGTTGCTTCCATATTTATTTATTTTTATCACTTTTATTGTTATCTCAGGGAATGTAAATATCCCCTATGATAGCAATAGGTAATGACAGGTACTCCTTTTTTTGAAAAAACTGGGGTCTATTGGACCCTAGATCTTTCCTCTGCCCTCAAAGCATCTGACCACACCAAGATCGGTGTGATAAAATGCTTTCCCAATTTCCCAATGGCACTTTTTATATCCGGGGGGGGGACATTCCCTCCCACTGCTTGTAAAAGCAGTCCAGAGGCTAATTAGCCACTAGGATTGCTTTTACATGAAAGCCGGCCGCTGGCTGAAAAGAATACCAAGATGATACCTAAACCCGCAGGCATCTTTCTGGTATAAACATTCAAAGTCCAGCAACATACCAGTACGTTGCTGGTCCTTGTTGGACATGTATTGTAATCTTTTTTTTCATGCAGCCTGTTGGCTGAACGAAAAAAAAAGATTGATCGGTGGGTATGCCCACCATTAGAATACCGCCCTTCATCCACCCACTTCTAATGATGGGCATACATGCACCATTTATATATGCCGAAGCATGGGGGCATCTTCTCGCAAAAGTTATGCCGCGTACACATGGTCAGACTTTTCCACGGGCAAGCCTCCGTCGGAATTTCGACCGTATATACGCGGCATTAGGAGCAAAATCGCTCCTCCGCCCCTGCTGCCCCAATGCTTCGGCATATATGCTTTTTTTTTTTAACTGTGGTGGTGAAATTACCTCCTACAGCACTGGAGTCGCAGGGATCAGGCCTGTCTCTGCGAACGCTGCAGTTATGTGTTGTGTTTTGTAAGTGACAGTGATCGATCGATACTGCACTTGGGTGGCCTGGGCTGGACGGAGGGGCAAAACGCAGGTGCTAGCAGGTATCTGGGCTGATCCCGCTAACACTGCGTTTTTGGGAACCCTAAACTGCTGGGGACGCTAGTATAGATCTGATCAGATATTGAGCTGATCAGATACTATACCACTAAGGGGGGTGTATGCTTCACGTGTGGGTGTTAGCGCTACTGGCACTAACCTGACGCTGCCTGGGGTGTGACGCAGACCCTCTCTGACGCTAAAACCTAACTGATATCACCCGCCGGGCGATCAGGGGGTTAAACCTTTATTGGGTTATATACGGCGGGTGCCCTGACACTATAAAAAGCAAACTAACTAACCAGCGTCACCCGTAACACTTATATGATGATCACTGGTGAAAGGGTTAACTAGGGGCAATTAGGGGGTTAAAACCTTTATTAGGTAATATATGGGGGTACCTGACGCTATATAAAAACCTGACGGCGAACCTAAAAAAAAATTACTGGCTACCTATCGGCATCACCGACACTAAGACAACGATCATAAAAACGATTGCTTAGCGACAGTGGTGATAGGGGGTGAAAGGGTTACCTGGGGGGCGATCAGGGGGTTAAACCTTTATTAGATAATTTATGGGGGTACCTGACGCTATAAAAACCTGCGGCGAACCTAAAAAAAATTACTGGCTACCGATCAGCATCACCGACGCTAAGACATCGATCAGAAAAATGATCGCATGGCCACAGCGGTGCTAGGGGGTGAAAGGGTTACCTGGGGGGTGATCAAGGGGGTTAAACCTTTATTAGGTAATATATGGGGGTACCCGACGCTATAAAAACCTGCGGCGAACCTAAAAAAAATTACTGGCT
The DNA here is from genome assembly GCA_029206835.1 of Rana muscosa. NCBI lineage: Eukaryota > Metazoa > Chordata > Amphibia > Anura > Ranidae > Rana > Rana muscosa. Next base: position 650,248,553 of record CM055121.1, on the reverse strand, counting down.
ACCGATCAGCATCACCGACGCTAAGTCATCGATCAGAAAAATGATTGCTTAGTGACAGTGGTGATAGGGGGTGAAAGGGTTACCTGGGGGGCGATCAGGGGGTTAAACCTTTATTAGGGGGGGGTTAGGGGGCTACACTGGACCTAAAACTAAATGTACTGACACTTTTACAGTCACAAATGTCACTGATTGCAGTGATCACTAAATAAATGGTCACTGCAATCAGTGACACTGTGACTGGGGGCTGGGGGGTGATCTGGGGGGGCGATTTATGTGCCTATGTGTCCTGGTGTCAGTGTGCTGTTCTGTGTACTAACCTGGCATCTTCTCCTGTACGGCGCTCGGTATATGTGAGCGCCCCAGGAGAGATGACATCACTTCCTCCTTCCTGGCAGGCAGGGGAAGCTCTCTCATTCGCCGGGAGCGATCGAGAGGGGGTGGCCGGAATCGAACGGCCGTCCCCTCATGCCGGATCGCTCCCGAAGGTAAAACGACCGCTCACTGTAAAGAAGGGGGGTCCGATCGGACCCCCCAACTATACAAAGGCAATCACGTACATATACGTGATTCTGCCTGTCGGTGCCATTCTGCTGACGTATATTTACAGTGGGCGGTCGTTAAGTGGTTAATTTAAATATTACAGATGAAGACAGCCTGGCAGTTCATATTCTTCAGAGGTCACTATTGGCTTCACACCCGTATGTTGTGGTAAGGTATACGTACTGCCTTTTACCAAAAAGCATGCATCATATGTCACTCCAACACATACAGTAATCGCCAACCCACCTGCATAAACCTTGTGTTTTGTGCACTGTTGCCAAAAAATGTTCTTTTTTTTTTTTTCTTTTAAGCACAAGTCAAAAACAAACCATGTTAAAGGGGTTGTAAAGGTTGTTTTTTTTTTTTGTTTTCTAAATAGGTTCCTTAAGCTAGTGCATTGTTGGTTCACTTACCTTTTCCTTCGATTTCACTTCTAAATGATTTTTTTTCTTTGTCTGAATTTCTCACTTCCTGTTCCTCCTCAGTAAGCTGTTCAGTAAGCTGTTCTGGCTGACTAAACACGGCTCGGATGATGGGGGCAAGCTTACTGAGGAGAAACAGGAAGTGAGAAATTCAGACAAAGAAAAAAAAAAATTTTGAAGGGAAATTGAAGGAAAAGGTAAGTGAACCAACAATGCAGTAGCTTAAGAGCCCATTCACACAGGGGCAACACGACTTTCAGCGCGATTTTATGAGGCAACTCAGACACGACTTGAGTACGAATCACAGCTCGACCTGGAGCTACTTACAGGTTGCCTGCAGGACAGGAGACATTCCAGTGGCCAATCAAACAAGAATCAGCTCTGTGGGAGGGAGGGGGAGGGAGAGGTTTGCCTGATAAATGTATGTTTTCTTCCTGGAGAGTTGCTCCTATTAAGACAGTAAGAGGCGACTCCCATTGAAATGAATGGTTACAGGTCGCCTAGAAGTCGGATTGAAGTAGTACAGGGACCTTTTTTGAAGTCGGAGCGACTGCAGTAGTGTGCATAAGGACGGCTCCATTAACTTACATTGATTTCTTCAGCCAGCGCGACCTGAGGCGACTAGGGCCGACCTGGGGCGATTTGGAGTCGGATCCAAAGACGCCCCTGTGTGAATGGGCTCTAAAGGAACCTATTTAGAAAATAAAAAACAAACCTTTACAACCCCTTTTAGTTGAATGCATTTTGTGTGTCTATATCTTAGTTGTGACCCAGACGCTGGAGGTATTTCCTTAAAGTGAGCCTTTTACTTGTAAACTAAAGCCCCGATCGGATTTTCGGCAGACAAAGCGTCAGACGTTTGTCTGAAGGGCAGGTGCCTGGATTTTGTCTTGCATACAAACGGCACACAATTGTTGGCCAGCAAACATAGTGACGTACTACGTGGAATTTCAGCTCTTGAGCACCACCCTTTGGGCACCTTCTGCTAATGTCGTGTTTGGTGAGCATAGATTCCGAGCATGCGTGTTCGTACTTTGGACTTTTGTCTGACGGACTTGTGTACACACGATAGGAAAATCTGACAACAGATCCAACATTTGTCAGCGGAAAGTCTGACAACAATTGTCTGAATTAGCGTACAAACGGTTGGATTTTAGGCCAACAGTCTGTCATTACACAATTCCCGTTGGAAAATCTGATCGTGTGTACAAGGCTTAAAGGTGTTGTAAAGGTTTTGTTTATTTTCTAAATGGGTTCCTTTAAGCTAGTGCATTGTTGGTTCACTTACCTTTTTCCTTCAATTTCCCTTCTAAATGTTTTTTTTCTTTGTTTTCTTTGTCTGAATTTCTCACTTCCTGTTCCTCCTCAGTAAGCTGTTCAGTAAGCTGTTCTGGCTGACTAAACACCACGCGGATGATGGGGGCAAGCTTACTGAGGAGAAACAGGAAGTGAGAAATTCAGACAAAGAAAAAAAAAAATTTTGAAGGGAAATTGAAGGAAAAGGTAAGTGAACCAACAATGCAGTAGCTTAAGAGCCCATTCACACAGGGGCAACACGACTTTCAGCGCGATTTTATGAGGCAACTCAGACACGACTTGAGTACGAATCACAGCTCGACCTGGAGCTACTTACAGGTTGCCTGCAGGACAGGAGACATTCCAGTGGCCAATCAAACAAGAATCAGCTCTGTGGGAGGGAGGGGGAGGGAGAGGTTTGCCTGATAAATGTATGTTTTCTTCCTGGAGAGTTGCTCCTATTAAGACAGTAAGAGGCGACTCCCATTGAAATGAATGGTTACAGGTCGCCTAGAAGTCGGATTGAAGTAGTACAGGGACCTTTTTTGAAGTCGGAGCGACTGCAGTAGTGTGCATAAGGACGGCTCCATTAACTTACATTGATTTCTTCAGCCAGCGCGACCTGAGGCGACTAGGGCCGACCTGGGGCGATTTGGAGTCGGATCCAAAGACGCCCCTGTGTGAATGGGCTCTAAAGGAACCTATTTAGAAAATAAAAAACAAACCTTTACAACCCCTTTTAGTTGAATGCATTTTGTGTGTCTATATCTTAGTTGTGACCCAGACGCTGGAGGTATTTCCTTAAAGTGAGCCTTTTACTTGTAAACTAAAGCCCCGATCGGATTTTCGGCAGACAAAGCGTCAGACGTTTGTCTGAAGGGCAGGTGCCTGGATTTTGTCTTGCATACAAACGGCACACAATTGTTGGCCAGCAAACATAGTGACGTACTACGTGGAATTTCAGCTCTTGAGCACCACCCTTTGGGCACCTTCTGCTAATGTCGTGTTTGGTGAGCATAGATTCCGAGCATGCGTGTTCGTACTTTGGACTTTTGTCTGACGGACTTGTGTACACACGATAGGAAAATCTGACAACAGATCCAACATTTGTCAGCGGAAAGTCTGACAACAATTGTCTGAATTAGCGTACAAACGGTTGGATTTTAGGCCAACAGTCTGTCATTACACAATTCCCGTTGGAAAATCTGATCGTGTGTACAAGGCTTAAAGGTGTTGTAAAGGTTTTGTTTATTTTCTAAATGGGTTCCTTTAAGCTAGTGCATTGTTGGTTCACTTACCTTTTTCCTTCAATTTCCCTTCTAAATGTTTTTTTTCTTTGTTTTCTTTGTCTGAATTTCTCACTTCCTGTTCCTCCTCAGTAAGCTGTTCAGTAAGCTGTTCTGGCTGACTAAACACGGCTCGGATGATGGTGTGAAGTTTACTGAGGAGAAACAGGAAGTGAGAAATTCAGACAAAGAAAAAAACATTTAGAAGGTAAATCAAAGGAAAAGGTAAGTGAACCAACAATGCACTAGCTTAAAGGAACCTATTTAGAAAATAAAAAACAAACCTTTACAACCCCTTTTAAGAACAGCCTGTTAGAAAAAAAAATAATCTATACCAATCCGGTGGCCCTACATTTCATACTCCACCTCTTTACTTCTTCTGGAACACTGTAGGTCCTCCGCACTTCCTGGTGTGTCAAATACCTGCAACCCCCTGCCTTATTGTGATTTCTTCTGCAGGTGAATCAGGTATTGGCCTGGAAGTGTAGGCTTTCCGCAGTGTCCCGGGAAGCAGCAAAGTGCTGGAGTTGACAGCCGACTAAGGGCGGCCATACATTATGCAATTTATTTATTTTTTCTTTCCTTCAACCCCAGGTTGAAGAAAATAAAATAGCTTGATTCCCAGATTGACACAGTGTTGAACATGTTACATCTGTATTTAGGGAGTAACATGTTCCCCATGCACCCCCTCTCCTCCCGATTTCCCCCCCCCCATTATAGCGAGCGGGGGATCCTCCCCCCATCATAGCGGGCGGGGGATCCTCTCCCCACACCGGCCATCACAAAAAAACTTGTGAAAACTGAAATTTTCAGCACGCTCAAAGCTTTCGGCAAATGTTGAGCAGCTTTCTCTAAGCCTCCTCATATAAGTGCTGCTTCAACAAGCTTCAAGTAGTGCTGAAAGTGGTTCTAAAGGCTCAGGTTTTTCTTTTTTTTTACCTTCTTGTGCAGCAGCCCAATACTTGCCTGAGCCCCATCGCCATCCAGCAATGTGCATGAGAGACTCAGCTCCCTGGGGACTCTCCCTCCTCATTGGCTGAGACAGCAGCAGGGAGCCATTGGTTCCTACTGCTGTCCATCACAGCCAATGAGGAGAGGGGGGGGCAAGCCGTGGTTCTGTGTGTCCATTCAGGAGCGAGCCTGTTTTGGCAGCTTGCTATGGGGGCACTTGGCAGGAGGGAGGGACCGGGGGCGCTGACAGGGGACCCAAGAAGAGGAGGATTGGGGCTGCTCTGTGCAAAACCAATGAACAGACCAGGTAAGTATGACGTTTGTTTATTTTTATTTTTTAAAACCAGCCTCTAATACCACTTGAAGCCTGTTGATCGCTTGTTAAGTAAAATCAACATTTCCATTAGGCCCGGTTCACACAGGGGCGACTCGTCGCCTCCCGCTCTGTGCTATGGAACCGTTCTAATAGGAGCGACTCAGGTCGCTCCGATTTAGAAAAAGGTTCCTGTACTACTTTTGGGGGCGACCTGCATTGACTTCTATACAGAAGTCACTATGCAAAAAGCCTCGGCGGGCGTCTCAAGTCGTCTTGAGATCGCGCCGCCGAGGTCGCCCCCAAAGTCGTGCCGCCCCTGTGTGGACCGGGCCTTAGGATCTATGTTCAGTATTTACAAACTGGAACAAATGGTACTTTTAAAAGCCTCAACAAAACTTGCTGAAAGCTCTGCAAATGCTTTGCCAAAGCTTGCTGTTTATACTGCTCTCATAGAAGTGGAAGCCCATGTGAAAAGTGTCTTTAAGACCCCTTTCACACTGGGGCGGGCAGGTGCGGTGGCGGTATAGCAGCGCGATTTTCAGCGCTGCTATACTGTCGTTCTTACCGCGGTATGCGGTCGCTAGGGGGGTTAATTTAACCCCCGCTAGTGGCCGAAAAAGGGTTATTACCGCCCGCAAACCGCGGCTATTGCCGCGGTTTGCGGGCGGTATTACCGCGCTGTCCCATTGATTTCAATGGGAGACCGCGGTAAAGGAGCGGTGAACACACCGCTCCTTTACCGCTGTAAAGAAACGGCTAGCAGGACTTTTGGAGCGGTCCTGCTAGCGCACCGCTTCAGTGTGAAAGCCTTCGGGCTTTCACATTGAAGGCACAGGGCAGGATTTTTTCATGCGGTATAACAGCGCTATTATTAGCGCTAAACCGCATGAAAAACGCCCCAGTGTGAAAGGGGCCTTAGTTCTGCACAAGGTCTGTATTTTGTTTAGATACAAGTACGCATTCTGTTTGTCGCAATCTCTGCAGTGAGTAATAATCCGATGCCATTGTGATTTTTGATTTTATACAGTACTTTATTATTTATTTTTAATACATTTGATGGACTTTCATTTCAAGCACAATTTAGTAAAGCTGGTAACACCTTACTTCTAAAATTCATGAGGACTCATGAAAATTGGTATTTGACATTTGGGCATTGTTTGACCAGCAAAATTGTCCTGCTGTTCTCATAAACGTTATGCTGGCTTCCTGCCCCACGTTCTGTTCTGGACTTGGATATTGAATTCATTATTAAGAGTAATTATATTGTTTCCAACAACATTTAAAAGGAAGCAATGTTGCCATAGGGCGGGGGGAAAAGTGTGTGTGTCTAATATATTTTGTTTTCCCCAAGCATAATTAAATGACCTTTTTCATTAAATGACAATGTTATTAAATTATAGAAACGTCATCACTATGACATCATGGTTAAACGATGTGGCGTTTAACCATGTTTTTTGGTTGACCTAATAATCTGTGTACTGTAAACAGATCAAAGGGGGATAGATTATATAAACTGGATAAAAGTTGAATGTTTTAATGGGTGCCTTTTTTTTTTATTTTGCATATTTACTTTTGTGACCAAAAAGTAATGTTTATAGAAGCTAGAAATGCCATTCCTTTTTAAACATGTGAATGTGTCAGAAGGTGAAGCACATTCTTTGTAACAGCTAAACTAGTTAAACTAGTCTTTATTTTTATTTATTTTTTCCTGAATTTATTTAGGGGAATTTCTGCTATCAGTAACTATGTAAACATTACTTAAAGGTTTACCTTTAGCCTAACTGTCACTAATTCTCCCCCTAAAGTGGTTGAAAGGGAAGAATGTTTTTTACTTTAAAGGGGTTGTAAGGTTTCGTTGTTTTGTTATTTAAAAAAAAAAAAAAAATGTCATACTTGCCTCCACTGTGCAGTTCGTTTTGCGCACAGTGACCTCGATCCTCGACTTCTGGGGTTCCACAGCGGCTGTCTCGGCTCCTCCCCGCAAGAGCTAACCCCCTTCATGGGAAGCGCTCTCCCAAGGGAGTTAGCTTGTGGGCGCGCTCCCGTGATACAGCCGGCGGCTATAGCAGCCGTCTGTATCACTCTGCCCTGCCCCCTGGCGCGCCGCGTCATTGGATGTGATTGACAGCAGCGCGAGCCAATGAAAGCACACAGATCCTGGTTCTCTGAGGGGAGAAGAGACTGATCTTGTGTTCATACAAAGTATGAACACCGATCTCTCTCTTCCCCTATCAAGTCCCATCCCCCCTACAGTTAGAACACAGTGAGGGAACACAGTTAACCCCTTTATCACCCCCTAGTGTTAACCCCTTCCCTGCCAGTGACATTTTTATAGTAATCGGTGCATTTTTATAGCACTAATCGCTGTATAATTGTCAATGGTTCCAAAAAATGTGTCAAGTGTCCAATTTGTCTACCGCAATATCGCAGTCCCGATTATAAAAATTGCAGATCGCCACCATTACTAGTAAAAAAAAAAAAAAAATGCCATAAATCTATCCCCTATTTTGTAGATACTATAACTTTTGCGCAAACCAATCAATATACGCTTATTGCAATTTTTACCAAGAATATGTAGAATACATATTGGCCTAAACTGAGGAAACAATGTGTTTTTTGAAAATAAAAAAGTGCGATATTTATTATAGCAAAAAGTAAAAGATATTTGGGGCTATTTACGAAAGGCAAATCCACTTTGCACTACAAGTGCAAAGTGCATTTTAAATTGCACTGAAAGTGAACTTGGAAGTGCAATCGCTGTAGATCCGAGGGGTAGATCTGAAATGAGGGGAAGCTCTGCTGATTTTTATCATCCAATCATGTACAAGCTAAAATGCTGTTTTTTTTTTTTTTTCCTTGCATGTCCCCCTTGGATCTACAGCGACTGCACTTCTAAGTGCACTTTCAGTGCAATTTCAAGTGCACTTTGCACTACAAGTGCAAACTACAAGTGCAAAGTGCATTTGCCTTTAGCAAATAACCCCCATTGTGTTTTTTTTCAAGATTGTCGCTGTTCTTTTGTTTATAGTGCAAAAAATAAAAACCGAAGAGGTGATCAAATACCACCAAAAAAAAGCTCTATTTGTGGGAAAAAAATGTAAAAAGTGCTCTGGTCAGGAAGGGGGTAAAATCTTCCGGGGCTGAAGCGGGTAAAGTGTTACTAAACCCTGGACCATGCATTCACTATATCCGGTCTCCCACAGAAAATGGAAATGCAATCAGTTTAGTAAATATAAACTGCTAAATACCCTTTCTCATCAGCAGTATATAGCAGTCTTGTAACTTCTATCATTGTCTGGTTAAGGAGGAGTTTTCATTCTCACCTGACTGACCTATGAGGCTACATGACCCCTGTCCCTCTGTCTGGAGAGTGCTGGCCCTGTGCTGATCACATTCACTCTCCCTAGAAAAAAAAACAAAAAAACTCTCTAGCAATATACACCAAACTGAGTATGTGCAAAGTGTCCCCAAGGCTCTGTTCTATTAGGAGATAAATTGAGGACAGTGGAAGGGGAGCATCAGAGAAGACAGGATCAAACAGCCTTTTTACAAAATGCAGAAGGAGAAGGAATAAGATATTTAGAAGAAGAATTTTACAAAAAGGCATACACTGTATACTACAGGTTATACTAGCAGTGGGGCTGGCAGTGTTTGTGCACTGCCTTAAAAACCCCTTTAACAAGACACTGATAGAAGTCACAAGATTGCTCTAACTGCTGATGGAGGGGGGGAAAAAGGTATTTAGCAGTTTATAATTACTAAAAATAATTGCATTTTCTTTGTACTGTGGGAGACCAGATTTAGTGAATGCAGGGTCCTGGGTTTAGTAACACTTGAAGCTTAGTTTGAAACTTTGGCATCTCGGTCTAGTAAAATTAGGAAGGGGGGTGGTTTGATGCTGTATTTTAATGCTCGCTCTGAGTGCAAAAGCAAAAAATCCCCATCTACACCCAACTAAGCTGTGACTGGCTGCTTTTAGGCTAGCATCCAGTCCTGTCTACTTTGATAAACTCTCAATATATGGCACAGTGAAAAACTAAAGCAGTAGTGGTGAACTTGAAAATTAAAAGGTCTCAAATGCAGATCTGTGACATCCTCACCTCCATGCCTTGGAGTTCACTCCACTCTGTTTATTTAACAGGATTGCACACTCCTGTACAGGGATGAGCTTCGAGTTCGAGTCAAACTCATGTTTGACTCGAACATTGACCGTTTGCCCGTTCGGCGAACAGCGAACAATTTGGGGTGTTCGCGGCAAATTCGAAAAGCCGCGGAACACCCTGTAAAAGTCTATGGGAGAAATCTAAAGTGCTTATTTTTAAAGGCATATATGCAAGTTATTGTCATAAAAAGTGTTTGGGGACCCGGGTCCTGCCCCAGGGGACATGTATCAATACAAAAAAAGTTTTAAAAACGTCAGTTTTTTCTGGAGCAGTGATTTTAATAATGCTTAAAGTGAAACAATAAAAATGAAATATTCCTTTAAATTTTGTACCTGGGGGGTGTGTGTATAGTATGCCTGTAAAGTGGTGCGTATTTCCCGTGCTTAGAACAGTCTCTGCACAAAATGTAATTTCTAAAGGAAGGTCATTTAAAAGCACTAGCAGCTGTAATGAATTGCCGGTCCCAGCAATACAGAGAAAAGTCATTGATAAAAAAAAAAATAATGCGTGGGGGTCCCCCAAATTCAATTACCAGGCCCTTCAGGTGTGGTATGGATATTAAGGGGAACCCTGCGGCAAATTTTAAAAAAATTGGCGTGGGGTTCCCCCCAAATATCCATAACAGACCCTTAAGGTCTGGTATGGATTTTACGGGGAACTCCGCGCCAAATTAAAAAAAAATGGCATGGGGTTCCCCCCAAATATCCATACCAGGCCTTTATCCGAGCACGCAACCTGGCAGGCCGCAGGAAAAGAGGGGGACAAGAGCGCCCCCCCCTCCTGAACCGTATCAGGCCACATGCCCTTAACATGGGGAGGATGTCCCCATGTTGATGGGGACAAGGGCCTCATCCCCACAACCCTTGCCCGGTGGTTGTGGGGGTCTGTGGGCGGGGGGCTTATCGGAATCTGGAAGACCCCTTTAACAAAGGGGACCCCCAGATCCCGGCCCCCCCTATGTGAATTGGTAACGGAGTACATTGTACTCCTACCATTTCACAAAGAAAGTGTAAAAAAAACACAGACACAGTTGGGATAAGTCCTTTTTTATAAAAAAAAAAAAAAAAGACTCCAGCAGTGGTAATCCACTCTCGATCTCCACTCCAGCGATGTCGGTATCCTGCGATGGATGATCTCTTCAGGCTCCAGCGACGAGGAACAGCACATGATCCTCTCTTCACCGGAGCTGAGACACCCCGGGAATGACGCGGCTTCAGCCAGTGACAGCTCTTATGTAGCTGAGGGCGGGGCCACCCGTCACTTGACCCCGTCCCCCTCTGACCCAAGGGGAAACCCGGGCTTTCCCAGTGACGTGCGGGTGACCCCGCCCCCTCTGCAACGCAGGTTTCCCGTTGCATCAGAGGGGGGCGGGGTCACTCGTCACGTCACTGGGGAAGCTGGAGTGGAGATTGCGAGTGGATTACCACCGCTGGAGTCTTTTTTTTTTTTTTTTTTTTTTTTAATAAAGGACTTATCCCAACTTTGTATTTTTTTATATTATTTTCTAAATGGTTTTGAATATGTAAAACCAATAAAAGTGCCGCGGCCAATGTACACCAATTTTGTGTTCTTTGTCCTTTATCATATATGTATGGTTGTATTTGGAGATAATATTTTTTGGGTCATAAGTGCAAAGTGCAACCCCATGAGCTGCTCTCTCTCTCTTCGAGCTCACGTAAGGCCAGGACTATACTCCCCATAGTTCTACTTTTTGTGCCTAGGGAACCCCTGCTAATAATTACTATATTTACAGTTCACAGTATATTAATGTGGGGGTCACTGATGAATGATCCTTACATTTGGGGGTCATTGGGAAGAATTCACCCTACATATAGATAAAAGATATCATTGTTTTAAATGGTTACCCATCTGAAAGGCCAAACTTGCTCACCAAGGAACCCCAGGGTTCCACTGAACCCTGTTTGAAAAAAAAAAGTTGTTCTAGGGGGTTCAGCATATGAATATATAGGGGTCAAATTTAGACCAGTCACTTCAATATGTATCTGTAGGTGATTGGAGATCTTCTTCCCGAGGTCCTAGTAAAAATTAATTCAAAGATTATACTTTTTCCTGACAACCAAAGCAAATCTATTTTGAGTGGAATTCTGCTTTAAATCTAGAAATTCAGTTTAGATGTTTTCAGGGTAAGTTCAAGGCTACAGAACACCTGTTTGAAGATGTACCCATGCCTTTCTTGATCATCATCATCATCACTTTCTAATTAGTAAACTACACTTTATTAACTGGGCTGTGCCTTAACAATGGCTTCTAGTGTATATTGCCTATTCATGTTTGCGTGTGATCTGCTGGGAAAAGAAAAAAAAAAAAAAAACACAAAGTAATCATGTTAATATAGAGAATGAGTTGTTGCAACTGAGGAATAAAGGCTGAGCAATAATAACATTCCTGTGTGAAGAGAAATCTGATATCTGGGGCTTGTCTCATAAAGATGCATTGTAGCTTTTACACAGGTGTGCTTGCTCACATACATTCAGATATCTACCAATGGAAATAGTCATGTTACAAAGCTTTTTATTTTTCCCTTTTTTTTTTTTTTTAATTGCATACCTTCATCCAAAATGTCTCATTCAGTGTTATTAGTGCATGCCCAGATTGGATAAGAAGCACAAACTGCTTTGTATGCACTTGATACTCCTACCCATAAACATTACTTCTGTAATAGGAAGTGGTGGTAAAGATCATCACTACAGATCAGAAAAAAAAGATTTGTTTCTTCATGCTAAACATTTTTTATTACATTTTTTTTGATGGTGTGGAAAACTTTTGGTCCCTTTTTTTTACTTGAGCGTTTAGTCTGGAACCATTCAGAAGGAAGGACACTTCATCTTTATGGGCGAGCAAATATAACTCAACACGTGTTTTGGTCCGCCTGATTCTGATTCAATTTAGGTCTGCATACGTTGTCATTTTGGAAGACAAATGCATATCAATAGATGCCCTCTGTTCACTGTTTAAAATTTTTATTTTCTAGGCTGTTGTATATTTTCTTGTTTGAATGACCCATATTTACCTGGATAATTATTTTCCTAATTTTTTTATGTACTCTTATGCTGCACTGGTGATAACCTGAGGTTCTATTTTTGCTGTTGGCGACATCTTCTATTTTCTGTACTTAAAGCTGAGCTCTGCCCAAGAAGTTCCGCTTAAAGCATCCCCCATGCTAAATTTGTCATGTCATTTTTTTTTGGGGGGGGGGGGAGTGGGTACTTAGTTTTGACAGGTACCCACTTCCACTTCTGCTCGGACTGCCTAGGCCAGTGATGGCGAACCTTGGCACCCCAGAAGTTTTGGAACTGCATTTCCCATGATGCTCTTGCACTCTGCAGTGTAGTGGAGCATCATGGGAAATGTAGTTCCAAAACATCTGGGGTGCCAAGGTTCGCCATCACTGGCCTAGGCTATCCAAGCGGAAGTTCTCCTCTGCCACTCTCTCCCTGCAATCTTCTGGGACACGTCACAGGTCCCAGAAGATTGCCCGACCATTTAGGAGACGCAGTGCAACTTGCGACTACACAGTGCGTACCCAGCTGTGAATCCGCAAGTTGTCACAGCCAGGTGCACCCAGTTGTAATGCCGGGGAGAGGAGAGGGAGAGAGAATCGATTGTTCGGGGTGCCACGTCACTGGATCCTAGGACAGGTGAGTGTGTGTTTATTAGAAGTCAGCAGCTACACTTTTTGTAGCTGCTGACTTTTAATAAACACAAAACGACTGGAACTCTGCTTTAAAGAAAATCCAAGACCCTGCATTCACTATATCTGGTCTCCTACAGTACACAGAATATGAAAATGAAAAGGTTTCAGTAAATATAAACTGCTAAATACCTTTTTTTTTTTTTTTTTTTTTTTTTTTTATCAGCAGTGACTTCTATCAGTGTCTGGCTAAAGCTTGTAGGAGATTTCATTCTCCCCTGATTGTCCTATGAGGCTGCAGGACCCCTGACCCTCTGTCTGGACAGTGCTGATTGGCCCTGTGCTGATCACATGCACTCCCCCAAGGAAAAATAAAACTCTCTAGCAATACACACCAAACTGAGCATGTGCAGAGTGTCCCCAAAGCTCTGCCCTATCAGGAGATGGATTGGGGACAGTAAAAGAAAGGGAGGATTTGTGTGTTTCCTTTTAAATGAGGGTACATGGAATAGTAAATAGGCAACTTACTTAAACTGTTTAGTGTTCTTCTTCTGATATACTTACAATACTAGTATTACTACAGTTTTATTTATTTTTTTACCCTCACTAATACAAAAATGACAAACATATGTAGTTCAATCGCCAACTAATATGTATCTGTGTGTCATAATGTGTATGTGTACAGGTGTACTGTGTGTCATTATTTTTTAACATTTTTACTTTTTTTTTTGACCAGCAACAGGTTGGTGTCATTGCTGAAGGAATGGGTGGGAGAAGTGAGACAGCAGAAGATGAGGATTCCCGCATTGCTGTAAGTAGACCTTGCCTAGCTACACAAATACATCTACAAAACAGAATAGAGACCACATAATACAAGCCTGAGGCTCTAATTGGCTTCAAAAAAGGGTGGTCTTGGGGTGCAACCCACCCACTTGTGTGACAATGGGAAATTATTTCTCCTCCCAGACAATCAGGAAGCAGTTTCTAAGATCCGATTGGCTAGGGAGTCTTAGGACTCCCAGCCAATCGGGTGTCAGTCAGGACCCACTTCCTGTTTGGCCTGGAGGAGAAGCAATGGCCATGGTGCAAGGAGCTGCAGCCCGGATCCATGTCTGCCTGATCTGCCTCCTTCCTAAGGTAAGGAGGCCCCACATTCCCATCGGTCTCCCGTGGGGAACGGGGATTTGCATTGGTTTGCCGCCGCCACCCCCTCCCCCCCAAATATTGAGCACCAGCCGCCACTGCTCTGTACACAAAGAAAGTTTGTCTTAGCTCCACCTTTGTAAGATACAAACTCTTTTTTGTATTTCATTCTATTTTGAATTTGGCGCAGGTGTTGCGCCGCAGTGTAGAGGTGAAGCAAATTGGAACTACCAGAATTTGGCACACGAGTTGCTGTCAGAACCAAATTAGGGGCAGCACATTAACAAGAGCAATGAATGCCCTGATTGCCATGAAGTATTCAATACATCATTGGTTACCTAGGATATGTTCAGCAATGGTAAATATCTTTGGCACTGAACATGTTAAAGTGGCCAAGATGTACAGCAGAAGAGGTCTGCGCAGGCTGCCAAGTCCCTAAACATTAAGGGCCCATTCACACCTGTCTGCTTTGGGGTGTTGCGTTAAGGCAGCCTATTTATTTTGTATGGACTGTTAAGATGCCAGACTGGGCAGAAAACTTAGCTGTGGTATTTTTCCTTACTCAGCACACCACTACCCGCAGTATTGTGTTGCTTTGCACTGTAAGGTGGTGCTTTGTGAAGGTCCCTTTGGGCAACATTCAGAATGAATGGCACCACAGCGCATGCAACGTGTGTTATGGTAACGCAAGTGTTATCACACTGCTTTGGTAAAAATAGGCCCTTATGGTCAGCTTGGGTAATTTGTGCAGTTTAGGTGTGTTGTAGACCTCAACAATCAGTAGTAATTGGATAAAGATTTCTAACTGTTTTGAGTGCTATTTCCACTGATGAATAATGGTGGGGGCACCCAGCTCCATCCAGAATGTTTACATTTTGTGTGTGTGTGTGTGTGTGTGTGTGTGTGTGTGTGTGTGTGTGTGTTTAAATGTTTAGTAATCTGCTCATGGGAAATGCTCACACTATTAAAGAAAGATAAGCTGGTTAGGTTAGTGCCTATAAATACATGTAACAAATAAATTGGTTGTATGCCTGTAAACACATGATTAGAAGATAAATGTAACAGTAAAAACACTTAAGGTACACACATATATTTCAGGCCCACATCTCTGGAGTGAACATATCACGCATAGGATAAGGCCCCATGCACACAAGACGCAGGTGCAAACTCTGCTGAACACACGTTTTTAAAGGCTGAAACCGGCGTTTAAAAACGCCCGTTTAGCGGCGTTTTACCGCGTTTGCGTCTATTAGCGTTTAGTTAAGAAACATCATGAGACCCTCCCTAAGCTCAAAAAACAGTATTATTTAACCATTTCAGCCATTTTGTGAGACCAGAGTGAGTAGCAGCAGCTGAGAGAGCAGCAGTGTACTTGTATTTAGCGTATCACTTGCCACATCATCTGCCACAAGCTGTGGATTGTCCACTTGCCACGTCACCTGATACGTCACCTGCCACAATTTGTGGATTGTCCACCTGCCACGTCACCTGGCCATGTCACCTGCCACAAGTTGTGGATTGTCCACTTGCCACGTCACCTGGCCACGTCACCTGCCACAAGTTGTGGATTGTCCACCTGCCACGTCGCCTGGCCACGTCACCTGCCCAGTCACCTGGCCACGTCACCTGCCACAATTTGTGGATTTTCCACCTGGCCACGTCACCTGGCCACAAGTTGTGGATTGTCCACTTGCCACGTCACTGGCCACGTCACCTGCCACAATTTGTGGATTGTCCACCTGGCCACGTCACCTGCCACAATTTGTGGATTTTCCACCTGGCCACGTCACCTCGATGTCGCTTGATTGGCTGAGACGCGTGTCAGTGTTAACCAAGGAACGTACACCATGTGCGTCCCCTGGTTAACTATTCGGAAGCCGATTAGAGCCCACAGGCTGTAATCGGGAAGCCTATCAAAGCCGCTGGCTCTGATAGGCTCTTCCAAAAATCAACCAGCCGCTGTTATTCAGATGGCTGGCACTCACTAGGGGGCCGCCCATCTGAATAGTGGGCGGCGCCGGCGACCATGCATAGGTTCATGCAATGCATGAACCTATGTATTGTTGACGTGAGTGACGGGCGCAGGAGAGAGAGGGGGCGGCGCTCCTGCGCCCACTATCGACGCACCGCCACTGTATCATACCCCTGAAATCCTGAAATAGACACCACTACTCCATTGATCTCCAGTTGCTTCTGGGTCCTGCACCAAGTGACTGCTCTCCTCCTTACTGAATTCTGGAGGTCGGCTGCTTGGCACAGGTGCCATTCAGAGACTGCTTTGCATTCTCTGAATGCATGCAAAGTGTTCACTGATTGGATGGGGCTGGGGGGGGGATGTTGTCACACTTTCTACCTCATCCAATCCAAGAGCGCTTTGCATTCATTCAGAGAGTGAAACCTTTTCTAAATGGCGCCCGTGCTAAAGGCCCAACCTCCTGTGTTCACAATGCATTAGGCCAGCCGTTCAGCACAAGACCCGGAAGCAAGTGGAGATCACTGGAGTAGCAGTGTCTAAATCGGTGATTTCTGGCTTCCAGGGGAATCTGACAGGTATTGTATACATTGGTCCAAGCTGGAACAATGTGACTATATATAATATAGTCACACCAGGAATTCTTCTTAAAAGGCAAAGCAATTGCTTACTGACCTGCCTCCCAATTGGCGGGGAGTAACTGTGGTGTGAAAATAGCGAAAATTCATTCGCTATGGTCACACAATTGGGTGGGATTGGGGCGCACTCTCTGCTCCCCAAGCCCACCCTATTTTGAAGCCTAGTAGAGCCTCTGGCTCTAATCAGGGGCTTCAAAAAACACGCCCCCGCCCACCCCTGCCATAAGAATTCATGTGCCCGGCATCCTGAAAGGGACCGATCACATGGATAGGGAGGGTGGCGGAGGTGTTAGGGGGGCGGTGCCCGTGCACCCACAATGCACGGGCCGCCCCTGACTGTAACGTCACCAGCTGCATGCACTTTGAATATCTCCTAAACAGTGCAAGTTTAAGGAGACATTCACAGTACCTACAGATGAGCCTTATAGGTACAAGTGGTAGAACAGAGTTTATTACCACTTGAAAGCAGTATTAAACACAAACCCAAAAGTGTAATATAATACAGCTTACCAATCATTGGATGCAATGGCTGCATTCGTTTTACTTTTTTTAAGACTTTTTTTTTTTTTTTCTCGGTTTTCGACTGGGGATATGGCCAGTAACATACTTCCAGTATTAGAGTGCCCCCCACTCTGGATGAATGCGCACAGGGGGCACATTTGGACAGCAGCGTTGTCAGTCTGGATGTTGATCATTATAAGCACCCCTGTCAGTGATACATTTTGTCTGAACCTTCTAACTGCTACATCTGTACGACAGCCTGTTCTTTTGAAAAACAGACATGCTGGCCAGATCACCAGATGAAAATAAAGGAAAGCAAACCTAAAAAATAAAACGAATGCAGCTTCACATCCTAAAATTGGTAAGCTGCTATAGATATATATCTATCTATCTCTATCTATCTATCTATCTATCTATCTAATCTATTATAGATAGATAGATATACATAATCTAATGTGACTAGCATGCTTGCTGTGTGGTTCAGTTAGGGCTAGTTTTACACTTGCTTCAAAACATAGCTTTGGACACGCTTTGTTAAAGTTTTCTGAACGCCAGTCAAAGCCCCTGTCACTTAAATGGTTAGCTTACAGTCCTGTTTACACATTGCTTTGGTGGGGCTGCAAGCGAGCTTTGCCATAGACTTCTATGGAGGCTTTGACGGTGCTTTGAAGCACCACTAAAGCTACATGGGGTATTATTTTTGGACCAAAGCAAAAGCAATGTGTAAACAGGACTGTAAGCTAACCATTTTATTTAGTGACAGGAGTTTTGACTAGCGCTCAGAAAGCTTTAACAAAGCCTGTTTGAAGCAAGTGTAAACTAGCCGTTAGTGACCTGATCCAGAAAACACTGACATGGAATGTGTATGTAGTGGGGTATTCCCCTTTAATACAGAGAGACTACATTTCCCAGTACATTTTTGCAGCACCCAGGGTGCATTGCCATAGAGCAGGGACTGCTGGGGCAGACTATATAAAGGGGAGGCAGGGTTTATTCTATCTCTTTGGACACCCCCTCTCCTAGCAAGAGGATCTCTGTGCTGAACTGCTGTGTGCACAAGGCCTGAAGCCTGGGCCTTGTGCTCTTTTCGAAAGAGCCCTCCGCCAGCCTAGCTGAACCTTAGGCCCCTTTCACACGGAGGGTCCGTTCAGGTCCGTCTGTCAGTTTTTTAGGCGGACCTGGATGGACGCTCCATGTAGCCCTATGGAGCCACGGATGTCAGCGGTGACATGTCCGCTGACATCCGCTCCGCCAAAATGTGACGGAGGAAAACCCTATTTTTCCTTCTGTCGGCGGAGCGGATCGGATGAACACGGACAGACGGTCCGTGTTCATCCGATCTCCCCATAGGGGAGAGCGGCGCTCTGACAGGGCGGTCCCTGCACAGTGTGCGGTGACCGCCCTGTCATCCGCCGGCTCAGCGGGGATCAACTGAGCGATCCCCGCTGAGCAAGCGGAGCTTCACGGGGCGGATCTTCACGGATCCGCCCCGTGTGAAAGAGCCCTACGAGACATCTTCTCATCCTTGCTGCACTACACCAGAAGGACTGAAGGCCTGGATGTCGGTGGATTCCTGTCCCTAGATGAATCGGCGGAGGAAATGGACTTGGACTTGTCCGGGTGGTGAGAGCTGCTCAGACAGATACTTTATCTTTACTATTTGTTTGGATTACAAAGTTGTTCTTCAAGTGCACCACCGAAAGATTGCTAGCGAATATTGTTTCATTGAACTTCCATTTAAATCAGTCAGGCCTGACTGCATAGGTAGACATTACTGGGTGTTAGTCTGCCCATGAGGGGAAGTAGCTGCAAAAGGGCAGCGCTAGAGTCACATAGCAATACATTATTGTTCTGGTTATTCTGTTCATCTTAAATACTGTTTATTGCAGGGACCTGCAACTTGTTATACTGTTATTTAATTACTTGCCCATTAGCATCAGTAAAATATCTGGGTCAAGTACATTTGGTGTCAGCTTCAGTTACTTTAATAGGAGTTTTAAAGTATATTGCTGTGCGTGTTTGCCATAGGACTGCGTCACCAAGAGACGCGGTCCTATCTCCCCTTACTAGCTGTGCCACGGGAGGATAGAGCCGATTGCCAGGGGTTGACAGCGGTGCACTACAGGGCCCAAATCAATACCAGCAGCCCTCTTAACTGGGGGTACCGCTACATGTATGTACGATGTAAACTCAGTCTTTCAGATTTCACTGGGTGCATGCTTGTCCAGGTCTGTGACTCGCTGAGTAGTGAAGTCAGGATCGTCCTGGTGGGGTTTTTATTGAGCTTACACTTTAAAAACAAGTACCGTATTTTCCGGCGTATAAGACTACTTTTTATCCCATAAAAATCTTCTCAAAAGTCGGGGGTCGTCTTATACGCCAGTACCTGACATGTAGAATCTCAGTCAGACCGCGGCCGTCCATTTTTTCAAAAGCCGCGCCTCCTCCTCGTGCTGTTCCGTGATAGGCGGAACACTCAGCTTCCCAGCAGAGCCTCTGTTCAGTGTTCTGCCTATCATGGATGCCCTCTCGTCCTCGGCCTCGGATGAGAGGGCATCTGTGATGGGCAGAACACTGAACACAGTGTCTGCTGGGAAGCCGAGTGTTCCGCCTATCACAGAACAGCACGAGGAGGCGCGGCTTTTGGAAAATGGACGGCCGCGGTCTGACTGAGATTCTACATGTCAGGGATAAGGTATGTGATCGTCGAGGTATGCAATGGCACAGTGAGGTATGGTGAGGCATGGCTAGTCGGAAGGGGGGTCGTCTTGGGGCTCTTTCACACGGGGCGGATCCGTGAAGATCCACCCTGTGAAGCTCAGCGGGGATCGCTCAGTTGATCCCCGCTGAGCCGGCGGATGACAGGGCGGTCCCCGCACACTGTGCAGGGACCGCCCTGTCAGAGCGACGCTCTCCCCTATGGGGAGATCGGATGAACACGGACCGTCTGTCCGTGTTCATCCGCTCCGCCGACGGAAGGAAAAATAGGGGTTCCCTCCGTCACACTTTGGCGGAGCGGATGTCAGCGGACATGTCACCGCTGACATCCGTGGCTCCATAGGGCTACATGGAGCGTCCGTCCAGGTCCGTCTAAAAAACTGACAGGCGGACCTGAACGGACCCTCCGTGTGAAAGGGGCCTTATACGGCGAGTATAACCCAAAACCAAAATTTTAGCTGGAAAATTAGGGGGTCGTCTTATACGCCCAGTCGCCTTATACGCCGGCAAATACGGTAAGCAGTGGCAGATTGTTTTCTTATTTTCTTGGGTTCCCTTTTAAAAGTTACTCATCCTGTTACTTACAAGTATGTAGACCTTAAACTCCAACCTTTACAATCTATCACTAATGTGACATAATTCAGGCGCCTGATTTTGTTCCCAGTGAAAATTGGCTGTGAAAATGATACTTTCACTTTTAGATGACAGGCAGAGCTACCTTTTTATTATAATCTGATATGAGACTACTTACATTTAAATCAGCAAATCCTCCTTCCATGTATATGTGTGGAATGTAGTAGGAATGTGCTGAAAGAACATAGGAAATGACTACACATGTCCTGGATATTATGATACCGGACAGTTGGGGGAGATTTCCTTTTTCAGCTTTAACACTTCTTTTTACTTCACAATAATGGCAAAGTTAGAATTTTTATGAAGTGCAGTAAATACGCATTTCATTTTAAATGTACTACTTTAAACAAAATCCAGTTTAGTTTAAAGTTACTCCATGCACTCCGATGTTTCCTAATGTCCACCACTAGACCCACCACTGTTGGGTCTCTCTGAACTAAGGGCTCATGCACACTGCATCTCAAAGAAGCGGCTCCTACAGGCTTTTGAGCTTTTTTGAGCTCTCGTTTTGTTTTTTTTCTGCCTGGAAAATCCCCTTCATGTTAGCCAATGTGTTCATGTACACTGGCTTTTTCAAGAGTTTACAGGCATATGCTCTCGCAGGCAGAAAAAAAAAAGAAACCCCATCAAACTCGTTTTTGAGAGGAGCTTTCGAGAAGAAAAGATGTCTAAGTGCCCAAAAACATGCGAAAAAGTGTGTGAGTGCAAAAAAAGGAAACTTGAGCTGAGGGGAGGGTTTTTAAAAAAAAATAAAAATGCTTATGCTCAAATAGGCTCAATAAAAACATGCAAAAGAGCACAAAAAAGCACAAGCTTCTTCAAGCTTTTAGGCCTCCATTCACACATCAGTGTTTTGTAGGTTGAAGCTTCAAAACACTGGGGGCGGAAAAAAATCTATTATGCTCTATGGAGATGTTTCACATCTCCACTCCAAGTCTCCTGAAGCTCCAAAAAGTTCTTGGCACGTTTTTATTACCATGGAAATTAATGGAAACACGGCATTTGCGCATTTTTGTGCGCTTTTTTGCGCGATTTTCAGCTTAAATATATATATATTTTTTTAAATAATGTAGTAATATATGAATAAATACAAAAATGGCTAAAAATCATCATAAAATCGACGTATTAATAATTAACCCCTAACCTTAATGTTTTATTATGAAAAAAAACACTAAAACCTGAACAAAATAAATTAATAATAATAATAATTAATTTTGTGTTGGAGTGTTTAGTTATTTATTTCATATTATTATTATTTATTTTGTTTAAGGGCTAGAGATTTGGGTTAGGGGTTAATTATTATTACGTGGTATTTATTACATTTATTTATTTATGATTTTTATTTATTTAAAATGTATTTATTCTAGACTCCTAGTTCTAACCTAACCTTTAAAGTTATTGTAAAAAAAAAATTTTTTTTTTTTTTTTTTCAATAACAAACATTTTATACTTTCCTCCTCTGGGTAAGGGTTTTGCAGAGAGTGGCACAGATTCTCCTTTTCTGTGGTCCCCCGGGGGGTGCTCCTGGCTCCTCCTCTTCTCGAGTGCCCCCACAGAGAGCCGCATTTCATGGGGGAATTTGCGCGGGCGCAGTCCTGAGTCCTGCTGCTCCATCCATTGACACAGATAGCAGGACTCGGCCCCACCCCCCAGCTCCTGTGTCACTGGATTTGACAGCAGCGGGAGCCAATGGCTCCTGCTGCTAGCAATCTATCCAATGATGACCTGAGACGGCGACTGGAGCTGCTGTGCTCATCCCTGTGGCTGGAACGATCGGGTTCAGGTAAGAAAAATGGGGGGTCTGGGGGGTGGGTGCTGCTGCAGCACAAAAGGTTTTTCACCTTAATGCATAAAATGCATTAAAGTATAACTAAAGGCAAAACTTTTTTTTTGTTTTGGATAGAGTAGAGAGAGATTAGAACACCTGTCTGTTTTTGTTGCTGTCTGTGCCCCCCGAGAGAATAACCCCCTCAGTTTGTCTTGTTTACCGTTATCATTGAAAGTGAGAGAAAATCCCACATATTGGGTTGTCCCCAAAAGAGGGGGAATGTTCCAATGGGGACACTAGCTCTGGTACCCTGGGGGTCCCCAAGATTTCCCTTAATTTGCAGGTATTTCCTCTCACTTCCGGTTTGGAGATGGGACAGAAAGTGAAGGGAAATCTCTGCAATGGGATACAGATGACAAAAAAATAAAAAATCTAACAGGGGTTACAACCCTCCCTTGCTCTATCCAAAATGGGGAAAAAAAATGTGCCTATAGTTCCACTTTAAGGTGAAAACCATGAGGGTTTACAACCCCTTTAACTCTGACCCCTTACCCTAATAACAAAAGAAGTAAATAATAAAAAAAGAGATAAAAGCTGAAATACACAGCAACAAATGATGTAACGGATAATAGTTTTCTATATTGGCAAATAAAAAAAAAAGTCAAAGCTCAAAAAGTCGCTCATTAAAAATATGCAAAAAGAGACAGATTAACGCTCAAAGACGCTACCCTCAGGTGTGAATGCAGCCTTAGCCCTGGTTCACACTGGTGTGATTTGACATGCGATTTGACATGTCAAATCGGCGAAATTTGCCGCAAATTGCGGGCAATGGCACCGTCCTAATCGGTGCGACGCCGCATCTGCGGCGCTGCACCGATTACAAAAAGTAGTTTCTGTACTACTTTTTGCGATTTCAGCCGCGATTTACATTGACATCTGTTTCAGATGTCTTTGAAATCGGGACTGCCAGCGGGAGTGAATTCGTGCGAGTTCAGCTGAACTCGCAGGCTTCACTCCCGCAGCCCAGTGTGAACCTGGGCTTAGGCAGAGAAAGAAAAACTCACATGCCTATAAAAGCAGTGGCCAAATGCTGCGGCTATTGTTCTTTGTTAGAAACCAGATATACCTGTGCTCAGATCCCATTAGCTTGTACATGCATATAATCTATCAGGTGCTAAAGGGGTGTGAGCACATATTAACACTATAGTGTAAATTTTGCTATCTGTGCTGTGACATAAATATTCAAATAAGGCTGCTAACACAAAAGGCAGTATAAATGCCTTCATAACTGGATTGTGCACACATGGTGACAGGCTAGGAGGCCAGAGGCTGACTGCATGATTAAGAGGCATGCATGTGGTTTGTCCTCTTTTATATCGCAGTGGTTCCTGTGAGATCCTTATGGTGGTTTGGGCGTATATGCTGCTATAATGGTAGCTATTTGCTCTGGTGAGTTTGAAATTCACTCAATGTTGGTGGCTGGTCACTGAAGCACTTCCTGAAGAACATCTAATGATGTTCCTCATGTGTTCCTAATGGTGTTGTTATACACAGTATTTGTTTGCACCGAATCTTACCGTTGGCAATCCTCCAATATATTTTTGACCCTGTTTATTCACGTTAAGCTATATCGTTTATTGTAATTATCATGCACTTTATTTAAAGCGGTTGTAAAGTCATTTTTTTTACTTTTACCTACAGGTAAGCCTATAATAAGGCTTACCTGTAGGTAAAAAAAATATCTCCTAAACCTTTACGGTTTAGGAGATATTCCCCTCGCAATGCGCCGCTGACAGCAGCGGTGCATGCGCACAGGGGATTCTCGGGCTAAAGGCTCGGCAGACGCTGGACCTCGCCGGAACGAAGTCTCCCGTGCGCATGCGCGGGAGTGAGACATCGCGGCTCCAGCCACTCACAGCGCTCGAGCCGCGATACCCGGAAGACACGCCGAGGCAACATGTCATCTCCCTCGGCGTGGACCAGGTGAGTTAACGATGCCTCGTTCTAAGGTAAGTATTTCATAATGAGCTAGTATGCGATGCATATTAGCTCATTATGCCTTTCCCTTGCAGGTGACAAAAAAAAAAAACATTTGGGACTTTACAACCGCTTTAAAGGGGTTGTAAAGGTTCGTTTTTTATTTTCTAAATGGGTTCCTTTAAGCTAGTGCATTGTTGGTTCACTTACCCTTTCCTTAGATTTCCCTTCTAAATCTTTTTTTTCTTTGTCTGAATTTCTCACTTCCTGTTCCTCCTCAGTAAGCTGTTCTGGATGACTCCACACCACTCGGAGGATGGTGTGAAGTTTACTGAGGAGAAACAGGAAGTGAGAAATTCAGACAAAGAAAAAAAACATTTAGAAGGTAAATCTAAGGAAAAGGTAAGTGAACCAACAATGCACTAGCTTAAAGGAACCTATTTAGAAAAAAAAAACGAACCTTTACAACCCCTTTAAGGATCTACATTGTTTTCCACATATTAACACAAAAAATTCTGTATGAAACCTCTGCACACTGCTATACCCTTTCTAGCAAACTTTTCAGTAAAAAACAGGGGTATTTAGTTCACATCCATATTGCAATACATGATTAAAGTGGTTGTAAACCCTAAAAAAAGAAGAAAAAAACCCCCCTGCAAGTCAAAGGCATAATGAGCTAGTATGCATACCATACTAGCTCATTATGTATTACTTGCTTCAGATCGAAGCCCCCGCAGTGGTCCTAGTCTCCCCCCTCTAGCCACCAACATCTCTCCCGGGGCTTACTTCCGTGTATCGCGGCTTAGACGCTGTGATTGGCCGGAGCCGCGATGACGTTGGTAACGGCACACGGACTGAAGCAACGGCACATAGGTGCCATTGCTTCAGTTTGCCCCAGTGCACATGTGCCGATGACGTCGGCACATGCAGGGGACAGGGGATATCTCCTAAACCGTGCAGGTTTAGGAGATATTCTGGGTAGCTACAGGTAAACCTTAATATAGGCTTACCTGTAGCATAAAGTGGTTGTAAAGGTCCATTGTTGTAAAGGTCCATTCTTCATGGATAAATTAATCTGGCAGTAGGCATTTGTGCATTTTTAGATCAAAGGATGAATGGACCTGGCCGTAGGCATTTATGAACTGTTGGATGAATGGACCTTGCCTTAGGCATTTATGAACTGTTGGATGAATGGATCTGGCCGTAGGCATTTGTGAACTGTTGGATGAATGGACCTGGCCGTAGGCATTTATGAACTGTTGGATGAATGGACCTTGCCTTAGGCATTTATGAACTGTTTGATGAATGGACCTGGCCATAGGCATTTATGAACTGTTGGATGAATGGACCTGGCCATAGGCATTTGTGAACTGTTGGATGAATGGACCTTGCCTTAGGCATTTATGAACTGTTGGATGAATGGACCTGGCCATAGGCATTTGTGAACTGTTGGATGAATGGACCTTGCCTTAGGCATTTATGAACTGTTGGATGAATGGACCTGGCCATAGGCATTTGTGAACTGTTGGATGAATGGACCTTGCCTTAGGCATTTATGAACTGTTGGATGAATGGACCTGGCCATAGGCATTTGTGAACTGTTGGATGAATGGACCTGGCCATAGGCATTTATGAACTGTTGGATGAATGGACCTGGCTGTGGGCTTTTGTGATCCACTGGATGGACATGAAAGATCTGACAGTTTTGTGAAGCCATCTTGCTCGCACAACTACGTCTGTTTAGGGTACAAAGACAGTGGTTATAACCTGACAACCTGACTAATCTAGTGGTCTAATCCTTCTCTGCTCTATCCAACACTTTCAATACAGTCAGTATTGATGGGGAAATATTATGTTCTCCCGGCAAGGGGTGGGGTGGGGACCATCTCACCTGGGAGAACACAGTGATTATTGTTAGTGGCTACTATAGCCTCTGGCAATAATTGCATGAAAAATCTGACATGCCGGTTGTACTCAAGGCGATTGATGGATCAACTTGGGTCTGATCAGCCTGCCCATAGATGGTTTGAATCTTGTCCGGTTCCTGCTGACCTGGGCGAGATTCGATTCATCTATGGCTGACTTAAGACCATGTGGGCAAGTGAAATTCTAAATGTCTGCAGCCAAAAATCATTAACATGTAGCGATGAATTGCGTGTCATTCTGCAGGAAAAGATTGTGTCAATGTAGGAAGTAGGTTTAACAGTGAACTGCAACTGAACGATACAGCTAATTGCCTACAAGATGGGTAAACTTTCTGCAATTTTTTTTTTGAAGCCCCCACATCGTTGTTTACCAGAAACCACTGTTTGTCTAATTTTGTTTCCACATATGTTGTGTTCTTCCTTTCAGCTCTCTTACTTCACTTAGTTCTACCCTCTTTACTAGTTCACAACAATTCCCTACTAGAGGATGTGGCCAATTAGGACATTCACCTAATTGGAACCCATGGTTAAGAACATCTCCGGCCATATTTTTGGGCTGCTACTTCTTCCCTAGTAGCCTGCCTCCTAAACCAAGCATGTAAAGCAGGCCACACACACACACACAATTTTTTTTTTTTTAAGATCTGATGTGTAACTGCATTTGAAAATATTTTTGTTAATAGTTTGGCACGTTTGTTGAGTTACAGTTCTAAAGCCTCATACACACGATCGGACTTCCATCAGACTTTTCTGTGGATTTTTGTCCGAATGGGCGTTGGCCATGAACTTGGTATGCATACAGACGGCAGAACTTTTTCAGCCAACATTCACCAAATCACGTGGTTTTTCAGCTCTTTACTGCCACCCTTAGGGCAACATCTGCTATTGTTGTCTGATCTTTAGGATTGGTTCGGAGCATGCGTGTTTGTACTTTGGACTTTAGTCCGATGGACTTGTGTACACACGATCGGATGATGCGCCATCGGACATTTGTTGTCGGAAAGTTTGAGAGCATGCACAGCGAACATTTGTCCGTTGAAAAACCGAAAACAATTGTCTGATGGAGCATACAGACGGTCGGATTGTCCGCTAAAACACGTCCCTCGGAACATCTCGGTTAAAAAAAAAAAAACGGGATTATTTTTGGAATACAAGGATAATTCGTGCCACTTTAAAGCTTCTAAGAGATTCCAGAGGTTAGGTTTAGATCTACGTCATATGATTAACAGAAGCTTTTACCTTTCCACAACGCATATGTGCTCTTTCTATTTTAGAATAACAAGCAACCCAATGTACAAAAACATGGTTCTGGTTAAATTGCTCTGCCACCTTCAGTAGCCCAAGTTCTGTGCACAGTATCTCCTGATGTTTCCTACGTTTTATTAAAGGTCTTTAAAGCGACCCTGTCAGTAAAATGTATTTGGGCAAAAAGAACACCTGCAAATAGGATGAATAATTTTTGTCCATGCCCCCCTGCCAGCACCACTGAACCCCACTTCATTCAAGAGGAATGCTACTCTAAAGTCTGCTGATAGACTTGGGAGTATTGATCTGTCTTGTCACCTGCAGTGCTGGGTGGTTCCCCCTGCCCAACTCCATGTCATTACTGTGCCCTGTAGTGATATGGAGGTCAGCAGGAGGCACCACTAAGCACTGTGGGGACACAAGAGATAATACTCTGGAAAGTGTTGGTCTTTCAACAGACCTAAAGCGGAACTAAACCCACTGATTTAGTGGTTTCCCAAACAGTTACATCCAAGGCATGCTGTGAATGAGAACGGTCACAGTTGCTTGTGCTCTCAACCTAACTGTCAAACAATCAAATGGCTGGTGTCATCATTGATCACTTATGCAACACCATAGCAACTGCAGATCAAAGACTAAGATGGCAGCTTCCTTGGCTGTAAAGGATTGGAGGGTTTAGTTCCCCTTAAAGTAGAGGATTCCTCTTGAATGACACAGCATTCAAAACGTAAGTATTCATTGTTTTCCTTTGCAGCTATTCTTTTGCCACAATGGATTTTAGTAACCGTGTCGCTTTATTCATTTTGGTCATGCTATTTCATTTAAATACATTTACTAAAACAACTTCTGAATGTAGACATGCTAAAAATGTGTAGATCGTGATGGCATGTAAACCCTCTAGAATATTACAGTTGACTCCTTTCTATATTCCATCAGCATATGTAGTAATAACATAGTCTGCAGCACACTACAGAATACACAGAACTATTCACGTGACTGAGTTCTATCTGTAGGGCTTGAAACAGTAAATTTTATCTATATATCCTTTGTTTGCAGCTTCTGTGCAATTTTCGCTTTTATGTGTGTTCTAGTTTTCCGTGTTATGTAGACTGTTATTGGCACAAATGTTGAACAAGAAGTAGGCAGTCATTGTCTGTATTTTCCACTTATTTTCCAGTGATGTCAGGAAACTGTTTTCAAGGTGAATCCTTTAGAAAAGATAAATGTAATGTGCGTACGTAGTTGACAACCTAGTCATTTTATTTTATTCAGCCGCCATTTTTACATATGCTTCATTGCCAGGCTGTCCTCGCAAAGCACAGTTTTTGATTCCCAAGCCCTGTTCGCTTTCCGTTATCCAACGTTTTACTGCTTAGCAAGTAGAAAGAAGTCTTTCATTGCAAAGCCCCATTTAATTGCCTCGAAACTGAAGAGGCTTCTCTGTAATGTAAACGTGCCAGGCAGGGTGTATGGGAGGCGTTCTGGAGGTGATCTGAATCGTATTAACCTCTCAAGTCTTTATCCATGCAAGAGCCTGGGCTCTCGCTGATAATTCTGCTATTCAGTCCAGAATATTCGCACCATACCAGCAGTCCCATCCCCCAACTATGCTCTTAAATCTTGAGTAAATAGCCACAAAGTCAACAGTGGAACTACACATAAAATTCAACAGGATTACAAAATAAACTAAGGGAAGGAATATGTTTCTGTGATCATTTTTTTTTTTCTTCTCAGGAATAAATATCTGCATGTGTAAACATTTTTAGAATTATTTCTTGTTTTCAGGTTGATGTTTTTTTAAGGATTAATAGAAAACTATTGAGAAGATACTACTATCGGCAATGCATGTATAGTGTGGACAATCCGCGCTACCCCCAAGGTGCAAATGTGAAAATTTAATTACATAAAATGAAGATGTTTTTATCTGAAAATTGATAAAATAAGGGACGGTGCTGCAACTACTAAACGGCTGGAATATTCAGCTAGTAATAATGTGTTAAGAATAAAAATGGATGCGCAATCAAAAAGTTATGCAAACAAAGGTGCAATGTATGTGTGCTATTTATGTAAATAAAACCAGTAATAAGGTTAATATGGAAACAATAGAAAACAAAGGCAGTGTCCATATCAAATCCGCTGCAGGAGCTTCGCTGTGGTCAAAGAGACAGGTGTAAAACTCTTCACCCTATGCTTCCACAGGGCAGACGAGAAATGGTAGGTAGACAAAGGGGCCGCTTACCGGATCTGTTGGATCTCTATCACGGAGATCATATGAGCTTAACACAGGAGGGATCACTCAGGTAACGGCAGCTGATCACCAGGGCCGGACTGGGAATAAAAACCAGCCCTGGAAAAAATATCATATCAGCCCCATAGCATTATTATACCAGCCCAACATCATAACATCATTATTTCCTTGTTCATGAAAGGGAAAACCATACATTTTAAAGCACATTTGAAGAGTGTAATATAAATATATATATGACGGCTCCAGGTTGGTGGCTCTGATTTTATCCTTTAGTCTCCTCTCCACAGTCCACACATATCTGACTTCTCCCATGACCCCCATCCTGGCGGCACTCCCACTCTTAACTCCTCTCCAGACTCCCCCTCAGAGACTGCAGACATGATATAAGACAAGAGATGGTCAGAAGTTGCAGACATGGTACAAGAGATGGTTAGAGACTGTGGACATGATACAAGAGATGGCTAGAGACTGTGGACATGATACAAGAGATGGCTAGAGACTGTGGACATGATACAAGAGATGGCTAGAGACTGTGGACATGATACAAGAGATGGCTAGAGACTGTGGACATGATACAAGAGATGGCTAGAGACTGTGGACATGATACAAGAGATGGCTAGAGACTGTGGACATGATACAAGAGATGGCTAGAGACTGTGGACATGATACAAGAGATGGCTAGAGACTGTGGACATGATACAAGAGATGGCTAGAGACTGTGGACATGATACAAGAGATGGCTAGAGACTGTGGACATGATACAAGAGATGGCTAGAGACTGTGGACATGATACAAGAGATGGCTAGAGACTGTGGACATGATACAAGAGATGGCTAGAGACTGTGGACATGATACAAGAGATGGCTAGAGACTGTGGACATGATACAAGAGATGGCTAGAGACTGTGGACATGATACAAGAGATGGCTAGAGACACTGGACATGATACAAGTAATGGCTAGAGACACTGGACATGATACAAGAGAAGACTAGAGACTGTGGACATGATACAAGAGACGGCTAGAGACTGTGGACATGATACAAGAGACGGCTAGAGACTGAGGACATGATACAAGAGATGGTCAGAGGCTGCAGGCATGATACAAGAGATGGTCAGAGGCTGCAGGCATGATACAAGAGATGGTCAGAGGCTGCAGGCATGATACAAGAGATGGTCAGAGGCTGCAGGCATGATACAAGAGATGGTCAGAGGCTGCAAACATGATACAGGAGGTGTCAGAGGCTGCGGGCATGATACAGGAGGTGTCAGAGGCTGCGGGCATGGTACAGGAGATGGTTAGAGACTGCAGACATGATACAAGAGATCAATGCAGCCTCACTGTGCCCATCAAATGCAGCTTTATGCTACCCATCATTGCAGCCTCTGTGTGCCCACCAATTGCCGCTTCTGTGCCCACCAATTGCCGCTTCTGTGCCCACCAATTGCAGCCCCTGTGTGCCCACCTATTGCCGCCTCTGTGCCCACCAATTGCAGCCCCTGTGTGCCCACCTATTGCAGCCCGTGTGCCCACCTATTGCCGCCTCTGTGCCCACCAATTGCCGCCTCTGTGTGCCTACCAATTGCCGCTTCTGTGCCCACCAATTGCAGCCCCTGTGTGCCCACCAATTGCAGCCCCTGTGTGCCCACCAATTGCAGCCCCTGTGTGCCCACCAATTGCAGCCTCTGTGTGCCCACCAATTGCAGCCTCTGTGTGCCCACCAATTGCAGCCTCTGTGTGCCCACCAATTGCAGCCTCTGTGTGCCCACCAATTGCCGCCCCTGTGTGCCCACCAATTGCCGCCCCTGTGTGCCCACCAATTGCCGCCCCTGTGTGCCCACCAATTGCCGCCCCTGTGTGCCCACCAATTGCCGCCCCTGTGTGCCCACCAATTGCCGCCCCTGTGTGCCCACCAATTGCCGCCCCTGTGTGCCCACCAATTGCCACCCCTGTGTGCCCACCAATTGCCACCCCTGTGTGCCCACCAATTGCAGCCCCTGTGTGCCCACCAATTGTCGCCTGTGCCCACTAATTGCAACCTCTGTGCCCTCCAATTGCCGCCCCTGTGTGCCCAATTGCAGCCTCTGTTCCCAGCATTTTTCTTTCCTCTTTTAAACACGCTTCTACATCACGCTTTGTGAGCGATTCTACCCTTACAAAGACCCTGAAGGAGATCTTTTTGCAGTCTTCAGAGTGCCAGCGGCAGAGAGGATCAGGACGAATGCGTCATCAGCTGCTGTTGCCTGAGTGATCCCTCCTGTGTTGAGCTCATATGTTCTCCGTGATAGAGATCCAACAGATCCAGTAAGCGGCCCCTTTGTATACCTACCATTTCTCGTCTGCCCTGTGGAAGCATATGATGAGTTTTATTTACACCTGTCTCTTTGATCACAGCGAAGCGCCTGCAGCTGATTTGATCTGGACACTGTCTTTGTTTTCTATTGATTCCGATTTGTGTTTCCATATTAACCTTATTACAGGTTTTGTTTACATAAATAGCACACATACATTGCACCTTTTTGGTTGCGCATCTATTTTTATACTTAACATATCAGCAATGCATGGCACTCTTTTCGTACTCAAAAAATGAAATAAAAAATTGTGCATGATCTAATCCCCTCTAACCTAATCTCAATAAATAAAAATATATATATATAAAATAGTGTAAAATAATATAAAGTGCACCCAACTATAAATCCTCAACTTTAGATTGGTGGTCATCAACCCTGTTCTCAGGGCCCACTAACAGGCCAGGTTTGCAAGATAACTGAAATACATCACAGCTAATATCATTTTCTGCTCATTGATTGCAGTATTCTAGTCTATATGGTAATACATAAAACCTGGCCTGTTAGTTGGCCCTAAGGACAGGGTTGATGACCACTGCTTTAGATAACCATGTGCTAAACAAAACCAAACAAAAAAATAAACAAATAATGGAAGTGATACAGTTGACTCAGGTCACTCGCACCTCTGTCATTTCCTATACGCTATACTGTACAAACATCAGTGTTTACACAACAAAAAAGGTAGGGCACATCATTGTGCTACCTCCATTTATTTAAAATGTTAGGCAGGACATAGACGGTGCAAATTTCTTTCCTGCAACCACGGGTTGTAGAAAATAAATTTGCATGATTCCCCCATCAACACAGACAGTGCTGACAGGGGCATCCCTCCTGCCTAGACATTCTAAGTTGTATCAAAAGTCACAACCAAAGTATTGCAGGTACCTTTTGCAAAGTTGCTGCGACTTTTAAGTGATTTGGACGAGTGCTATTGAAAAGAAAGGTGTGCGGTCTGTCATGCGACTTTGATGCCCAAAATTGCATGACAAATCGGACAAGTGGGAATACACTCTTAGATGCCCCCCCCCCCCCCCCTTTGTTCTATAAATGTCAATGTTTGTATATCGTTGGTGCAGGTGTCCTAAGCAGAGACACGCAAGTGCTGTTTGACCTGCTTATTATCATAAGAGGTCAATACCATTTGGTAAGTGTATCCCCAAGAGGGGCTAGAGTGTGCCAAGGTAGAGGTAGACATCTGGTGATATGAGATTTTGGAAGTGGAAATAGAAGAATTTTTGTAACGGGTTGAACACTGTATGTTTAGCAGAAGATTTATTATTACTTTATGGACGTTTTGCACTTATATGAAGGACAGTACGGTATATGGAGTTGCACTTTTATTGGTGTAGATGCATCAATTGTATCACCTCTAGCACTTATGTTTTTTTTAACACATTGTTATTTAAATTTTAAGGATTTATAGTTCAAAAGACTTTTTATATGATTGTACACAATATGTTTCTATTTATTGAGATTAGCACCATGTACAATTGTGTGCATATGTATATATATCTGTGATAGTTGTACAGTAGCTGAGTTGGGAAAAGGTTAGAAAGGGAATCCTAGCAAAAGTAAAATTCTCCTCCATTTTCGGGACTTTGAAGGCTCAAAAAAGTATTTATCATAAAATGTATAATTTTTATTACAATTCTTTAAAAGGTTTTGTATATAGAAGAATAAAATATATATTTTTTACACATAATAAAGTAAACACAAAATACAATAGTCCCTGTGCTTATTTCTAGTTCTAGATTTTGGGGGCTGATGATTACATGCCCAAAAACCCCCCCTCCTCCTTTTTGGTCCATGTCAGGTTTGGGGTGTAAATGTCTGTTGAAAGTGTTGGCAATATCCTCTTTTTATCTACTTTTATGAAGTTTGTATACAGTGTACTTACAGAGTAAGAACAATCTATGCCCTACTGTGATATGCCTTTTTTTTTTTAAATGCTCAAACCATAGATCACATCATACCATTTGCAGAGCTATCCCTGAAGAAGGAGCTAATTTGACTCTGAAACGCGTCCCAAATTTGATCTCTGCATGTACAACTAGAATTATAATAAATCAACCTTTGGGATTGCGCTGGAACTGGAGGCCAGAGTGTGCTTATTGGGTTGTATAGAGGAGAGGCATGAGCAAAAGGGCATCACAGTAGCGGTAATAAGGTGCCTGTTTCAGGCCAGAAAATTGATAGCACAAAATTGACAATCACAGAAAGCACCGGCATCGGCGGGATGGGTTAATGTAATAAACACAACAGTGTGGAAGTAAAAAGTAGTTCTAACTAGACGTGGTAGTTTTAACAAATTCAAAACACTGTGGGAGCCCTGGCTGAGTAGAATGGGGCGCCCACCCTCATGGGCGTCCGCTGAACTTTTTTCAGGGGGGGTATCATTTTAAGGTCATCCATGCTCGGTCCCTTTTTGACAATGTCATGAAGGGGAGGGGCTTAGTCATTATGACATAAAGCGCAGGCATGCAAAGGTTTGAGAAACCTGATGCAAAAGCTTAATAGAAGGATCAAGCTGCCATTGTCTGATAAGCAATTTCTATTTTTTTTTAAACCCCCCCTCTAGCGGCCGAATAGCGCCACTAAAACGATGGTAAAGCGCCGCTAAAACTAGCGGCGCTTTACCGATAATGTGGCCAGCTGGCAGTGTGAAATGGCTATTGAGGATAATTCCGCTTCACTCCATGTCCATATAAATATAGTGCGTCTCCAGGGGGGGGGGGCAATTGACCCCCCTTGCCCTATGGAGCGGACACCCATGCCCACCCTAGAGAGAGGAGAAGAATTCAGTAACTAGAGATTAGCCCGATGAGAGAGAGAGAGAGAGAGAGAGAGAGCGCAAATAGAGAAAGAGTTGTATTTTATAGATAGAGGACAAACTTACTCGGAAAGTAAGAGAAGCAGGAAGGAGAAGGAAAAAAAGATTTTTGCTGTAGTAGTGGCAGAATTTGTGTGTGAAGTACAAATAAGAAGGGGGGAGGGATATGGGTACAGTGGGCACTTTAAAGTTCATACAATGTGATGCATGTATAAAGATGTATGTATTTTAAATAGATTTTTTTGTAATGAAGAAAACAATAAAGAATATATAAATTAAAATAAAGAAATATAATATATACTTTTTTGAGCCTTCAAAGTCCCATAAATAGGGGGCATTTTACTCTTGTTAGGATTGCATTATAGGGATGTTGGCTAGCATCACAGAATAACCTTGGAAATCCCTGAAGTTGAGCCCAGATCTGTATTATCTTTAACACATTATTTTCATATTGCCAAAGACTCGAGTATGAGTAAAGTCTGACTAAACCCTAAATCTATATTTCTTTTTGCCCTCAAATCTAATCTTATTAGTATTTTTGAAAGTACAGCTAAATCTAATACTGATATTTCTTCTCTTGTCAGGAAGAAGAAGCTCTACAAAGGCTTGTGCATTTCCTTCTTTGTGGCGATTACATTGACCCTCCTCCACACGGGGACACCCCCCAATCTGTTTTTTGCTCAGAAGGATATAGAGTCTGAAAGTACTATATCTGCTGTAAAACGTGATAATTTTCACGCACCTGATGCTTTTTGGGCAGCCAGGAAAGGTGAACAAACGGACACATCTACCACGGAAGATGAACATCCTAGTGAATGGGATATTGACATAGTCAACTGCACTGCCAACTTGAACCTTACCCGTCTTGACTGGTTCAAGACACTGGAACCTAACTTTCAACAGTTTATCCTCTACCGACACTGCCGTTACTTCCCTATGATTATTAACAACCCACAGAAGTGCAGCGGAGATGTTGACCTCCTAATCGTGGTAAAATCAATAATCACTCAGCATGACCGCAGGGACGTTATTCGTAAAACCTGGGGAAAAGAGAAGGTGGCGAATGGAAAGAAAATACGAACATTATTTCTTTTAGGAACAGCTATGAAAGAAGAGGAAAGATCTAATTACCAAAAGCTTCTGGAGTTTGAAAACCAGATATACGGTGATATTCTTCAGTGGGATTTTTTGGATTCTTTTTTTAATTTAACCCTGAAGGAAGTAAATTTTCTTAAATGGATGACCATTTATTGCCATCACGTACCCTACATCTTCAAAGGGGATGATGACGTGTTTGTCAGCCCCATCAATCTCTTGGACTTTTTGGATGGTAACAAAATACCTGATCTGTTTGTTGGAGATGTCTTGTACAAAGCTCACCCCATCCGCAGGAAAGACAACAAATACTATATTCCAACATCTCTATACAGCAAAAACCTCTATCCTCCTTATGCAGGTGGTGGAGGCTTTATTATGTCAGGCTCTTTGGTCACAAAATTGTTTAAAGCTTCTGAGACTTTGGAACTGTATCCTATTGATGATGTGTTTCTAGGTATGTGTTTAGAGATCATCAAAGTCAACCCTATAATGCATGAAGGCTTTAAAACTTTTGGGATTGTAAAAAACAAGAACAGCAAGATGAACAAAGAGCCATGCTTTTTCCAAAGCATGCTTGTTGTTCACAAACTTTTACCTGATGAACTGCTACAGATGTGGGAACTAGTACATAGTAACTTGACTTGTTCACGAAAAATCAACATTCTTTAGTGTCTGTGGCAAAGGACCTGTTGAGGGGTTAGGAAACGAAAGTACAAACTGGATTCTTTTTTTTTTTTTTTTTACGAAGGCTGTTTCCCTGGCAGGTTTAGGGATTCAACTTCCTGAAAGCATTATTTTTTTATGTTTATGAGAAATCGGACCTTGTAGCTCTTGTAAAGGATTCCATGGAACTGTGCTCTGGGTACGATATAGGCAATCATTATGAACGTGAATGAAAGCTTGTTTTCATCTCTGGGTCAATCAGCTGTGCTGTATGTGGTGGAGGCTCTCTCCAATGTTGTTCTTTGGAATTTTTAGACTACGGAGCCTTATATGGTACATGCAAAGATACTTAACCCAAACTACACTTTTACAGAAGCTTTCATTTCACATAGTAACTTAACACTGGGTATGCCTGCAACATGGTGACAAGCCATGTAGCTTTCCTGATCAGTGATCTACAGTGGTGCTGTCCATGGCTCATAGACTCTGAAAGTTTAAAAAAAAAAGAAAAACAAACTGAGCTACAAGAACTTTATTTTCCTATCTCTTGAAATTTTTTTGTTTTATAATATTTATGTTTAAATGTTTGGGGTCGTTTTTGTTTGTTGATTGACCTTTACTTTTTTGATTATTTTAAGGTATATTTTGTTGACAATTTTGTTAATTTATGAAAGTAAAATTTAAATTAAGAAGCATTACCACAACTGTTTCTGTTTCAGTTAAAGGAATCGTATTTCAAACTATAAAATAATTCAAAAACACCATGCGCTTGTGATCTGTGCAATGCTAACGACGCTCCAAATGCAGGTCGCAAATGCAGTGCGTTTTGCCTGCATCAGATCACATGGTATAGAAGTACCATGCGATCTGCTTGCTCTGTGTCTTGTAAAGTAGTGCATGCACTACTTCTGCCGCGGTTCAGCTTGGTTTCAGTCTATTCAAATAAATGGGCTGAAATTGCACTGTACCTAGATCGCATGTGAATCACACAGGAAAACACAGGTGCCTTCCTGTGTGGTTCATGGTGTGAACCCGGCCCTAAGGAATAATTCACACCTGATGTATTCTAGTCCCATTTTTGAACTGCATCAAAAAACACACGGACAGTGTTTTCCATGTATTCCAATGGTCCTAGTTCACACCAGTGTGGTCAGTTCCAGTACAGTTAACAAAAGTAGAATCTGCTGCATTTTTTTTTTTTCATCTGAAAAAGACAACAGGAAAGGAACTCCCCTAACAGGATTTTAAAGGCACAGATCAATACTTATTCACAAATTTTAGAAAATACTAAAAACTTAAAATGAATTTGATCTTTGATCTTTAGTATTTTCTACGATTTGTGAAGAAGTATTGATCTGGGCCTTTAAAATTATGTTCCTTTCCTGTTGTCGCTTTCAATATTTGGGGATAATGGCCCAATTTACACCCTTCCCGACTATGTTTCTTTAGTCCATTTTTTTTTTCATCTGGAACGTGGCTAAACACACCAGAACGCACATTGTCCTAAATTTAAGATGGTTTTCAAGTGTAAAAAAAAAAAAAAAAACGCACTGGAACACATTGAAAACACATCCCGAACACAGAAATTGTGGTATGAACCAGCCATAAGTGTATCCCCAGCCAAAAAATGTTTTTGTTAATATCGTTTTGTATAGAGCCAGAAAGGATTAGAGCTCCCGTGGGATTTTTACTAATATCCAAGCTTCATTAGATAGATTTACTCAAATTTCTTGTTCTGCTGACAACTGTTTTAACAGACAGAAAATGAGGGGAAATCTGCAAACAGGACACCGATAAAAATCTGACACCGGGTCAGTCCTTCCATTACTTTAATTACAAGAGCAAATTTTTTTTATGTCTGTTACAGTTGAGCATTCCCTTCTTGCTTGGTAAAACATTAACAGGCTGGAAGTGAGGGTAAATCTCTCCAAGAGAACCCTGGATCGCAGTAAAAATCTGTCAGGGGGCTAACACTTCCTCATTCTATCCAAAACTAAAATAAAAAAAAGTGACTGGACAATACAGCTTAAGGATATATTTAATGCAGTATAAAAGGAGAGCAGACACATTTTGTATGTAAAAGAAGAGGGAGGAGAGAGAAGCGCCAGACAGCCACATAGTGTAGTAAATTAGTTTATTTGGAAGTAATACACACACAAATGCTTAGAGGGTCTAGGTATGTCTCTGGGAAGCTGGTTACAAGCCTGGGATGAATGGAGGCTTGACCATACAAGCAAGGGTGCCTGACTGAGAGGGAACCACCGCTATAAGGACTGCTGAAGCCACCGGGAGCCTCTCGCTGTAGCCAAAGGGAGAGCCCCTGGAACCGCCATTGTAGACACTGCTGTTTGATTTTTTTTTTCCAAAGGCACAAGGAATTCTGGTATATGCAATGCAGGATCTAACCTGCCCCCTTCCTCAGTCTCACTGAGAAAGGGGTCGTGTTTGCTCCTGAAATGTGTATCCCAGAATTCCTTTGGCAAATCAAGCGGCGATGTCTACAGCAGCAGTTGAAGTGGCTCTCCCTTTTGGCTTCAGTGGTCCTTGCAGCGGTAGTTGAGGTTCCCCCTCGTGGTCTGGCATCCTCGCTCACACAGTTGAACCACGATCCATCCCAGGCAAACCAGCTTCCCTCAAGACAAGCCTAGATCCTCTGAGCGTTTGTGGGTGTAATAATTTTGGAAAATATGGAATTTAAAAAGTATTCCACTATATGGCTTTCTGGCACTCATCCCTCTTCTTTTGCAGTGACCAGGCTCCCAGCCTGAAAAGAGGAGGCAACCTAATTTTAGCCCGATTTTAGTTCCTTATTGTCTAGATTTAGACACACCTCAGGGATTTGTTCATATTCATTAATTATTCTAATCATGTATGTTGGTATTTACTTTTTCACAATCCATGATCCTTCTCATTTCCTTATTTCTGTATTTCATTCTGAAGCAGCTCCCTTTTTTTTTCCTGATAAAGACCAACATCATTTATGAGCAGTAGGGTGGCTAACCTGCTACAATTTGTCACATAGCATTATTAGAAATTGGTTGATATAGCCCATTTTCTGGGTCAATGATACCACTGGCACATTTTGTGGGGGGTTCCTGAACAGGTTGTGCACCACAGCCAATTTTTCTCTGACATTTTGTATGTAACTTCCAACACACCACGAGGTGCTTGATTATTTAATTTTCAAGCAGTAATTTTAGGAGAGAACATTTTATGTGAAAGTTACTCCTATATAAATAAATACAGCTTTAAACAGTGAAATCTTTGTTATGAATATTATATAAAATAGAGAAAAAAATTGAAGGTGCTGTAATAGGCAACTAATAAAGTATAATTTAATTCTCTAATCTCCACTGTAGAAATAGCAGTTGAAATTTTTCTTCTTCTTCAATTTCCTTTTTATACTGTGTTTATTATCAGTTATAATGTAAATACTGGCCAAATGGTCTAATCTATGAATGAATGGATCCTAATCTGAATTTACACTGTTATTTTTTTTGTTCAGCCAGTCAAAAAATAAGATTCCTCCAGCCACACAGATAGATAGAGGAGCCCCCCAGCTGCGGCAGTGGCTGCAGAATTAGTATGCAGCTCATAAGACCAACAATAGTAATCCTCTATCAGAGACCATACATTTAGTTGATTTGTTATGTGGCGGATTCTTTTAAACAAGCTGCTTATTGCATACGCTTTTTAAAGTTGTCATTATATTGTTCTGCAAGGGGACAACTGGAATTTGGGAACAGCATGCTCAGTGGCCAACCACACCAACCCTGGGTTACTTGGGCACTAGTAAGCTCCCTTTCTGAAGGAGGTATCCTGAGTACAGACAGGTAGCCCTTGTGCTGGCCTGCATGTGCATCCAGTGAGTGGGGGCTAGTAGATGTCACATAAACGGTGCCTTACAGTATATACTACTGCAGCGATTTAAAGTGTTACTATACCCACAACAGTAAAAAAAAAAAGTCTGTATATGCAGTAAAGAATGCTGGTTGTACTCGCTGTGGAACCTAAGGGTTTAACCCTCTGCATTGTGTAAAAAGGCTGTTTTATCCTGTCTCCTCTGATCCTTCTCTCCTTCCAGAGTTCCCAATCCATCTCCGGATAGTACTAGGCTAGGTGAAAATTTGCACATGCTCAGTTTGTATTGCTGAAGGTTTTTTTTTTTTTTTTCTTGGAAGAGTGCATGTGATCAGCACAGGGCGAATCAACACTGTCCAGACAGAGGGTCACGGGTTCTGCAGTCTTATAGGACAGTCAAATGAGATTGAAATCTCCTCCTACAAGCTTTAACCAGACACTGATAGAAATCTCAAGACTGCAATATACTGCTGATGAGAAAAGGTATTTAGCAGTTTATTTTTACTAAAACTTGCATTTCCATATTATGTGCACTGCGGGAGACCAGATATAGTGAATGCAGGCTTCTGGGTTTAGTAACTGGCTGAAGAAGGAACCAATGAGCTGTTCCGAAACGCATCCCGCCTCTAAGACACACTTCCTGTTTGTGCTGGTTTCTGTCTCGCTTCCTCTGACGTCATCCCCAGGCTCCAGCGTTACTGTGTCCTCTGAACATTCACAGCACAAATTAGCTGTTATCTCGTGGACTTCCCTGTAAGCTTTACCATCACAGACTGGGACTGCCCTGCTACTGGAAAATCTCCTGGACACACTTAGCTGCTACATGCCTGTTTCATCCACGATCTTCTAAGTGTTTTTAACCCTTTTAGGGGATATTAAAAGTTTTATACTTCTGCACTTAGAGGCGCCTTTGCTTTTTTTTCTGTTTCTGAGTTTAGTAACACTTCAATGCTGAAGAAATTGTAAAGCCCTCGTACACACGGTCGGACTTCAAACAAACTTTTCTCTTTTCGTCCATGGACGGACTCAGCCTTCTCAAGTCTTGACATGTGGGTTATGTTCCTGTTCATAGGAGAGGACTAGGCAGAACATGTTAGATATTTAAACACATGTTACATTAATCAGAGTTGAACAGCCCTGCCCAGGGGGCGGTCCCTCCAGACATAATCCTCCACCCTGCAGTCAGCAGCTCCGTTTTTCTCTGCCTAGCAGAGGAGAAGGACGTGGCTCCCTTTGGGCCCAAAGTCCTGAAGAATTTTTATTTTTTTGTGATATCTTCTATCAACTGCCAGCTGGGCGACAGGCTGGATATTATAGATCCTTGTAGTCTTCCCAGTTCCGGCCATCGAGCGTGCCAGTCCTTAACTACGCGCTGGTTCTGCCACGACTTACCCCATGGCTCCAGGGGTGGCCGGTGAGCACATGCTCCGGGGTCCACATATGACTGGGCTGCTTGCTGTCTCACTCACAGTGGACTGGGCCGACAGCTGCTCCAACTCGGTTGTAGGTCTGTTAGGGACGCACCAGCGGGTCCTCGCATGGACGCGTAAGTACTGTTCCTCCTGCCTCGGCAGGTGGGAACAGCTGGGCGTTCCAGGGATTAAGGGGTTCTCCTGTCCTCCCTTTGCCTGCTCTCTGTTACAATCCCCCCCTTATGCTGTAGCGGAGCTCCCTGCGACCGGGGATTATCTGTGGGGGGACTCCGGGTTCCAGTAGGGGACTGCGGGCTGTCGGGGGCCCGTTTTTCTGTGGGGGAGTGCTCTGCTCCGGGGAAGTCCCTACCTCGGCCTTCTCATCCACATCGCGGTGCTCAGGCGCCATTTTTGCGGCGCCGATGCCATTTTCTGTATGCCTGCTGCTTCTATTGTTTTTTCCCATTGGCCTGTGGTGCAGGTTGATAGTGCGGGCGGCCATTTTCTTGTGGTCATGCCCTTTTTTCTTTCTGAGGGGTCTGGCGGCCATTTTGGAGTGGGTTTTGGCCTCTAGGGCTGGCTTCTTGAATGGCGCGCAGCACAATTTTCCTCAGTTTTCCTTACACACGCTGTGTACAGGCGGAAGGCGGGCTGCGTTGCTGAGCGGTCTCTTGCTGGGTGGTGAGTCCCCTGGGTAAACCTCCCCCCCCACCCCCCCCGGTCAGCGCAGCAAGGAGGGTGGACTTTTCAGTTTTTGACTGAGTCCCTGAGAGCTGTCAGTGATGTGTCACGGAGTCAGTGTCTGGCCCTTCTTCCCCAAACATGCCAGAGGCGGCAGCCGGTGCCCCTGCACCTGCGGTTACCATGGACACTTTGTCGACAGTCCTGGAATAATTTGCTGCCTGTAGGGATGAGCTCGGTGTTCGAGTCGAACATAGGTTCGACTCGAACATCGGCTGTTCGCTGCGTTCGGCGAACAACGAACGATTTGGGCCGTTCGCGCCAAATTCGAGTGACGCGAACGGCCCACAATACACTGCGCCATCGCAGTGTAATCCCGGCGCTGTGATTGGCCAAGCATGCACTGTGACCCTGCATGCTTGGCCAATCACAGCGCCGGCAGCGAGGAGAGCAATGATTGGCCAGAGGCAGGATGCCTGTGGGCAATTATAGCTGAGGGGGTTTAGTACACGCCCCACACTATAAAAGGCCGCCAGCGCGGCGGCCTTGTGTAGTGTGTTCCGGAGCAGGGAAAGTGAAGGATAGGCAGGGACAGTGTCAAATCTTGTCAAATCTATTCTTTACTAAACCTTGTGTGTAGGGACAGAGAAGGATAGGCAGGGAGAGTGTCAGTGTCATATACTTTGCTAAACCTTGTGTACAGGGAGAGAGAAGGATAGGCAGGGGACAGTGTCAGTGTCAGATTCTTTGCTAAACCTTGTGTGCAGGGAGAGAGAAGGATAGGCAGGGAGAGTGTCAGTGTCATATACTTTGATAAACCTTGTGTGCAGGGAGAGAGAAGGATA
Organism: Rana muscosa; assembly: GCA_029206835.1. Taxonomy (NCBI): domain Eukaryota; kingdom Metazoa; phylum Chordata; class Amphibia; order Anura; family Ranidae; genus Rana; species Rana muscosa. Next base: position 650,205,423 of record CM055121.1, on the reverse strand, counting down.
GGCAGGGGACAGTGTCAGTGTCATTGTTGCTAAGCCTCCTGCACATTATACACCTGAAGTTAGCCCGTATTGCTGCTTTTTCCTGGTGTGTTACACAAACAGGATTTTGCGGCACTTACAGCGGGCGGAGTGTGCCTCCTGACCATATTACACCTTAACTTAGCCTGTATTGCTGCTTTTTCCTGGTGTGTTACACGAACAGGATTTTGCGGCACTTACAGCGGGCGGAGTGTGCCTCCTGACCATATTACACCTTAACTTAGCCTGTATTGCTGCTTTTTCCTGGTGTGTTACACAAACAGGATTTTGCAGCACTTACAGCGGGCAGAGTGTGCCTCCTGACCATATTGCACCTTAACTTAGCCTGTATTGCTGCTTTTCCCATTTCCCTGCAGGCCATTAGAATGTCTGGAAGGCAAACAAGGAGAGGCAGACAGTCAGGAGCCAAAAAAAGAGGGCAAGCAGGCTCTGTGTCTAGAGACAACAGTGCTGGTCGTGGACGCGGTGCATCGCCATCCGCACGTGGCCATGGGACACGCTTGTCCTTCTTTTCGGCAGCTGGACGTGTTGAGCCGCATCATGCCGAAGACTTGGTAGAGTGGATGACCAAGCCCTCCTTATCCTCTCTCACCCAGGCTCAGGGTACTGGCAAAGCAGCTGCCAAAGCGTCCTCTTCCCTGGTATCAATGTCATCATCAGTCACTCCTTCCCTAGACCAACCATGTCCTCCTGAGGAGTCCCCCGAACTGTTTGAGCACAGTGTTGGGTACATGCTCCAGGAGGATGCCCAGCGTTTCGAAGGGTCTGATGATGATACCCAGCTAGAGGAAGGCAGTAGCGTGAGAGCAGAGAGAGGGGATGCTCAAGAAGGACACCAATCTGGCAGTCATGTTCCAGCAGCTGCAGCATACTGCCAGATTGGCTCCAGTGATGAGGAGGGAGGGGATGATGAGGTCACTGACTCCACGTGGGTGCCTAATAGGAGAGATGAGGAGGAGGCACATCTCCAACGAGGCAGGATGCCCTCGGGAGGCCAGCGTAAGGGCAGCACACCGACGGAATCACACCGCAGAGCTCCGCCTGTGCAAGGCGCTGCCTCTGCCCGTTATTCAAAAACTTCTTTGGTGTGGGCCTTTTTTGAGTCGAGTGCATCAGATCATACAGCTGCTGTTTGCAACATATGTCTCAAGCGTATATCGCGTGGCCAAAACATCACCCGCTTGGGCACCACATGCTTGACCAGACATATGTTGACCTGCCATGCAGCTCGTTGGCAAGCCTACCTTAAAGACCCACACCAAAGAACAAAGCTGACCTCTTCTTGCACCGCATCAGCTGGGATCTCCAACCCCACTATACCTTCAGTCCTCTCTGAAACCTGCTCTGAGAGGAATGAAGGTGTAGAATTAGGTGTGTCACAGCCAAGTACTTGCGGGCACTCTGCTAGCAGTACACCAACGTCCGATTCTAGCAGGCAAATTTCCCTGCCCCAGCTGCTGGACCGTCAAAAGAAGTTCACTCCCAGCCATCCACATGCCCAGCGGTTGAATGCTAGCTTGGCTAAATTGCTAGCGCTTCAACTGCTGCCTTTTCAGTTGGTAGACTCAGCCCCCTTCCGTGAGTTTGTGCAATGTGCGGTTCCTCAGTGGCAGGTTCCCAAACGCCACTTTTTCTCACGGAAGGCGATTCCCGCTCTCTACCGGCATGTGGAAGGCAATGTCTTGGCCTCGCTGGACAGGGTGGTCAGCGGTAAGGTGCATATTACCGCTGACTCATGGTCCAGCAGGCATGGACAGGGACGTTACCTTTCTTTCACGGCCCATTGGGTCACTCTTTTGGCAGCTGGGAAGGATGCAGGACAAGATGCAGTAGTGTTGGAGGTTGTTCCACCGCCACGCCTCCAAAATGCTACTACTGGTTGTGACACACCTCTGTCCTCCACCCCCTCCTCTTCTTCTTCCTCCGTGGCCTCTTCCTGTGCTTTGTCCTCGGAACCAGCGGTGCTCCGTTGGCGTTCAAGGGGCTACGCAAGTACGCAGGCAAAAAGATGCCATGCCGTGCTTGCGCTGGTGTGTTTGGGGGACAGGAGCCACACTGGGGCAGAGGTTCTGTCTGCTCTGCAGGGGCAGGCCGAGAGGTGGTTGATGCCACGCCAGCTTAAGCCAGGAATGGTAGTTTGCGACAATGGCACCAACCTCCTCTCCGCTCTCCGACAGGGACAACTGACCCATGTGCCCTGTGTGGCTCACGTCCTTAACCTGGTGGTGCAGCAGTTCTTGGGCAGGTACCCAGGCTTACAGGATGTCCTGAGGCAGACCAGGAAAGTCTGTGTGCATTTCCGCAGATCTTATAATGCCAGTGCTCGCCTGGCTGAGCTGCAAAAGGAGTTGAACCTGCCCAAGAACCGCCTTATATGTGACATGCCCACCAGGTGGAACTCAACGTTGGCCATGCTGCAGCGGCTGCACACGCAGCAGAGGGCCATCAATGAGTACCTGTGCGACTACGGCACCAGGACAGGGTCAGGGGAGCTCGGGTTTTTTTCACCACGCCAGTGGGGCATGATCAGGGATGCATTCACTGTCCTGGCACCATTTGAGGAGGCCACGAGGATGGTGAGCAGTGACAGTGCATGCATCAGTGACACTGTACCTCTTGTCCACCTGTTGGAACATACGCTGCGTGGAATAATGGACAGGGCACTTGAGGCAGAACAGAGGCAGGAAGAGGAGGACTTCCTTGCCTCTCAGGGCCCCCTTTACCCAGACAGTGTTCCTTCTGTCCCACCCATCGCACAGGAAGAAGAGGAGGAGGAGGATTGTGTCAGCATGGAGGTGGAGCCTGGCACTCAGCATCATCAGCAGCAGTCTTTTAGGGATGATTTACAGTCCCAAGAAACCAGTGGACTTGGAGGTGGCTGCGGATCATGTCGTCCTTCGTGACCCAGAGGACTCCGGACTGAATGCCTCAGCTAACCTACGCTGCATGGCCTCCCTGATCCTGCAAAGTCTGCGGAAGGATCCTCGTATTCTTTGGATCAAGGAGAGGGACCATTACTGGCTGGCCACTCTCCTTGATCCACGGTACAAGGGTAAGGTTGCGGACCTTATCTTACCGTTGCAGAGGATGAGACAACTCCGGGAGGCCTTGCAGAAAGGTCTGTGCAACGCGTTCCCAGAGACTGGGAGGTTACAAACTCCTGGTCTTGGACAACGAGTTGCTGAGGCTTCGGTCAGTCAAAGAAGGAGCGGTGGGGAAGGTGGCCGTCTGACCGAAGCGTTCAAACAATTCTTTAGTCCGCAGCCCCAAGGTATGATCGGTTCCAGCAACCATCGCCAGCGTCTGATATACATGGTGCAGGAATACCTAGGGGCAAGGTCAGACTTGGACACCTTCCCCACCGAAAATCCTCTGGCTTACTGGGTCTTGAGGATGGATCACTGGCCAGAGCTTGCACAGTATGCAATTGAGCTACTGGCCTGTCCTGCATCCAGCGTTCTTTCAGAACGCACATTCAGTGCTGCTGGAGGATTTGTCACGGATCACAGGGTGCGCCTGTCCACCGACTCTGTTGATCGACTGACCTTCATAAAGATGAACCAGTCTTGGATCACCACCAGCTACCAAACACCTGAAGCTGATATAACAGACTAATTTATTTTCAAATGTCACATCCCTTCAAGACTGATGCTGAGAGTTTGTCCTGTTATGTTGACTGACTATCCTCCTCCTCCTCAATGATCCGATTGACGATGATAGCTTGGAAGAACATTTTTGTTTCTGGGTGCCGCCACCAGTGGCTAAGGCCCAATTTTTCAGCCCCTGTTTAACAGGAGCGTGTAATTACAATTTTTTATGCAATGCTTTGCAGCAGGGCTCATTCCTGCACTCCAACTAGAGTATCTGGGAGTGGTTGCAGTGTCGTGGCACCAGCACCAGTGGCTAAGGCCCAATTTTTCAGCCCCTGTTTAACAGGGGCGTGTAATTACAATTTTTGATGCAATACTTTGCAACAGGGCTCATTGCTGTGCTCCAAGTACAGTATCTGTGAGGGGTTGCAGTGTTGTGGCACCAGTGCCTAAGGCTCAATTTTTCTGCCCCTGTTTAACAGGGGCATGTAATTACAATTCTTGATCTAATAATTCACAGCAGGGCCCATTCCTGCGCCCACCAAGACTAACTGTGAGGCCTTACAGTGTTGTGTCAACACCACCACCACTACCACCAAAGGCCCAATTTTTCAGCCCCTGCTCAACAGGGGCATGCAATTACAATTCTTGATCTAATAATTCACAGAAGGGCCCATTCATGCGCGCACCAAGAGTAACTGTGAGGGCTCACAGTGTTGTGGCAACACCAACATGTAAGGGGCAAATTTCAGCTGAGTATATGCGGCAGGCCCCTACTTTCAAACATCCAACTTACAAACGACTCCTCCTTGCAAACGGAAGGATACAACAGGAAGTGAGAGGAAATCTACCCCTAGGAAGGCAAATTCTCTCCTGTAATGCCGCGTACACACGATCATTATTCACGGCGGTTAAAAAACCGCCGTGAATAATGACAGGAAAAACGAGGGAACCGCTTCGGTTCCAAGGGTTCCCTACACACGGTCGTTTTTCCCGTCATTTTTTCTCTTGAAAAAAAAAACGACCGTCTGTGGGCTCCGTGGCAGTGTCTCCCTATGGGAAAACTGCAGCGGAAAAAAATGATGGAAAAAACGATGAGAAAATTTAGAGCATGTTCTAATTTTTCTCGTCGTTTTTTATGCCGTTTTTCTCGACGAGAAAAACGACATAAAGCCCACAGACGATCGTTTTTCTCGGCGAAAAAAAAAATGCCGTTTTTCTCGTCGAGAAAAGCGGTCGTGTGTACACGGCATAAGAGTTAATGTGGGGAAAAAAAGTGTCTCCTCTCCACTGATTCTTTATCACCAATTCTTGTTTCAATAAAAACCCCAAATTTTCAAAAAACATTTGTCATTAGGACGGAAAGTGAGGTGAACTGTTCTGAACAGGTGCACACTGCACAGACAGCAAAACAAATGTTACAGGGGTGATAACCCTTCCCTATGTTTTCCAAAAAGCTTAAAAATATATTTTTTGGCTGGAGCTACACTTAAACAATGTACCTGTTCAAAATTACAAACAGATTCTACATAAGAACAAACCTACAGTCCCTGTCTTGTATGCACCGCCTGTATACGGCTGTTCAGAGTATATAGGGCCTTTTTTATTTTGTGTGCGGGGTTCCCCTTAATATCCATACAAGACCCAAAGGGGCTGGTAATGGGCTGGGGTAGGGGGGGGTGATGGGGTAGCTATGCCATTTTTCTTAAAAATTTTCATCCATATTACCGGGACCAGACATTACATTAAAGCCGCAAGCAGTTTTAAATGGCTTTTTTTCCTTTAGAAATGTAATTTTGTGCAGGGACAGTTCTAAACACGGGAAACACGTGGCACTTCACAGGCATACTTTAGACACCCCCCAGGTACGATATTTAAAGGAATATTTGACTTTTTTTTTTCACTTTATGCATCATTAAAATGACTGCTCCAGAAAAACGGCAGTTTTTAAAAATTCTTTTTGCATTGATACATGTCCCCTGGTGCAGAACCCGGGTTCCCAAACCCTTTTTAGGACAATAACATGCATAATAGTCGTTATAATTAGCACTTTAGATTTCGAACATTCGCATCCATTGTATTTCATAGGGTTCTAAAGTTCGTGCGAACTTTCGGTCCGTTCGCGGGTTCTGGTGCGAACCGAACCCGGGGGTGTTCGGCTCATCACTAGTTGCCTGGTTGGAAGCGGCGTGCGAGCGTAAGGAGGGTAGAAAGCGCCCCCCTCCCCCCGCCATCTCCAGGGGAATGCTCTGACTCAGACCCGGGCCTAGCTGCGGCACAGGACCCCGGTTCTGGGTTGTTAGAAGATGCGGACCAGGACCTTCCTTGTGAGGAGGACCCTTTGTCCGGGTCAGTGCAGGACAGGGCACTTGTTGGTGCTCTTATCATGCTGGAAGGTGCAGCTGAGTCGTCCACGGAGGGGTCAGTCTCTTTTGGGTCGCACAAATCGATACGCTCTGTAAAGGCGTTTCCTTCTCTGATTAATTCATAGATGAGGAATGGGAAAAGTCCATTGTGGTCCCTCAGCGTCTGGCGGTCAGGTATCCTTTTGAAAAAATGGGCTTCTCCTCCGGTTGTTGACCCCCCGGTCACTCGGTTAAATAAAGTAACCACTCTCCCTGTAGAGGGGACCCCTGCATTTAAGGACCATACTGATAGGAGGTCCGAGGCGCTGAGCAGGTCCATGTTCACCTTGCTGGGGTCTGCGTTGCGGCCTATTTTGGCTGCAACATTGGTGTCTCAAACACTCACTGAATGGGCAAAGATTTTGCACCAGACTGTGGAGGAACATCAGCTCCCTCCGGAGTGTGTAAGACTGGCCGACCAATTGGTGCTTGGCCTTGTGTATGTCTGTGATGCCACTCTGGATGCGGCTCCCTTAATCTCCAGGGCCTCTGTATCTGCGGTGGTAATGCGCCGCCTAATTTGGCTGAAATGCTGGTCCGCTGACTAGGCTTCCAAGAAAGCCTTGGCAGACTTACCCTTCAAAGGTGGGAGGCTTTTTGGTACCTCGCTGGATGACATTATTAAGGATGTCACTGGAGGTAAGAGCACTCTTCCCTCAGTCCACTAAGGGGAAGGAGCCGCGCCGTAAGCCGGGTCCTTCCTTTCCCACGCAGAAGCGGTATTTTCGTCAGTCAGGGCCCGCGGGTAGACCCTCCCAAGCTGTAAAAGGTCCAGCTGGGGGACAGAAGCGTCCTTGGGTACGTAAGCCGAACAAGCCGGCAAACAAGCCTGCCACTGCATGACGTTTTGCCCCCCGCCCGACTCATGGTTGGGGGGGCGGCTTTGCAGGTTCACATCGCGGTGGACCTCCCTGCTCTCCGACCAGTGGGTCTGTGAGGAGGTCGCTTTGGGGTACAAGATAGTTTCTTTGTTGTCCATAAAACAGATTATTTCCTTTAAATCTCCCTGTTCTTCCGGCTCGTTGGGCTGCCCTTCTTGTGGGCAGTGCAAGATTTACTGAGGGCCGGGGTGATTTTACCTGTACCACTGGAAGAGAGGTTTCAGGGTTTTTATTCAAATCTGTTTGTGGTCCCAAAGAAGGACGGAGTCCGTCCGATCTTGGACCTCAAAGCCTTAAATGTCTTTGTAAAGGTTCGGAAGTTCCGCATGGAATCAATTCGTTCGGTGGTTGCTGCGCTCCATCCGGGGGCTTTTCTGGCATCCTTGGACATCAAGGACGCATATTTGCATGTCCCAATCTGCACAAGACACCAGAGGTTTCTGCGCTTTGCAATCGGCGAAGACCACTATCAGTTTGTGGCTCTTCCCTTTGGCCTAGCGTCAGCACCGAGGGTTTTCATCAAGATGCTCACCCCGATTCTAGCTTTGCTGAGACAGCGAGGCATTGCTATCATGGGCTACTTAGACGATCTTCTGAGAGCTATAGCCAGTCAGAAACCGACTCAGCATTTGGAGTACCTAGGGTTGATTCTAGACTCCAAGGAGGCGAGAGTCTTCCTTCCCTTGGAAAAATTGCAGACTCTCCAGTCTGCGGTGAGGTTGTTGTCATCCCGCAAATGGTCGTCTCTCCGTTTTTTGCATGCGAGTTCTGGGTCACATGGTAGCCTCCTTCGAGGCAGTACCGTATGCCCAATTCCACACTCGAGTCTTGCAGAAGGAAATCCTGTCCAAATGGAACAAATCTCCATTGTCTCTGGATCGTCAGATTCAATTAAGTCACCTGGTCAGGGCTTCTCTGAGTTGGTGGCTGAGATCCCCGGCTCTTCAGTCTGGGAAGTCGTTCCTCCCCTTCCATTTGACTGTGATCACGACGGACGCCAGCCTGACCGGTTGGGGCGAGGCTGGGGGATTCAGGCGACCCAGGGCCGCTGGACTCGGGACGAATCCCAAGTGCCGATCAATGTCCTGGAACTCCAGGCGATCAGGCTGTGCCTATCCAAGTGGTCAGAGACTACAGGGGCATCCTGTCAGGATCCAGTCAGACAACACCACGGCGGTGGCTTATGTCAACCATCGGGGGAACAAAGAGCTCGGCTGCAGCGTCCGAGGTTGCTCACATCCTGCGGTGGGCGGAAAGAAGCGTGCCGGCTCTGTCAGCCGTCTACATTCCGAGCGTAGAAAACTGGCAAGCGGACTATCTGAGTCGCCAGATGCTAGACCAGGGGGAATGGTCATTGCATCCGGAGGTGTTTCAACGCCTTTTGTTAGAGGTGGGGCACGCCGAACGTGGACCTCCTGGCCTCTCGACTCAATCGCAAGGTGTCGAGATTCGTGGCCAGGTCCAGAGATCCCTGGGCAGACGCGTTTGTGGCCCCGTGGGGCCAGTATAGGCTAATTTATGCCTATCCCCCACTGAAGTTGCTTCCTCGTCTGCTCCGCAGAGTGGAGGCCGAGGAGATTCCCATGATTCTAATCGGTCCAGATTGTCCCCGGTGTCCTTGGTACACCGACCTCATGCGCCTGGTGGCGGCCAATGTGGGAGGACCTTCTGTCTCAAGGTCCCATACTTCATCCTGCTTTACGGTCACTGGCTTTAATGGCATGGCTATTGAAAGCCAGGTACTAAGGGACCGAGGTCTTTCGGATTCGGTCATTTCAACCATACTGAGGGCACGGAAATTTTCTTTCAGGAAGATCGGCCATCTCTATGTGTGAAGAGATGGAGTGGCGTCCGCATGCGGTTGCCAGGGTCCTGCTGGTTTTACAGCGTGGAGTGGATCAGAAACTTTCCTTAAGCACCATTAAAGGTCAGATTTCAGCCTTGGCTGTTTTCTTTCAACGACCTTTGGCGGCCCATTCCCTAGTGGGTACTTTTGTGCAGGGGGTTCGACATGTGCTTCCACCAATTAGACCACCTCTTCCTCCATGGGATTTGGATCTGGTGCTCTTGGTTCTTCAGGAACCTCCCTTTGAGAACATCAGAAAGATTCCTCTCTTGACACTATCTCAGAAGGTGGCCTTTCTAGTGGCCATTACATCTGTCAGAAGGGTTTCTGAATTGGCGGCCTTGTCTTGCAAGTCACCATACTTGGTCCTCCATAAGGATAAAGCTACGCCCACAGCCTTCCTTCCAAAGGTGGTTTTGGCCTTTCACCTAAATGAGGACATTGTGCTGCCGTCCTTGTGTCCTCGGCTGTCACATCCCAGAGAGACTGCGCTCCATACTTTAGACGTGGTATGTGCCTTGCGAGTGTACTTGTCTGTTACAGCTCAGTTTCGGAGGTCTGACTCACTGTTTGTGTCCGTGTCTGGTCCACAAAAGGGCCTGGCGGTCTCGTCGGCCACCATTTCTCGGTGGATCAGGCAGACCGTCATACAGGCCTATGCCCTTAAGGGGCGGGCGCCCCCTTTCTGGTCACAGCACATTCAACAAGGGCAATTGGTGCTTCCTGGGCTTTGCGACATCAAGTGTCTGTCTCACAGGTGTGTAAGGCAGTGACTTGGTGGTCCGTGCACACTGTCTCAAAATTTTACAAGGTTGATGTGAGTGCATCTGCCTGCTTGGGGTGAAGTTAGTTGTTTTTTGATACTGTTCCCACACCTCGTTTTTTTTTTTTTTTGACACTGTTTGGGGACGTCCCATATGTCAAGACTTGAGAAGGCTGTGTCCGTCCATGGACAAAAAGAGAAAATAGGATTTTTTTGTACTCACCGTAAAATCCTTTTCTCTGTCGTCCATGGACGGACACAGCACCCACCCCCTCCTTTTTAAGTTTGTACTGCTTGTTACGAACTGAGCTGCTGACTGCAGGGCGGAGGGTTATGTCTGGAGGGACTGCCCCCTGGGCGGGGCTGTTCAACGCTGATTAATGTAATGTGTTTAAATATCTAACGTAACATGTGTTTAAATATCTAACATGTTCTGCCTAGTCCTCTCCTATGAACAGGAACATAACCCATATGCCAAGACTTGAGAAGGCTGTGTCCGTCCATGGATGACAGAGAAAAGGATTTTATGGTGAGTACAAAAAAAAATCCTATTTTACCGTGGATTTTTGTCCAAAGGGAGTTGGCCGGGCACACCCATAGCATACACACGGCAGGACTTTTCTGCAAACTTTCCCAACATCACATGGTTTTTCTGCTCTTTTCTGACACACTTTGGTCAACTTCTGCTATTGTTGGTTGATTTTAGGCCACTTTCACACTGAGGCGCTTGAAAAACTGCCAGTAAAACACTGAGCGCTTTTGACTTGCTTTTCAGGCGCTTTCAATTCATTTCAATGGAGAGGGGCGTTTTTTCCCAGTGTGAAAGGATTCATTGATTTTAATGGAAATAAGTTTTCAGGTGCTTTTTTTAGCGTGCAAGCGCCTGAAAAGCGCCTCAGTGTGAAAGTGGCCTTAACCTTGGCTCTGGGCATGCATATTTTGTACTTCGGACAAAAGTCCGATGGATTTCTGTACGCGCGGTCAGACTTTGCACCATCGGACTTTTGTTGCTGAAAAGTTTGTCCGTTTGCAGAGCAAACTTTTGTCCGATGAAAACCGAAAACGTTTGTCTGATGGAGCGTACACACGGTCTGATTTTTTTAGAAAACTTGCTAATTTTGAAGTTTGTTGGCAAAAAGTCCGACCGTGTGTACGGGCCTTAAAGCTTTAATCCGTGTAAGTAGTATTCTCTCTAATGTGTTACGCCTTGTCGTTTTGATAAAAACTTGTCACTGGGCCACCAGGGGCCAAGAGTGTTTAAAGAATGATTGTGTGATGCTTGCCAGGAGCTGGGCTGACAGTTTACCCTATAAGTCTCCTGTAATCCTTTCTTCTGCCAGCATTTATGTATTTTCTAGATGCATCATTCTGAGATCCTTCTTAAAGCAGTTATAAAGGTATAATTGTTTTTCTTAAAATAATAAACATGCTTACCTGCTCTAGGCAATGGTATTGCACATAGCAGCCCCTTACTTCCTCTTCTGGGGTTCCCCACCGGCAATGTCCACTCCTTATCTTCTGAGTGCCCCCATCCATAGCAAGCTGTGTACTATGGGGGCATTTGTGCAGGCTGAGCTGGGCTTTTTGGGTCCATAGACACACCCCCCCATGCTCTCTCCTCACAGGATTTGATTGACAGAGCCATTGAAGAATGCATTAAGGTAAAAAAAAAAACCTTATGCCTTTAGAACTACTTGAATTCTTCTTTTAGTTTACATTCTGGGGGAAGCACGACTCCCACTCTAATTCCTGGCTGCTTAAGAATTAAGCACTGCTGGTCTCATAGACCCCAATGCTACTGTTGTGTGTCTGCCTCCCTCTCCTCCAGGCCATTCACAAAACAGAACTTGGGGCCATGTGGTTTGTGTATGGTAAGAAGGAGAGGCGGCAGAGGCATGACTGTAACACTGGCGTCTGAGACCTGCTGTGCTTGCATCTGGAACAATCAAAGTACAGAAGGAGCTGTATTTCCTGGCATGTGACCCAACTTATTTGCAGAACATGGGTGGAATATGCGCATGATATCCACGTGCTTTACTAATTTTTGCTTCAAGACTCTTCTGGAAAGTTGCTAGCTGCTTATAGGAAAAATGGGATTTAAAAAAAAAAAAAAACCTTCATACTCATCTATGTACCTCCCAGCTGCAGGAAGCAGTCTCTTCTCAGACGTGAGCCACCAAAAAATCCAATACTCTAAAAAAGAAGGGAGAGACTTCTGGTTTATTGAAGGAAAGTGATGCACCTACATTTAACCTGGTGCCATGAAAAAGGCCTCATGTGTATCATTTATCAAAGGAATGCTGTGTTCCAGCAGCAGTATGGTGACTTCCCAACTCATTCCTGGAAAAAAAAATCAAGTCTGGCTGAGTGCTGCTCAGCCATTCTCAGGAAGTCTTGTGTAGGTCTTTGCCCTCAACCAATCCTTTCTCACTTGTCAGGGTGGGGAATGCTTGTTAGCCTTCAGAACCATAAAACAGAAGTATACTCACCTAGGTGGATGCAGCATCGATCTGATGCTACATCTGTCCCCTGCTGTCTCTGCAGTGAGAACTGAGCCAGGTGCTGGTCCAGGTCTCTGGGTGGATCCCAACCAAATGGTCGGGATCTTTTCAGAGCCTGAACCGACATTGTGACGAAAAAAATAGGGCTGTTACTGATTAAAAATTTTGTGTTCGATTAATAGATTTATTTTTTTAATCGACCAATTTCAATTAATTATAACGCACATACAGATCCAACTAGATGAAAAAAGAGCTCAAAAATTGGCCAGTAAGATTAAAAAAAGAGGGACATAATAGTTAGTATGGGTACTGCAGCTGAGAAAGATTCTGTGTGATAAGAGTGAACCACTTCCGTTATTGTTCAGCAAGCATAAATCACCAAAATAAATATTGGGCACCTGTAATGAAGTCAGCAAGCGATAGAGATCAGGCTGCATACAATGTAATTAATGATACAACAGTATGGAAAATAGGCAGTCCATAATCTTTATAGAGTTAGTATAGAAGGTGCCTTTAAAAAGTGATTCAAATCCAATGTTTGTTTAAGCAGGGCAATATCTCTCCAATTCAATATTATTTGCATCAGCCACACATGAAAGATATATCAATAAAGCCGAACAGCGAACAGTATTATTTGGAACGTACAGAGGAAGGAGTGATGAGAACAATAGGATTTTCCGCCCGGCGGATAAGGACCCCCTTGTACTGCGGAGGCGCGGCGGCTAGTCTCCGAAAATAGCGGAACACTACACGGCGCATGCACAATGACTATGGCATATGTCCGCACACTCCCGATGCTAGTGCTACTCGGCGGGGGTGATTTTAACAATAAAGTACACGTCTTAGCAGGGCGCGTTGATGGGCGGGTTCTGCAATGTTAAAGTGTGAGAAGTATTGAAATTGTCCATCAACATTGGTGCCCTTATCATCTCTGTGCATCATTTTGTGAGTAAAATGTGCAAATGCGCCCATCAACATGCCCTGCTAAGACATGTACTTTATTGTTTGAATCAATCCCGCCCCTTGCAGAGTACCACTAGATTCGGGAGCTTGCGGCAGATTGGCGCATGCGCCGTCTACATGTTCGGCTATTTTCGGAGGCTTGGTAGGCTCGGTTGAGGTTTGTACTGTGCAAGCGCCGTGCCTGCGCAGTACAGGGGGGTCCAAATCCGCCGGGGGAACATTTTCGGCAGGACACCTGCATATAGACTGTGTCCTTAATGTTGGCTGGTGAAATGTCGGCTGATGTGTGGAATCAGAGATCACAAGGAGAAGGGTACAGAGATCCGCCAGTGCTTTGTCACCCGTTCCATTAAGAGGGGGTGTCCTTGCAGATATCTTGTAGTAGATCGGTATGTTTATGAGATCGTGGGTAACATACAAGTATAAGCAAACAGGCGTTTTGCTGACCTTTAGGAGATGCGTGGGGGAGAGGAGAGGGAAAGGAATTGCATTGGCTGTATGGCCGGGATCCGCCGGAGTACAGACAGCTGTATAGATCTAGTCCAGGAATACTTTCCTCTCACTCTCCAAAGGCACGTCCGTGATGTCACCGGATCTCCGACGGAGCTCCCTGAAGACCCGGAAGCCGGCGGAGAGGTGAGTACCGATCAAAAAAATTAACAATTAATCGAGGAATTAATCGTTAATTTACGCAGCCCTAGAAAAAAACTCCACTTCTGTGATCCATAGGAGAAGTACTGCCAAAAAAAGCTTTGCCTGTACTTCTCCTTGAAGGCCCAGGACCTTTCAGACGTTTATATCCAAAACATTACATTTCAGTCCTTGTCTCCACCCCATGTCATACTATTAATGGGGATGAAGGTCTGCTTTATTATATAGCATTTAACCATGGACATGTGAAGGTGGTTGATTGTGCAGACTGGGAAGTACCGGTACTACCAGTAAGTCAAGGTTTTAAAAGCTGTCTGATGAACTCAACCAAAGATTGATGGCTATTGTCTGTGTGTTTCTGCAACAGAAAGGAGAACATCATTCATTCTGAAGCCTCGTACACACGGCCGAGTTTCTCGTCGAAAAAAACACGTCTTTTTTTTCGACGAGATCCTTGGACAAGAAACTTGTCCCGGCCGAGTGTACACACGCTCGATTCAAAGAACCCGCGGTTCTTTGAATGGAGCGTACGCGGTGACGTCATCGACTACGACGAGCATGCGCTCGTCACATTCGATGCCGTCGCCGCCATCTTGGTATACCCCACCTATGCCTAGGAAGCTACCGCGCATGCGTCGAATTCATTTCGAACATGCGCGGGCTTCCCGGAGGACAGGTAAGTGTACACACTCACTTTTCTCGTCGAGAAACAGGCTGACGAGAATCTCGACGAGAAAATAGAGAGCAGGTTCTCTATTTTCTCGTCGAGATTACTTGTCGGTTTTCTTGACGAGAAACCATACACACAAACGAATTTCTCGGCAAGACATCTCTGCCAGCAAGTTTCTTGCTGGTTCTTGCCGAGAAACTCGGTCGTGTGTACGAGGCCTCAGTGTTCTCTCAAGTTGGACACTTTAAATGTGTGTAGTTTATCATTTTGTTTTCCATATATGCATGTAAGTAATCAACTTTATAAATACCCCAATCAACCTGTTATTGATTTAAAAAGCTATGTGTTTTATGGTCAAATGACAAATTTTATTTTACATGGGGCCATGAAGTTTGCTTTCATCATATTTAAAATCTGTTTCCTGCTTTGCAGTTCTGCACAATGTTTTTCTGCTTCTCTCCCAATGCACATCCATGATTTAAAAACTGTATTTCCTTGTGGTTATCTGATCAGTAACCATGTCTAATCCACCCTAGTAGTTAATTAGAAATTTGTATTTTTATTGCATAACAATATGGAAAAGGAAGCATGTGTCACGAGAGAGTCACATAAACATTTTTTTTAAAGAGGACCTATACTCCAAAAGTAAAAACTTGCAGGCACATATAGCGAGGTCCTAATTTGACGATGTGCATTCGAGGCCATGCCTGCACACTAGTCAGAATAGGACCTGTGGCTGTGTTCATACAACCTCTGCATCCTCATAGCGTAACGGGTGACCTCCAGCTGTATTAACAAACCACCTATTCACACGGCCAAAGTACCTGTGTGAATGAGCCCTTGGGGTTCATTCACATGTAACATTGGAGGCAGTAAAACCCTGCAGTTGAGCTGCACTTTTACTGCCCCCCCTTTTGGGAGGTACGACGTTCTGACGTCACCGCGTTTTATCACAGACCCGGAAGATACGGGCTGTTCTATCGAGGAGCCGGCCGGCTCGTTATTTATGCTGATATTAACTACATAACTGTAAGTGTCTCTTCATGTGGGTTTATTAAATGTAAAAGGTTTTACACTATGCGAGTTTAGTGGCGTGACTCCGGCTGAGACCCTTATCCCTACATGCTGTTTGCGGTGCAGAGCTGAGGTGTTCATTGAGGTCTGCACTCCTATATGCTGTATGCTGTATAAGAAGATAAGGTGTTCCCTAAAGAACCCCAGGCTGGGTCATTAGCCTATGCTGTTTTCGATCTCCTGTCATAAGAGATCACGACCATTTGGTAAGCGGCAGTGTTTACTTATGGTGGAGGTGCTTTGCTATCATCACAATCTTTCAAGTATTTCGGAGCAAGTTTGGCACAGTGGATTTCCTTTATTATTTAATTAATTTGGACACTTCTTGTGGCATTTTTTTCATCTCTGTACACGGACTGAGTCTTATACAATGCACCATTAATTTTTAGTTCACTCTTTTTATAATATTATTCATGCATGGTTTAGTGTTATCTCACATATAATCTAGTTTGGTTTAGCGCAACTTATTTTTTATTATATTAGCTTGTGTTGTATACCACTTTTGTTGCTGCTTGCCCTTTTTTAGTTAATTTTTGAATAGCGCAATTTTCTTTTTTCCATTCGAGGCCATGCTTGCACACTAGTCAGAATAGGACCTGTGGCTGTGTTCATACAACCTCTGCATCCTCATAGCGTAACGGGTGACCTCCAGCTGTATTAACAAACCACCTATTCACACGGCCAAAGTACCTGTGTGAATGAGCCCTTGGGGTTCATTCACATGTAACATTGGAGGCAGTAAAACCCTGCAGTTGAGCTGCACTTTTACTGCCCCCCCCAAACTGCTACTTCCTTTAGCTGAAGTATACCCCCGTTGAATGCGACCCATTCAAGCGCTTCTCTGTCAGTGTCCTGCAACTGCATGCAATGCTCGCAGCTGTGGCATGCTAGCATGGGGTTGAAGAGTTTAAAGCAGTTGGTGAGGAGCAAATGCAACACCGCCTCACTGACTGTCAAAGGCTTTCAGAAGAACAGTCTGAACAAAGCATGTGTGAACAAGGCCGTAAATATTTTTAAAGTTATCTTTACACTGTTCTTTTTTTTTTTACACATGAACAGTCCTGGGTGTGTGTGTGTGTGTGCGCGCGCCCCTTTTGTGAAATATCAGGGGTCTAAACCACAGACCTCTGATGTCTCACTTTTGAGACAGAGCGAGGAATTGAGGGCATAGGTTCTTTAATCCCTCTTTCTGCAGCCTCAGCTGCACTGTCAGTGAGGGGCTGACATATATACAGGAGTGAGGGGGGCTGACATATATACTGGTGTGGGGGGGGGCTGATATATATACACAGGAGTGAGGGAGGGCTGACCTATATACAGGATTGAGGGGGGGCGCTGAGTGCATACAGGTGGGGTGGTCAGTGTGCAGATTCAGAGGGATGGCCCCTGGGGAATGTTGGTGGTCGGGCCTAGGCCTAAAGCTGTGTATGGGGCCCAAAAATTTCCGAAGGCTGCCCTGCCCATGGTAACTACTTGCTTTACTCTGCACCATGTTACTCCTGTAGCACTGTCTTCATACACGAATGTGCTTTCTGACCCAGGCTGGAAACTACATGTGTGTGTGTGCTGGTTACTTGTATAACACCTCTTTACAGTGGCGGCTGGTGCCCAAAATTTTTTGGGGGACGCAAACAAACAAAAAAAACATCAATTGCAGCCTCACTGTGCCCAAACGCAGCCACTGTGCCCATCAATCGTCGCCACTGTGCCCATCAAACGCAGCCACTGTGCCAGCAATTGTCGCCACTGTGCCATGCCATCAATTGTCGCCACTGTGCCATCAATTGTCACCACTGTGCCATGCCATCAAACGCAGCCACTGTGCCATGCCATCAAACACAGCCACTGTGCCATCAATTGTCACCACTGTGCCCATCAATTGTTGCCACTGTGCCATGCCATCAAACGCAGCCACTGTGCCATCAAACGCAGCCACTGTGCCATCAATTGTCACCACTGTGCCCATCAATTGGCACCACTCTGCCCATCAATTGCTGCCAGTTTGCCCCCCTCAAAAACTGCCAGATTGCTTCCCCCCGTCCCCCAGCACTTACTTTTCTCGGGTCAGCCATCCTCCCTCGATGTCTTCTCCCAAGTCCCGCCCTCTATGTCGCTTCAGCCAATCAGGTAACTGTTAACCAGACCAGGTGAACCTGATTGGCTGAGACGAATGTCAGTGTTAACCAGGGAACGCACACCCCCTGCGTCCCCTGGTTAACTATTTGGAAGCCGATAAGAGCCCACAGGCTGTAATTGGAAAGCCTATCAGAGCCGCTGGCTCTGATAGGCACTTCCAAACACCAACAAACTGCTGTTATTCAGATGGTCGGCGCTCACCAGGAGGACGGCCATCTGAATAGTGGGCGGCAGTGGCTACAATACATAGAGATTCATGCAATGCATGAATCTCTATGTATTGTACACTTGAGTGACGGCGCAGGGGAGAGAGGGGGTGGCACTCCTGCGCCCACTATGGACGCACCGCCAAAACAAAGCGTACAGACTTTCCGTAACCTAGTCCCTAACTCAAGCTTTGTAGCTGTCCCAGCATACCTGCACAGGATAGACTATATCATGGCAGATCTCCAGAGTTGGTATCTTCGGGCGATTTGCAGATCTCAGTGATTTCATACACTAGAAGGCTCTTTATCCATATCCTGACTCAGCAGCAGACTGGACTAATGGACTCCGGCAACGACATCATGTCTTATACTATGCACACCCCTGGATTGGTCCCCTGTCCTTCTTCTATACAGCACAGGACCAGGGGGTCAGACCCAAGACAGCCAGCTAGCCAAGAAAGAATGAAACTTAACCTGCTTACATGCTGCTTCTTGATGATTACCGCTGCAGTCATCAAATACTCAGTGCTAATGGGGAATTTCTGATATGAGGAAGAAAAGTCCTGCTCCTCTACAAAAATACCCACCACCTACAGTCATGATAAGTCAGTAGATATGTAACTTGATTTTTTTTTTTTTTTTTAGCACAGCTGCCATAGTACAGGTCCAGTACCATAAAGAGTGCTGTGCTAACTCAAACGTTGTGCTCATTGAAAATATTGTGATCTTTTATTTTAAAAAGACCTGATTGCCTACACAGGGCAAGAAACAGGTTCACTGTCCACTCTTGTCATTGATACCTCTTGCCTTTCCCTCAGCTCTGTTTGGTGCTGGAAATAAAGAGAAATACCTGGTAGTTCTGAGTATGTGGACCACGTGGATCAGTACACAACCTGCCAAGTGACAGCATTTGTGTTTGGCTTTATTGTTGAACAGAGTCTATGCACAGCACGCTGCACATCCGCCACAGTCTTTTATTGCTGCCAGGCTACTTAGTAATAATAAACTGTTGAAACAAATACTTTGGTGTAGAAGTATGTAACATACAGCACACCATAAAGATTGCAGCGGATAAGATTATGGAACCATTTCCCTTACATTGCTGTTCAGTAAAAGAAACAAATATGCATTAGCATAGGTGGTCAGTGAGAGAAAAGAAAAACGCCCTGCTGTTGGTCAATAGGAGAAAAAAAAATGCCTGCCATTATTGGTCAGTAGGGTAAAACAATAACCTACTATTGGTGGTCAGTGCGAGGAACATGCCAGGCATTATTCGTAAGTGGGAGGAAAATAGGGTGACCACATTTCCAAACTACCATTCAGGGACACCCCCCCCTTCCCAAAAATCAGCTTGTGCTGTAACGAATCACAGCACAGTGATTGGACACAAGAGGCGGGATTTATGATTTCTCCAATCACAAGCAGGGGGCAGGGATTGTGCTCCTCCAGGCATTCCCGACCAGGGCAAGTACTGTCAGTGAGTAAAGCAGTGATGTGGCGGCCTTTTTTGGGGGCATCAGATTGGCCCGGGGGGTAGCTGTGTCAGTTTCATTCCGGGACACCGTATTGTCCTGGAATGAAGGTGCCCGGGACAGACCTGCAAAATCCGGGACACGTGGTCACCCTAGAGGAAAAATGCCTGGCTTCATTGGTCAACCAGTAAGGAAGTTCAATACATATAGGGATGCCAAAGTCCTCTAACTACACCATAGCCTTGTCGATGTCCTCCTGATGGCGATCAGTCTCATGAACGCTGTCTAAATGACGTATAGCCAGCGTGGGTGGTAAGCCCAGGGCAGCCTCCCCAATCTCCTGTGTCTGCACTCAGCTCTGCTGGCTCTGGGCTGCTCCCAGCAGGGTGTGTTAGGTCATATATAGGTGGAAAGCAACTGCTGAGAGTACCCTGTGCTCTACATCCCTCCTCACACACCCAGATGCCCCAGTGTCACATTTTCCTCTGGGCTCCCTGGAGCTAAAAATCCCACTGTCCTTCACTCTGGGATCCTGGTCCTGCCTGCAACATCCGTTTTATCTTTTTCATCAACCTCTCTGACTGTTCTTCCCTTCTCAATTTGGACAGAGTAAAGGCCCATACACACGATCAGACTTTTTGACAACAACCGTCCGACGGACGTGTTTTATCGGAACAATCCGACCATCTGTATGCTCCATCGGACAATTGTTTTCGGGTTTTCAACAAACAAATGTTCGCTGTGCATGCTCTCAAACTTTCCGACAACAAATGTTCGATGGCGCATCATCCGATCGTGTGTACACAAGTCCATCGGTCTAAAGTCCAAAGTACAAACACGCATGCTCCGAACCAATAATAAAGATCAGACAACAATAGCAGAAGTTGCCCAAAGGGTGGCGGTAAAGAGCTGAAAAAACATGCGATTTGGTGACTGTTGGCTGAAAAAGTTCTGCCGTGTGTATGCATACCAAGTTCACGGCCAACGCCCCTTCGGACCAAAATCCACGGAAATTGTCAGATGGAAGTCCAATCGTGTGTACGAGGCTTAAGAGATGGTTTTATCCCATAGCAGTTTTTTTTTTTTTTTTTTTTTGCGATGTGTCCCATTGCGGAGATTTCCCTGGACTTTCTGTCCCATTGCCAAAACAGGAAGGGAGGGAATTCTTGGTTGTCACCAGGAACTCTTGTTCCCATTGGAAGATTTCCGCTATTCCTATTTTGGTGACAACCCAAATTATAGGGGTTTTGTTTACTTTCACTTTGAGTAATAATGGTAAATAGGTCAAACAGAGAGGTGAAACTCCTTAAAGTGGTTGTAAACCCTTACATTCTTTATACCCAGTGAAGTGAGTGGCCTCAGGTAATACACAGAGATTAAACAAATCCTCCTACATAAGTTGTACCTGTCTATCTGCAGTCTTCTCTTCTCTAAAGCCAATCAAAGTGCTGAATTTATAAGCCTGTCTGAGAGTTTAGAAAAAAGGGGGCGGAGAGGTGAAGTTACACTCTGTAGAGCTCAGTGAGGAGAGCTCTGAGAGCTGATTGGAGGGAAGAGACACACCCCCTTCACACAACTCACAGGAACAGACCTGAGGCTGTCAATCTGCAGGAGGTCCCTCCCCGTCACCATTTTTCTCTTGTTGTCAGGAAAACTCTACAGAAGTGATTCATGCTGATAGCAGAGGAACAGGGCAGCAGCCAGAAATGGCAATTAGTGTTTCTAATTAAGACAAGTACACACTATAAATGACTTTGGGCTATGTTACTGGATAAAAAAAACAAGCTTAACATTTTTTTCTATCCTTTTTAATTCTTAAAAAAATGAAAGTTGTAAGTAAAGTCTGAACAATATTGCATAATTTTGTTCCTTAAAGCTGGAGGAATCGGTGTATCTCCATAAAACATAAATGTCCACATTTATGGGATTTCTGATATTAAAGCAGTAGTAAAGCCTGATTTGTGATTTTTACCTCCAGGTAAACCTATAAGTGCTCTGAACTTCCATCATACCTTGCCAGAACTTCAGAGCTTTGTGCCATAACTAAGGGGTCCCGCGGGAGTGACGTCATCGCGGCTCCGGCCAATCACACAGTCGGAGTGTGCGAACCCGAAAGAAAGACAGGGGGAAGATGATGTCAGCTCTCTTGGTGATGACAGCGTGGCGCTGGAGGACTTCGTTGTAAAGTAAGTATTTCATAATGTGCTAGTATGCGATACATACTAGCACATTATGCCATTGTCTTACAGCTGTTTTTTTTTAAACCAGCAGCGGTTTACAACCGCTTTAAATTGGCTGTGCTGTTCACATCATCTTTGGGCGAGTGCAATCCTGTATTTGTTCTGATATAAAGTTATGTAACAAAGAAGAACAAACATAGTGTGTGTACAAAAGCAGCAACATTTCTTTTTTCTAATCAGATATGATGGTGTTGCTTTGCTCTTGGATCTGGACATGTTTGACATCACCTAGGTAATCTAGGTGGAAATATTGCCGTGCATTCAATGTCTATACATTGCTCTACAGTTACATTGATCTGTAGATTGTAGAGAATAGCAAATGATTTCCATTACCAACATGTCTATTTCACCTGTCATGTTTTTAGTGCAGGTTAGAGATCAAAAGGTGATGTAATACACTGCCATAAAAATGCACTTTTATTTATTTAGTTATTTATTTTTTAATAAATCATCCTTATGCCGCATACACACTGTTGGAAATTCCGCCAGCAAAAGTCCGATGTGAGCTTTTGGTTGGAAATTCTGACCGTGTGTATGCTCCATCTGACTTTTTCTGTCGGAATTTCCGCCAGCAAAAGATTGAGAGCAGGTTCTCAATTTTTCCGATGGAAAAAATTCCGATCAGAAATTCCGATCGTCTGTAGCAATTCCAACGCGCAAAATTCCGACGCATGCTCAGAAACAATTCGACGCATGCTCGGAAGCATTGAACTTCATTTTCTTGGCTTGTCGTAGTGTTGTACCTAACCGCGTTCTTGAAGGTCGAAAGTTCAGAGAACTTTTGTGTGGCCGTGTGTATGCAAGCCAAGCTTGAGCGAAATTCCGTCTGAAAAACCATCCAAGGTTTTTCCGACTGAATTTCTGCTCGTGTGCACACGGCATAAGGGTGCTCAAAAATTGTGCCACGCAGATTTCAAATTGGAAGACTATCTTGCTATGAAAACTAACCAGCTGCATTTGACCATACGTCTCCTGTAAGAGCACATCTTTTGATGTCTTTGAACATTACCATTTCACAACATCTTCCAAACTTCCCACAGAAAGGTGTCTACAAACATATGACGTATATGGGGTAAGAGATGACCACAATGTCTACTTAATCACTACTGTTTGTCAAACGTCAATATAAACTCTATACGTGAATTTTGTCTATCAATGGAATGTTAGCAATTTTTGTGGGCAAATTATCTTTTCCCTAAAGTGCATTTCTTATGCAGTGGACCTGAAAAAATAAAAATAAAATCACAGATGGTTGATCTAGAGAATTATCAAATTGCCTTTAGGGATGAGAGAGGATTTTTTTTCTTTGATATAGCAAATTATCTTCTTCTTTAACCCTTATACATTTCAGTTTCCATGACCGGTAGTTAAATCTTCTACCTTTTTTTAGCATCACCCCTAAAGCTACCATAGACCAGGGGTAGACAACCTTTCAGAGGTCTACCTAGAAAACATGGCGGAAATCAAAGATCCTCAGAGGGAGATATTTATTTAAAAAAATATCAAGCCCCCTATAAAAAGATGGTATGAAGAACACATCGTGTGTTACAATAGTGTCCTCTACCCCCTTCACACCACCCCCCACAGTAACTGCTGTGCCCCCACCCCTGCCTTTTTCACAGCAGCTTCCCCTCTGTGGCATCCTCTGCTCCCCCCATAGCAGTGTCCTCTGCCCTCTTCATTTGACCCCCCACTGTAATGTCCTCTGCCCCCCCCACATAGCCGTGTCCTCTGCCCCCCCCCCCCTGCCACACACAATAGTGTCCTCTGTCCCCCACAAGTAGTGTCATTTGCCCCTTTTACATCATCCTTGTGACACAGCACAGTGTAGGTAGCATTTCCTACCTTACAATGGCTGTACAGCAGAGCAGAGCAGAGAGTGAGAGGCAGCACAGTACAGGTAGGGAGCGGGAGTGGAAGCCTGAGTCAACTTTTTATATTACCAAGATGGTGATTGGTTACTAGGACCGCCCAGCATCCTAGCAACCAAATACCTGCTTGTTAACTTAAACGGTTAACCAAGGCAGTTTCTGCCCTCTGTCCAGTACTGTGCTACCTCCCACTCTCTGCTCTGCTGTTAAGAGAAAGCCCCCCCCCCCTATTTATTGGTGGTCAGGGCAGCTGCAGAAGAGGTCCTAATGCCATTCATGCCTTTTCTTAGTGGAGTTGGTGCTGGAACTTTAAGGGCACTGTCTGACAGAGATCATTTGCCTAAACTACCTCTTAGTTGGCATCCAGTCTATGAAGTCCTGGGGCTCATTACAGGTAGGGGCAGTCTTTACATATAATGGGCTCCAGGACCTTAGAGGCCCCTATGCACCACTTAGGGATAAGTGACAAAGTCTCTCTAAGCTCACCCCCAACATAATAATATCCCCCTTCACAGACTTTAAAACAACAAAAGGCAATGTCTAGCTTGTTCTGTTCTCTTTTTAATACAATAATCCTGGACCAATAGAGTAATGGGAGGAATTCCAACACCCAATGGAGTCCTCTCAATCAGCTTGCTCCTGCCTGCAAAGTAAATGAGTCTTCTTTATACCACTATTCAAATAGGAATTTTTAGATGTATGGTGTACTAACTCCAGTAATAAAAACAATCTAAATTCTGTCTTTCCAACTGCTGTTGTTTCAGCAGTAACTAACTAGTATTAGATAAATCTTTAATTTCACTTCCCAGAATACTGGTGTAATGCCGTTTAAAAACAAAAGTGATATTATATAGAACTGTAAATATATAACAGCAACTGTTTCTTTCTTTTTTAACGGGTACCAAAATTCAACACAGCAGGAAAGTTTTAAACTACATGCAACAGGTTGTATTTCACATCTAATATCAGGTAAAACATAAACTGCTCTTCCAGCAGTGTCCTGTACTGAGGCTAGTAGCCTTTTTCTCACCAGGGTGCATTGAGGTTTCTTCAGGGGTGCATTGACAAAATGCCTAAGGCCTCATGCACACTGGACGTTAAAATAATGTTATTAAAACGGCAGTAGCTGTGCGGTGAGTTTTTTTAAGGTTTTTGCAATGGCGTTTTTTAGCGTTTCTTAGGGTTTTTTTTTTTTTTTTAAGAAAAAAATTTAGTTTTTTTTTCAATGGATCAAAAACTTTAAAAAATGCTGGTGAGTGACGTTTTTGAGCGCTTATCTGCGTTTATTGACGTTTATCAGCGTTAGAGCGTTTTTACAGCTGAAAAACATCTCTCAGAACCCACTATTTTTGGGGGGGGTTTTTTTACTGCTCAAAAACGCCACTGCCCAAAACTGCTGATAACAGCCTATGTGTACATGGACACATAGGATAACATGATGGAGAGTTTAATGACTGTAGAAAAAAACGTCTACTGCCAAAAACAGCTGTCGTAAAAACGTCAAAAAACGTCCAGTGTGCATGAGGCCTAACAATTGCCCAAAAATTGCCCAAAAATTGTATACAAACCAGTGAGTGGATGAAGCCTGCCTTTTAGTTACACATAGCCACAGGTTTTCATTGTGCACCATTACACCTTCCAGTCGCCGGCGTCCTAACATCCAATGGTGTCATTGGTGGATAAGGTGGACTTCAGGTGCCTGCGCAGCATCCTTGTTTACCCCTCCCCTGCCCCTGTCAGGGGGTGGATACTTCCATCCATCCATCTCGATTGTGGGAATCAATTGTTTTTTTTTTTTTTGTTCAACCTGCTGACTGTACAAAAAAATAAAATCTATGGTCAGCTTGAGTTAGAAAAAACAATGAAAGACTAGAAGGAGCAGGGAAGGGGACAAAGGTGAGGGAAGACAGAAGGGGAGGTAGGGTTTCCTCTCTGGGGCTCAGATCCAGGAATTTGTTACATATTTGAACAGACGGACATTGGCTCTTTACTCAAACAGTGCCTACAGAAAAAGGTTATATGCTTTAACAATTCATAGAAATACAGCAAGGAGCCCTAAACCAGTTGAAAGAGTCCAAGATAATTATAATTGTTGGTGAATGATGCCGCATACACACGGTTGGAATTTCCGATGGAAAAAGTCAGATGGGATTTTTTTCATCGGATATTCCGACCGTGTGT
Source organism: Rana muscosa (assembly GCA_029206835.1). Lineage (NCBI taxonomy): Eukaryota > Metazoa > Chordata > Amphibia > Anura > Ranidae > Rana > Rana muscosa. The sequence goes on along the minus strand of CM055121.1, from coordinate 650,179,934 downwards.
ATGCCCCATCTGACTTTTTCCCCTCGGAAATTCCGACGGACTTAGAGAATATGTTCTCTTTTTTTCCCGAAGGAAAAAAATTCTATTGCAAATTCCGTTCATCTGTATGCAATTCCGACGGACTAAAAACCACGCATGCTCTGAATCAATTTGACGCATGCTCGGAATCATTGATCTCAGCTCGTCATAGTGTTGTACGTCACCGCGTTCTTGACGGGCGGAATTTGGTGTGACCGTGTGTATGCAAGACAGCTTGAGCAGAATTCCGTTGGAAAAACCCGTTGGAGTTTATTCCGACGGAAAAACCGGTCACGTGTACGCAGCATGAGTCATATAAAAACAGCCAATGTGTTTCCGGGGCAGCAATACTTCCACACATCAGAACTAAACATATGATAAATCTTTGGTGGACTTGGTGGATCTACTCTGCTTATTAGAACCAGGATTGAACTCTCCACATGGAGTGCTCCTTTCTGTATTTCTATGGTTTGAGCTACTGGTGGGTGCCTCCTGAGGGGAGTCTTGCTGTGTGGGAGCCAGACATAATAAGTTTGTTTGATGTTTTCCTTTATATGAAATTCTGGAGTCCATACCTTAACAAATGACTGGGTGTTTCATTCTCATAATTTAGCAGGGAACTGCTTTCACCCCCAGCCACTACCTTTGCAGCATAAGGAGGAGCGGTTGGGGGCAGTAAAACTATTGCTCAACTATGTGGTTTTACTGCCTGCAAGAGCTAGTGTAAACAAGGCTTAAAGCCCTGTACACACGATCGGATTTCCTATGGTTTTTAAACCGATGAATTTTTCCATCGGAAAACCGATGAAGCTGACTTCCATCAGTCTTGCCTACACACCATCAGTCAAAAAACCGACCGTTCCAAATGCGGTGACGTAAAACACTCCGATGAGCTGAGAAAAATGATGTTCAATGCTTCTGAGCATGCGTCAACCTGATTCTGAGCATGCATGGGTTTTTTATCCGATGGAGTTCCCCACAGACAATAGTAATTTGCTATCGGTTTTTTAACCATCGGATAAATTTAAAACATGTTCTATTTTTAAACACTGATGGAAAAAAGACCGATGGGGCCCATACACGATCGGTTTGTCTGATGAAAAAAGTCCATCGGACTGTTTTCATCAGTAAAACCTATCGTGTGTACACGGCTTAAGTGCTCCAGATAGAAGTTTATTGATTCCTATTTGTATGGCTAGGGATTTAAAAAGATCGCCAAATTACTTGAAATCAATCATTCCACTGTAAAGAAATTATCTCCAAAATAGTCTACAATGGCTGCTAATTTTTACCGGACTTGTAGGCCCTGCAAATTGAGCCAGCGAGCTGACTGACCAATGCTGAAAAAGCGGGGAAGTGGTTAGTACTTCCACTTAGCAGCACTAGGGTCGTCGGTTCAAATCCCAACCACATCACTACCTGCCTGGAGTTTTTACTGTATGTTCTGCCTGTGCCTGCGTAGGTTTCCTCCGGGTATTCCGGTTTCCTTCCACACTCCAAAGACATGCTGGTAGGTTATTTGGCTCCTGTCTAAATTGACCCTAGTATGTATGAATGTGTGTTAAAGCGGAGCTCCACCCTAAAGTGGAACTTCCGCTCATCGGAACCCTCCCCCCCTCCGGTGTCACAATTGACACCTTTCAGGGGGGAGGGGGGTGCAGATACCTGTCTAAGACAGGTATTTGCACCCACTTCCGGGAGTCCTCTCTGCGGGAAATCTGCGGGAAGCACGTCACTTCCCGCAGAATACCCGTAGTGTTCTGGGAGACACTCGGCTTCCAGAACACAGGAGGACCAGTCAGAACGGCGCAGCGCGACTCGCGCATGCTCCGTAGGGAACCGGGCAGTGAAGCCGCAAGGCTTCACTTCCTGGTTCCCTCAACGAGGATGGCGGTGGGGGCAGCAGAGTGACGAGCGATTGCTCGTCCTCTGTTGCGGACGTCGCTGGACTCCAGGACAGGTAAGTGTCCTAATATTAAAAGTCAGCAGCTGCAGTATTTGTAGCTGCTGGCTTTTAATATTTTTTTTTTTTCGGCGGAGCGCCACTTTAAGGACCTTAGTTTGTAAGCTCCTTGAGGGCAGGGACGGATGTGAATATTTGTAAAAGTCTGTGCAAATTGACCCTGCTATATAAATACCTGTAATAAAAGAATAAATATGCAGTAACTTTTGCAACGGTTGGTGTCAAAGTGCATGCAACTACAATCAGAAAGAAATTATATTAATTTAACCTACATTGGAGGTTGCTGGAAAAAGGAAAATATTAGTGTGTTATTGAACTTATAGGCAAACAACAGGCCCTCTGAAACATATTTGGTGCTATTCAAGGACAGCATTTCAGTAGAAGAACCCCATACCAATTGTGAAGCATTATGGTGGAAATAGTATGGTTTGGGGTTGTTTGCTACTTTATGGTCTGGGCAGTTTGCAGTCATCGAGTCACCTATGAATTCTGCATCACTTCAAAGTGCTTGATGAGAATGCCATGTGCTTGAAAGTTGAAGTTAAACTGGAAATGGAACTTTTAATATGATAATGATCAAAAGTACATTAGCAGAAATGGTGCAAACGTGATCGTGGCTAGACAATAAAGACACAATTGGACAACCTAAATATATGCTCACTTCTAAATTGCTGCATAACCATTTGCTTTCATCACCTGAGCCTGCATGTTTATGGCTGTGAAGTAACTGAGTGAACTGGACTTTCCAGATCACCTTTTGTTTTTCAACATCATTGATTAAACCCTTTATAGATTTGATTATTGTCTTCCTTCCTGGAAATAAGTCAAGAAGGAGGAATGTAAACTTTGGGAGTATTTTAGCCAGGCTTTATAGGTGACAGAACAGGCCTACAGGTTTGACATTTTAATTAAACAATATATTTACAAAGGGCACAGTATGTTATAAGCTACTGGAGTCACTTGTTTGCATAGGCCAATTTATGTAAAAGGTGAACCCAGCTTTTAATAATATAAGTGAAATGTACTTCCATTTTCCCACTGGAGTAACAGAAACAGAGGTACACATAACACTGACCTTAATTCTGCTCCCCCAGTAACAAAAAACAAAACAAAAACACAGACACCTCCCCACAGCCAGGGGTGCGTTCCCTGGTTATCTGACTTGCCTCACCTCTTCCACTCCACACTGACCTGTTCCTGCCACATCCTGCTGCACTGCTTCCACCAACTAGTTAAAGTCACTGACATGTCACTGCTGCTTTTTCCTGTTTCCACCAACAGCACTCTCCACTGCTCTTTTCAACCTCACGAAGCACGGCCACCCACTGGCAAGAAAATCACATATGCACACATACTATAGGGGCAGTGAAACACAACAAACACAATACGGGGACACATAGGGGCCAAAATGAGGTGGCTCTGAGGGAACACACAGAGGCCTCACTGAGAAGATATACAGTGCACATGCCACACAAAACTAAATTTGTGTATGTAGCGGTACCCCCAGTTAAGAGGGCTGCTGGTATTGATTTGGGCCCTGTAGTACACCGCTGTCAACCACCTGGCAATCGGCTCTAACCTCCCGTGGCACAGCTAGTAGTAGTGGGATAAGACCGCGTGACCGCAACTGTTGGTGACGCAGTCTTATAGCAAGCATGCACAGCAATATACTTTTAAACTCCTATAAAAGTAACGGAAGCTGACACCAACTCTACTTGACCCAGATATTTTACTAATGCAAATGGGCAAGTAATAAACTGACAGTATAACAAAGTGCAGATTTTAAGAATAAACAGTATTTAAATGAACAAACAATCGGATAACTCAAATAATGCAATGCGGCTCTATCGCTGCCTCTTTTCAATCATCGGATAGCTCAAATAATGCAATGCGGCTCTATCGCTGCCTCTTTTCAATCACTTCCCCTCGTGGGTAGACTAACTCTCAATAGTATCTACCTACACAGTCAGGCCTGACTGATTTAAATGGAAGTTCAGGGAAAACAATCTTCGCATGCAATCTTTCGGTGGTGCACTTGATGAACAAACTTATAATCCAAACGAATAATGAAGATAAAGTATCTGTCTATGAGCAAGTGCTCTCTCACCACCCGGACAAGTCCGAGTCCGTTTCCTCCACCGATTCGTCTAGGAACAGGAATCCACCGACATCCAGGCCTTCAGTCCTTCTGGTGTAGTACAGCGAGGATGAGGAAATGTCTTTCAGGTTCCACCAGGCTGGCAGAAGGCTCTTTGGAGAAATGCACAAGGCCCCGGCTTCAGGCCTTGTGCACACAGCAGTTCAGCACAGGAATCCTCTTGCTAGGAGAGGGGTTGTCCAAAGAGACAGAACAAACTCCGCCTCCCCTTTATAAAGTCTGCCCCAGCACTCTTTGCACGGGGCAATGCACCCTGGGTGCTGCAAGATGTACTGGGAGATGTAGTCTCTCGGTATTAAAGGGGAATACGCCGCTACATGTAGTTTCCATGATCCAAGTTTATTTCTGCATAGCGAAAACAGACTAAAAACCATACAAACTCTAACACGCTGCAGTCAATTCTGGCCTTAGTCCTAGCTAAGTATGGCTAGAACCCACCATCCTTATATACCCACCCACCAGGGTAGGCAACACCAATATAATGGTAATATGAGAACCAGGTTACCAATGGGTTCCCAAAACCACACGTCTGTAGTCCGTAACAGTTAAAATAAATGCCTACCAGACATAATATACAGTCAACATTGCATATGCAGGTGGCATTGTTTCATCTCTGAATACATGGTGAGCTGATCACGTCGTGATCTGAACTGCACACACAGTGAATACAGCGGGGTTCACACTGGGCTGCGGGAATGAAGCCGTGCGAGTAACTCGCACGATTTTACTCCCGCTTGTCAGTCCCGATTTCGGCCGCGATTTCAGAGACATCGGCGTTGCACCGATTAGGACGGTGCCATTGGAATGTAAAATAAATATTGCGCTAGTTTAGAACAATAAAAGGTGAATAATAACAAGTGAAGCGGCTACATAAAATATGACTAATATTAAAACGTATGTGGATGAAGATGTAGCGCTAGCAATGAAAAAGAGGCCAAGGAGTTGGTCTCTAAATGAAATAATGTGAAAAAACAACACTAAAGTGAGTCCACAAAGTGTCCATAAAAATATCCGTGATGAAGATAAATATTAAAAGCAACACACGAAACAATATGGATCATCGCAAATTCTGAAGGTGAAGAGAGGTAGAATACCCTTACCAGAACAGATGGATCTGCGGGTTAAGGCAGATCAAACAGGCGTTGAAAAGGCTCAGTGGTGATTTCCCTCTGCTTGTCTGTAGGCTGGATCATATGAATCTCAGACAAAAACTTCCCGGTAGGTTCCCCAACTTGGAAGTAGACTCAAGACTCGAACACGATCTCCATGGACATCAGATAGGACAGGAAACACCTTGTTTATTAAAACCGACAAAGTAAAAGTGATCACAAAAAGCATAAAAAACATTAAAAGGGCAGTAGGTGGAGTGGTGAGCAAGACTGATGCGTTTCGTACTAGTGTACTTCAACAGGGGCATCACAACAGGGGCCACAGGACGGTGCCATTGCCAGCAATTTTCCGGCAAATGCAGCTGATTTGGCATGTCAAATCATACCAATGTGAACCAGGGCTAAGAGTGACATTTTTGTGGATTTACGATGAAGTAAAGTTTATCCTGATGTCAACCCTGTGTCTGCTGTGTTGTTCCTGTAAAAAGGTTGTATGAGTGTCAGGGTCTGTATCTTGGCATCCCCAGAACCTTCTTGTTGTAGCGCTACCCCCAGTTAAGAGAGCCGCTGGATTTGTTTCGGGCCCTGTGTACAGCACCGCCAACCCCCGGCAATCTACTCGACCCACTCTGGCACAGCTAGTCTAGGGATTGTTCTCTTATCACAATCTAACAGTCTATGCACATAATCTATTTGTATTTGCAAGGGTAACCTCTTTGCATAAAGACAACACACTGATAGCAACAGATAAATTATAACGTTTCTTTACTTTGGATAAAAGGCATAAGGTTAACACATAACACATATATGTCTGCAGAGCCCTGCAGCAGGAAATATAACGCAGGCGGTTACCCGCCAAGTACAACTATCTCTAATTATGCGCCCTTATGGCGCAGCAACCAAAGTTCTAACTACAGATCAGGCCTGACCCAGATCTAAACTCAATCTCTAGAAGAACAATTTCTTCGCATGCAACTTGACTGGTGGTGCACAACAGGAATGGTAATTTGTAATCCAAAGGGTAGGAAAATAAAAAGGAGAATGAACCCCTCACAGGAGACTACTCAACTCAGTTCCGCCACTAGTCTCCTGTGGGACAGTAGAATAGAACCCGGAGGGCCAAGGCAGTCTCTAGGCCGAAACAAAGTACAGTCTATATGAATGAGCAGGTGCTCGCTCACCACTCCGGACGCGATCCCAGTCCAGGACTTCCACCTACTGTGTCTCCACATACAGTATCCGCAACCACCGGGTCTCGGGTCCAACTGATGTCCAAACTCGACAAAGTCAGGTGCCACCCAAGCTCCGCAGTGGGGTGGAAGGCTCTCTGGAAAATTGTGCAAGGCCCTGGCTTCAGGCCCTGCACTGCAGCAGATCCGCACAGGAAGACCTGTTGATTGCAGCGCGGCGTCCCAAAGAGGCCGAGCCCAGCCTCGCCCTTTTCTTATATAGCCCCTCCCATGAGTCTCTGCGGTGGCTAAATGCACCCTGGGTGCCGAACAGGGTTCTGGGTTGCGTAGTCCCGGGGCCTTAAAGGAGACCCCGCTACACACTCCCCCCACTTAAACTCTTTGGTCCCCAAAGATAACATCAAACTATAGCACGCACAACATCAACCAAAGTTGCGTATGATGTTGGCAGAGGAAATTCCCACCAAAAACAAGGAGGTGAACTTCCCTGCCCACAAGTCACACTATCATTAGTGTCCTGCCTAACTGTGCCAGAGAGTGAGTTGGGGTTGCCCCCCACCAAATGAACAGTGGAGGGATTAGGGTCTTCCATACTCCTCCTGGCAGTAACCATAGTGTCTTCCGAGCTCCTCCCCATCTGTGGGTAAGTCAATTTTCTGGGAGGCTTTATGGCCCTTTGCATTCTTTGTCCTCTTGGGTTTTCTGTTTCTGCTAAAACAGGTTCCCCATCTGGAACCGACTTGTGAGTTTCCATTGGTTCAGGAACACTTGACTCCGGGGCAGGGAGGTACATGGAATCTCTTGGATCCTTTTCCGGGGGTATGTCACAGGCATTTTCCCAAGAATCCGACAAAGGACTGGACGGGATGAACTCAGTAGCTTCTGCATTCAGTGTTCGTCTATGGTGACTTTTTCAGGTGGAAGATCAATAGCGGAAGTTTCTGGGGCCTGGGAAGGCCAAAGCCAATCAAGTTCTTCTCCCTCATCTTCACTTAGCTCCGAGGTCTCTGTACCCCCAATCTGAAGGGTCTGGGACTGAGTGTTCGGTCTGGGAGTATCCAGGATGGAAATTTGTTTGGGGGAACTCGTTGCAGGGGGAATCCGAACCGCCTCAGCCAGTGGGAGTAGGTGGTTCCAATGCCAGGTCTTTAAGGGCCCCACCCTTCCCTCTGGCTTCAGTCTGTAAACGGGTAAGCCCGGTAGTCTCTTGCAAATAACATAGGGTTCGGGTCTCCATCTGTCTGCAAGCTTGTGTTTTCCAGGGACCCCCAAGTTCCGTAGCAACATTCTGTCCCCAGGTTGTAAATCTTGAATCCGAACTTTCAGATCAAAGTTTTTTTGTTGCGGGCCCCCCTTTGTTCTGAGGCCGCCTGGGCCTGTTCATAGGCCAATTTCAAATTGTGTCTGAGTCTATCAACATATCCTTTGTGAGAAGTGGCAGAACAATGGTCTATGGAGGTGCCAAAGGCCAGATCTACCGGTAGTCTTGCTTCTCTTCCGAACATAAGTCGATAGGGTGAGTACCCTGTAGCGTCACTGGTGGTGCTGTTGTATGCATGCACAACTGCCGCTATGTGGTTGCTCCAATGCTGCTTCTTCTCACTGCTTAAGGTCCCCAGCATGTTGAGCAGGGTTCGGTTGAACCTCTCCGGCTCAGCATCACCTTGTGGATGATAGGGGGTAGTTCTTGTCTTCTTGATCCCCAAGGAATCTAGGAGCTTCTGGATCAACCGACTTTCAAAATCCCTTCCTTGATCTGAATGAAGCCGTTGTGGTAGCCCATAGTGTACAAAGTATTTCTCCATAAGTACTTTGGCTACGGTGGAAGCCCTCTGGTCTTCGGTTGGGAAGGCCTGGGCATACCGGGTGAAATGGTCAGTTACTACCAGAACATTTCCTAGTCCACTCAGGTCAGGTTCGAGGCAGAGAAAATCAAGGCCTTCTGTTCTAAGATCAGTCGTTGGTAGGCTGTCTTCAACATTGGGTGGATCTCAGTGCTGGGGTCTTTTCCTTTTGTTAGAGGGGCCAAGAGTCTCCGGACCAGATCCGTGTTGGTCCCTATTATTAGGGAACTCTTGTTAGCTCCAGGCGGTCGGGGGCATACCACAGCTAAGGTATCGAACACTTCGGCCTTCCCGGCTATGGACGGGTCGAAAGTCAGTTTTATAGGCAGATAGCCATCATAAGGGAAACTCTCTGTCCCAATCCCCCATATCTCCAGCTCTTCAATCTTCTGGATTAGTGATGAGCCGAACACCCCCGGGTTCGGTTCGCACCAGAACCCGCGAACGGACCGAAAGTTCGTACGAACATTAGAACCCTATTAAATACAATGGATGCGAACGTTCGAATTCTAAAGTGCTAATTATAACAACTATTATGCATGTTATTGTCCTAAAAAGGGTTTGGGAACCCGGGTTCTGCACCAGGGGACATGTATCAATGCAAAAAGAAGTTTTAAAAACGGTCGTTTTTCGGGAGCAGTCATTTTAATGATGCATAAAGTGAAAAAAAAAAAGTCAAATATTCCTTTAAATATCGTACCTGGGGGGTGTCTAAAGTATGCCTGTGAAGTGCCACGTGTTTCCCGTGTTTAGAACTGTCCCTGCACAAAATGACACTTCTAAAGGAAAAAAAAGCCATTTAAAACTGCTTGCGGCTTTAATGTAATGTCTGGTCCCGGTAATATGGATGAAAATCTTTAAGAAAAATGGCATAGCTACCCCATGACCCCCCCCCCCCTACCCCAGCCCATTACCAGCCCCTTTGGGTCTTGTATGGATATTAAGGGGAACCCCGCACATAAAATAAAAAAGGCCCTATATACTCTGAACAGCCGTATACAGGCGGTGCATACAAGACAGGGACTGTAGGTTTGTTCTTATGTAGAATGTGTTTGTAATTTTGAACAGGTACATTGTTGAAGTGTAGCTCCAGCCCAAAAATCTATTTTTAAACTTTTTGGAAAACATAGGTAAGGGTTATCACCCCTGTAACATTTGTTTTGCTGTCTGTGCCCCTGTTCAGAACATTTCACCTCACTTTCCGTCCCAATGACAACTGTTTTTGAAATGTGGTGTTTTTCTTGAAACAAGGATTGCTGATAAAGCATCAGTACAGAGGAGACACCTTTCTCCCATATTTATTCTTACAGGAGAGAATTTTCCTTCCTAGGGGTAGATTTCCTCTCACTTCCTGTTGTCTTCTTGCGTTTGCAAGTAGGAGTCGTTTGTAAGTTGGATGTTTGAAAGTAGGGACCTGCCGTATATACTCTGCAGAAATAGGCCCCTTAGTTGTTGGTGTTGGCACAACACTGTAAGCACTCACAGTTACTCTTGGTTGGTGCTGGAACGCCCTGCTGTCAACTATTATATCAGGAATTTTAATTACATATAATTGTTGAACAGTGGTAGTAAAAATTGGGGCTTTGATGGTGGTGCTGGTGCCACAACACTGTAAGCCCTGACAGTTACTCTTGGTGGGTGCAGCAATGGGCCCTGCTGTGAATTATTAGATCAAGAATTGTAATTACATGCCCCTTTTGAACAGGGGCTGAAAAATTGGGCCTTTCGTGGTGGTGGTGGTGGTGGCGTTGCCACAACACTGTAAGCCCTCAGACTTACTCTTGGTGGGTGCAGGAATGGGCCCTGCTGTGAATTATTAGATCAAGAATTGTAATTACATGCCCCTTTTGAACAGGGGCTGAAAAATTGGGCCTTTCGTGGTGGTGGTGGTGGTGGCGTTGCCACAACACTGTAAGCCCTCAGACTTACTCTTGGTGGGTGCAGGAATGGGCCCTGCTGTGAATTATTACATCAAGAATTGTAATTGCATGCCCCTGTTGAACAGGGGCTGAAAAATTGGGCCTTAGGCACTGGTGGCACAACACTACAACCCCTCACAGATACTGTACTTGGAGCACAGCAATGAGCCCTGTTGCAAAGTATTGCTTCAAAAATTGTAATGACACGCCCCTTTTAAACAGGGGCTGAAAAATTGGGCCTTAGGCACTGGTGCCACAACACTCCAACCCCTCACAGATACTGTACTTGGAGCACAGCAATGAGCCCTATGGCAAATTATTGCTAAAAAAATTGTAAGTACACGCCCCTGTAAAACAGGGGCTGAAAAATTGGGCCTTAGCCACTGGTGGCGGCACCCATAAACAAAAATGATCTTCCAAGCTATCATCATCAATCGTATCATTGAGGACTCGGAGGAGGAGGATAGCCAGTCAACATAACAGCACAGGCACTCAGCATCAGCATCAGTCTTGAAGGGATGTGACATGTTAAAATCAATTAGTCTGTTATATCAGCATCAGGTGTGTGGTAGCTGGTGGTGATCCAAGACTGGTTCATCTTGATGAAAGTCAGTCGATCAACCGAGTCGGTGGACAGGCGCACCCTGTGATCCGTGACAAATCCTCCAGCAGCACTGAATGTGCGTTCCGAAAGAACGCTGGATGCAGGACAGGCCAGTAGCTCAATTGCATACTGTGCAAGCTCTGGCCAGTGATCCATCCTCAAGACCCAGTAAGCCAGAGGATTTTCGGTGGGGAAGGTGTCCAAGTCTGACCTTGCCCCTAGATATTCCTGCACCATGTTTATCAGACGCTGGCGATGGTTGCTGGAACCGATCATACTTTGGGGCTGCGGACTAAAGAATTGTCTGAACGCATCGGTCAGACGGCCACCTTCCCCACCGCTCCTTCTTTGACTGGCCGAAGCCTCAGCAACTCGTTGTCCAGGACCAGGAGTTTGTAACCTCCCAGTCTCTGGGAACGCGTTGCACAGACCTTTCTGCAAGGCCTCCCGGAGTTGTCTCATCCTCTGCTCCCTCTGCGACGGTAACATAAGGTCCGCAACCTTACCCTTGTACCGTGGATCAAGGAGAGTGGCCAGCCAGTAATGGTCCCTCTCCTTGATCCGAAGAATACGAGGATCCTTCCGCAGACTTTGCAGGATCAGGGAGGCCATGCAGCGTAGGTTTGCTGAGGCATTCGCTCCGGAGTCCTCTGGGTCACTAAGGACGACATGATCCGCAGTCACCTCCTCCCAGCCACGTACAAGTCCACTGGTTTCTTGGGACTGTAAATCATCCCTAAAAGACTGCTGCTGATGATGCTGAGTGCCAGCCTCCACCTCCATGCTGACACAATCCTCCTCCTCCTCCTCCTCCTCCTCTTCCTCTTCCTGTGCGATGGGTGGGACAGAAGGAACACTGTCTGGGTAAAGGGGGCCTTGAGAGGCAAGGAAGTCCTCCTCTTCCTGCCTCTGTTCTGCCTCAAGTGCCCTGTCCATTATTCCACGCAGCGTGTGCTCCAACAGGTGGACAAGAGGTACAGTGTCACTGATGCATGCACTGTCACTGCTCACCATCCTCGTGGCCTCCTCAAATGGTGCCAGGACAGTGCATGCATCCCTGATCATGCCCCACTGGCGTGGAGAAAAAAAACCAAGCTCCCCTGACCCTGTCCTGGTGCCGTAGTCGCACAGGTACTCATTGATGGCCCTCTGCTGCGTGTGCAGCCGCTGCAGCATGGCCAACGTTGAGTTCCACCTGGTGGGCATGTCACATATAAGGCGGTTCTTGGGCAGGTTCAACTCCTTTTGCAGCTCAGCCAGGCGAGCACTGGCATTATAAGATCTGCGGAAATGCACACAGACTTTCCTGGCCTGCCTCAGGACATCCTGTAAGCCCGGGTACCTGCCCAAGAACCGCTGCACCACCAGGTTAAGGACGTGAGCCACACAGGGCACATGGGTCAGTTGTCCCTGTCGAAGGGCGGAGAGGAGGTTGGTGCCATTGTCGCAAACCACCATTCCTGGCTTAAGCTGGCGTGGCGTCAACCACCTCTCGGCCTGGCCCTGCAGAGCAGACAGGACCTCTGCCCCAGTGTGGCTTCTGTCCCCCAAACACACCAGCGCAAGCACGGCATGGCATCTTTTTGCCTGCGTACTTGCGTAGCCCCGTGAACGGCTACGGAGCACCGCTGGTTCATAGGACAAACCCCAGGAAGAGGCCATGGAGGAAGAAGAAGAGGAGGGGGTGGAGGAGAGAGGTGTGTCACAACCAGTAGTAGCATTTTGGAGGCGTGGCGGTGGGACAACCTCCAACACTACTGCACCTTGTCCTGCATCCTTCCCAGCTGCCAAAAGAGTGACCCAATGGGCCGTGAAAGAAAGGTAACGTCCCTGTCCATGCCTGCTGGACCATGAGTCAGCGGTAATATGCACCTTACCGCTGACCGCCCTGTCCAGCGAGGCCAAGACATTGCCTTCCACATGCCGGTAGAGAGCCGGAATAGCCTTCCGTGAGAAAAAGTGGCGTTTGGGAACCTGCCACTGAGGAACCGCACATTGCACAAACTCACGAAAGGGGGCCGAGTCTACCAACTGAAAAGGCAGCAGTTGAAGCGCTAGCAATTTAGCCAAGCTAGCATTCAACCGCTGGGCATGTGGATGGCTGGGAGTGAACTTCTTTCGACGGTCCAGCAGCTGGGGCAGGGAAATTTGCCTGCTAGAATCGGACGTCGGTGTACTGCTAGCAGAGTGGCCGCAAGTACTTGGCTGTGACACACCTAATTCTACACCTTCATTCCTCTCAGTGCATGTTTCAGAGAGGACTGAAGTTATAGTGGGGTTGGAGATCCCAGCTGATGCGGTGCAAGGAGAGGTCCGCTTTGTTCTTTGGTGTGGGTCTTTGAGGTAGGCTTGCCAACGAGCTGCATGGCAGGTCAACATATGTCTGGTCAGGCATGTGGTACCCAAGCGGCTGATGTTTTGGCCACGCGATATACGCTTGAGACATATGTTGCAAACAGCAGCTGTGCGATCTGATGCACTAGCCTCAAAAAAGGCCCACACCAAGGAACTTTTTGAATGACGGGCAGAGGCAGCGCCCTGCACAGGCGGAGCTCTGCGGTGTGATTCCGTCGGTGTACTGCCCTTACGCTGGCCACCAAAGGGCATCCTGCCTCGTTGGAGATGTGCCTCCTCCTCATCCTCCTCCTCCTCTCTCCTATTAGGCACCCACGTGGAGTCAGTGACCTCATCATCCCCTCCCTCCTCATCACTGGAGCCAATCTGGCAGTATGCTGCAGCTGCTGGAACATGACTGCCAGATTGGTGTCCTTCTTGAGCATCCCCTCTGTCTGCTCTCACCCTACTGCCTTCCTGTAGCTGGGTTTCATCATCAGACCCTTCGAAACGCTGGGCATCCTCCTGGAGCATGTACCCAACACTGTGCTCAAACAGTTCGGGGGACTCCTCAGGAGGAGGACATGGTGGGTCTAGGGAAGGAGTGACTGATGATGAGTCTGACATTGATAACAGGGAAGAGGACGCTTTGGCAGCTGCTTTGCCAGTACCCTGAGCCTGGGTGAGAGAGGATGAGGAGGAGGAGGAGGGCTTGGTCATCCACTCTACCAAGTCTTCGGCATGATGTGGCTCAACATGTCCAGCTGCCGAAAAGAAGGACAAGCGTGTCCCATGGCCATGTGCTGATGACAATGCACCGCGTCCACGACCAGCACTGTTGCCCCCAGACACAGAGCCTGCTTGCCCTCTTTTATTGCCTCCTGACTGTCTGCCTCTCCTTGTTTGCCTTCCAGACATTCTAATAGATGGCCTGCAGGGAGATGGGAAAAAAGCAATAAGGGCTACCTTCAGGTGTCCTTCTCTGTCCCTTTACTTAAGGATTTCTAAATATGGTTGAGGATGATTGCTTTTGCACAGAATAGCACAACGACAATTTCCCTGACTGTCCAAAAATCAAGGATTTCAAAGATGGTTGATGAGGAATGCTTTAGCACACTATAGCACAAGGAGAATTCCCCTCACTTTCCTTCTTTGTCCCTAGAAACAAGGACTCGCACAGTGAAAGAAACTGACACTCTCCCTACCTAGAGTTTTCTGTCCCTAGAAAAAATGTTTTTTTTAAGCACACTATAGCACAAGGAGAATTCACTCACTGTCCTTCCCTGTCCCTGGAAACAAGGACTTGCACAGTGAAAGAAACTGACACTCTCCCTACCTAGAGTTTTCTGTCCCTAGAAAAAATGTTTTTTTTAAGCACACTATAGCACAAGGAGAATTCACTCACTGTCCTTCCCTGTCCCTGGAAACAAGGACTTGCACAGTGAAAGAAACTGACACTCTCCCTACCTAGAGTTTTCTGTCCCTAGAAAAAATGTTTTTTTTAAGCACACTATAGCACAAGCACAAAACACACTGACACTCTCCCTACCTATCCTTCTCTTTCCCTAAACTAAAGGAATCCAGGTTAAGCAAGAAAGAAATAAAAGTCACTGTCCCTGCCTATGCTGCTCTTTCCCTGCTCCGGAACACACTACACTAGGCCGCCGTGCTGGCGGCCTTTTATAGTGTGGGGCGTGTACTAAACACCCTCAGCAATAATTGGCCACAGGCATCCTGCCTGTGGCCAATCATTGCTCTCCTCGCTGCCGGCGCTGTGATTGGCCAAGCATGCGGGGTCACAGTGCATGCTTGGCCAATCACAGCGCCTGGATGACACTGCGATGGCGTAGTGCATTGTGGGCCGTTCGCGTCACTCGAATTTGGCGCGAACGGCCCAAATCGTTCGATCTTCGTCGAACGATCGAACAGCCGATGTTCGAGTCGAACGTATGTTCGACTCGAACACGAAGCTCATCCCTATTCTGGATGGGTAGGTGACTTAGATGCTTGTCATAAAAGTCCTGGTATAACAGGGTCACTTGCGCCCCGGTATCCAATATGGCTCTTGTGTAGACTCCCTCCACTTGGACAGGTACTATCGGGGAGGGACCCACCAACTTCTCTGGATATCGCTTCGACGGGGTCTCTTTCCTTGGATCTTTGCGTTTCCCTTTCAAACTTTCTTTCCCTTTGGACTTAGGTCTCTCTTGGGCCTGGTATGCATTGATCTCCCTCCTTTTAATGGGTGTAACTACCCGCTGAGGGACATTACTCTCTTTCTTTGGGATACGTTCCCACTGAGGAACCTTGTGTTTCTTCTTCTGAGGGGTCTTGTCCACTCTTTTTATGTGCTTCTCATTCAGTTTGGAGCTCACTGGAGATGATGGGCACCCGGTTGACTCCTTCACCGGGGCCCTCTGAAGTTTTCCGCCGGCTTGCGGTTATTCAGTTTTTTTTTCTTGGGACTGGAACACACTTTGGCCGCATGGCCAACCCCTCCGCAGTTGAAACAAGTCATGTCCCACCAATCTTGTAGGGATGCGGGCGCTGAGGTGTTTGGGAATAGTTCCTTCCTTGGTCCTTCCCTCTCTGGTATCCCTGGATCTTTTTCCATCAGAGAGGTCAGCATCTCCAATACCTGGGACATCTGTGACTTCAAGGTATCCACCTCTGAGTCTCTTTCCAGTGTCATGGCCGTCCTGACCATCACCGGAGGAGGATTAACTGACTCAACTGGTTGGTTCCTCTTCTTCTCCTCCAGCATAGCTTCTTCCTTTCTGACCAGCCGGATCAAAGTCAGGGTACTCCAGGCTCTTCCCGTCCTGCCTTGTGCGCAGTGCCAATGTGATGGGGTCCAGGGGCTGAGATCCTCTCATCACCTGCTGAACACGGGCCTCATCCACCTTTCGCTGGTCGATCCCCTTCTTTAGGATCATCTTATGCAGGCTCTTATCCAGGCCCCTCATGAACTCTGACAGTTTCTCTCCTGTCTTTTGGTAGCAGTGCTCCAGCTGGTAAGTGAGCTCAGTGATTTTCTCAGTTCCACCGAACACATTCTGTAGAATGTCCAGATAATCCTGCGCATCACAGTCTGTCTTGCTCATCTTGAGGTTGCGTATGGCCTCTAGAGCAGGCCCCTTCAAGCTCTCAGCGATTCTCTGCTTCTTTCTGTGGTCTGGGACTTCCCATTCCTCTAAGGCCTGAGTGGCACCGTCTAACCACTCCTCAAACCCCTCTTCACCCGAAGGTATAGGTTTCCTTCCAGAGAATATTCTGAGTTTTCTGTATCCCGACATTTGGTAATCTGTAGGATCTTTCTTACACTGAGCTACAATCTCCCCCAGGACCGCGCACAGTTCTGCGCTTAAGGGTGGCCGGTGGTGACCCGGGACTCTCTTTAGCCTTCCAGTTTTCGGGTTTTGGGGACTGTGGAGGAGATATCTGTGGAGATGATGGTCTAGGTGTCTGAACCCATCCTCGTGGTATGAGTGGCAGCGCATGTATTAAGCTATAGGTCTGATCATCCATTGCTTTTATACTTGGACCCTTGAAATGTTCTGGGATTTCCTTCATCCATGCTATTAGTGCATGGGTCAGTGAGGAATTACTTCTGATATCCATCACCCATACCTTCTGTTTCGGGGACAGTGAGGTTACTAACCGCTTCACCCCTTCTTCTTGCCAGGTCCCTGGGAGTTCTATGACTACTGCCGCGGCTGAATCTGTGTAGGCCGCCTTGCACCACTGTTCTACTTCCAGTGGGTCCATGCTGGTACTTTTGGCTCGTTACTTGCTGCAACAGGATCCCGGACTCGAGAGCCCCCACGTGTAGCGCTACCCCCAGTTAAGAGAGCCGCTGGATTTGTTTCGGGCCCTGTGTACAGCACCACCAACCCCCGGCAATCTACTCGACCCACTCTGGCACAGCTAGTCTAGCCACTTCCCGCCCCGTCAATAGCAGATTGATGTCCGGGAAGTGGTTGTGTTATCCACACTGGACGTCATATGACGTCCTGCGGGATAACAGCCGCCGCGCGCCCGGGGGGGCGCGCATCGCGGCGATCGGTGGAGCGGTGGGTTAGTCTGACCCACCGCTACACTGATCTCGGTAAAAAGCCTCCGGCGGAGGCTTTTTACCACGTGATCAGCCGTGTCCAATCACGGCTGATCACAATGTAAACAGGAAGAGCCGTTGATCGGCTCTTCCTCACTCGCGTCTGACAGACGCGAGTAGAGGAGAGCCGATCGGCGGCTCTCCTGACAGCGGGGGTTTGCGCTGATTGTTTATCAGCGCAGCCCCCCCTCGGATACCCACACTGGACCACCAGGGAAGCCCCCCAGGACCACCAGGGAACCCCAAGCATGTGGATGGCCAGGTAAGTCCCCCATGGCCATCCACATGCACAAAGAGATCAAAAATATATGCCAATCAGTGCCCACAAATGGGCACTGATTGGCACCATCATGACACAAAAAAAAATGCATGATGCCCAGCAATGCCAGCCACCAGTCATCAGTGCCACCTACCAGTGTCCATTAGTGCCACCTATCAGTGCCCATAAGTGCCCGCCTATCAGTGCCCGTCCGTGCCACCTATCAGTGCCACCCATAAGTATCCATCAGTGCTGCCTATAAGTGCCTATCAGTGCCGCCTATGAGTGCCCATCAGTGCTGCCTATGAGTGCCCATCAGTGCCGCTTATGAGTGCCCATCAGTGCCGCATACCAGTGCCACATATCAGCGCCCATCAGTGCAGCCTCTCAGTGCCCATCAGTGCCGCCTATCAGTGCCCATCATCAGTGCCACCTCATCGGTGCCCATCAGTGTCGCCTTATCAGTGCCCGTTAGTGCCGCCTTATCAGTGCCCGTCATTGAAGTAGAAAAGGTACTTATTTACAAAAAAAATAAACAGAAACAAAGAAAAACTTAGTTTTTTTCAAAATTTTCACTCTTTTTTATTTGTTATGTAAAAAATAAAAATCGCAGAGGCGTTCAAATACCACCGAAAGAAAGCTCTATTTGTGGGAACAAAATGATAAAAAAATTGTTTGGGTACAGTGTTGCATGACCGCGCAATTGTCATTCAAATTGCGACAGCGCTGAAAGCTCAAAATTGGCTTGGGCAGGAAGCTGTATAAGTGCCTGGTATTGAAGTGGCTAGGGATTGTTCTCTTATCACAATCTAACAGTTTATGCACATAATCTATTTGTATTTGCAAGGGTAGCCTCTTTGCATAAAGACAACACACTGATAGCAACAGACAAATTATAACCTTTCTTTACTTTGGATAAAAGGCATAAGGTTAACACATAACAAATATTTGTCTGCAGAGCCCTGCAGCAGGAAATATAACGCAGGCAGTTACCCGCCAAGTACAACTATCTCTAACTATGCGCCCTTATGGCGCAGCAACCAAAGTTCTAACTACAGATCAGGCCTGACCCAGATCTAAACTCAGTCTCTAGAAGAACAATTTCTTCGCATGCAACTTGACTGGTGGTGCACAACAGGAATGGTAATTTGTAATCCAAAGGGTAGGAAAATAAAAAGGAGAATGAACCCCTCACAGGAGACTACTCAACTCAGTTCCGCCACTAGTCTCCTGTGGGACAGTAGAATAGAACCCGGAGGGCCAAGGCAGTCTCTAGGCCAAAACAAAGTACAGTCTATATGAATGAGCAGGTGCTCGCTCACCACTTCGGACGCGATCCCAGTCCGGGACTTCCACCTACTGTGTCTCCACACACAGTATCCACAACGACCGGGTCTCCGGTCCAACTGATGTCCAAATTCGACAAAGTCAGGTGCCACCCAAGCTCTGCAGTGGGGTGGAAAGCTCTCTGGAAAGTTGTGCAAGGCCCAGGCTTCAGGCCCTGCACTGCAGCAGATCCGCACAGGAAGACCTGTTGATTGCAGCGCGGCGTCCCAAAGAAGCCGAGCCCAGCCTCGCCCTTTTCTTATATAGCCCCTCCCATGAGTCTCTGTGGTGGCTAAATGTACCCTGAGTGCCGAACGGGGTTCTGGGTAGCGTAGTCCCGGGGCCTCAAAGGAGACCCTGCTACATTGTCTAATAGAGAAAAGGAAGAAGGCATGTATGTATTCCTGGAATTCAGAATGTTTCTTATTACATGTAGTCATAGCTCCCAACTGTCCCTGATTTCGAGGGACTGTCCCTGATTTGGAACAATGTCCCTCTGTCCCTCTCTCCTCTGCCTCATTTGTCCCTCATTTTGGTCTGATCTATATAGTTGTATATAAAATGCACTTTTTATCTTTTAAAAAGTGTTTCCCAGTGCTAAACCTTTCATCCAATTTTTTAATTGCTGCATTTGTAATTTTCAAATGCCAGTATAAAGGAATAATAGTGGTAAAAAAAAGCATTTGTGGGTTTAGGTCATCTTTTTTTGTAAATGTAGCGCCCTACTCCCTCCCCTCTTCACTTCAGCTCGTCTGTCTCTTGTCTAGGGGTACCTTAGAGGGGAGGGAGCGGGGACACCAACCTGGCCTTCACCACAGGTGCGGTGTGAGCAAAGTTCTTGTTTTACTTTCGGATCAGTGCTGTGCACCTAGAGCCTCCACTGAGATTACCTTGAACAATGTCTGTCAGGAAAAAGCCTCACACCATTAAAGTCTTTGGCCCTATCCACCCCAGAGTCCATGATCTCTTGCTGGAAAAGTGAAGAACAAACCAGGAACAGTCCTTCATTCCTCTGGGCAGCGAAAGCAACAGGCCCCAGAAAGTTCAGCAGCATAACAAGAACAGAGTATTTTCTCTCCTACAGGTAGAAACGGGGATGCGGCAGAACAAGCGGCTTCAAGTGCTGGTCCATGGTCTCCAGATGATATTCTACATCTTCTCCTTCCTTGCGCCGGATCAGCACCTTGTCTGCATGGATGTGCCGTCCCAACATCCACTCTGCCTTGCAGTCCTTAAAACATTGAGAGGCCTTGGGAGAGCATGCCAGGTACCTGCGAGCGTGTGGAATCTGAAGGTGGGTCCACACAAAGTCATTGTACCAGCGCTCCCGGCACACTTCCACCTCATAGAGCAGTTCCTTGGACAAGTATGGATACTCCCATCCGTACTCTGCAGCAACCTTCTGACCAAATAGGCGTTGTAGTCTGACCAAAGGAGGCATAGTAACTCTGTCCACTTCGCCAGGCAAAACTATTGAGTCCGGGTGGCGAGGGACCTTGATCACATCTGGTCGGGGCATTGGTGCCCACAGTAACAGTCTCTTTTCCCCGGTCTTCGGTACAGATGGTACCAGGAAAGTAGAGGCAGGCCAGGGACGAGACCTCTCTTCAGGCGCTGGTGCCTCCACCCGGGGTGTACTTTCCCCTGTAAACATGGGTGGATCCCTGGTTCTCCGGGATGAAGCGAGAGGTACTTTGTCCCAGCCCTTTTCTGCAAACAGTTCATCTATAGCAACGTCGTCTCCCATGTCCGAGAGCAACTGCAGGTCGGAGGTGTCACACTCCTCTGCGGGTAGGTACCCTGTAGTGGAGACTGAGCTTTCACCTCTTCCCACACACCAAATCTCTCCGCCTGGCTTACCTCGGCCTTTGCTTGAATCGGGACGTCCGGAACTCTTGTCGACGGATCCATCCCGGCCGGGCGTAAGCGGGCGAGACGGTCCACCACAACCGCTGGTCGGGGCTACCATCCCGGTCTTTCTCTTCGGTGGTGGATACTGCGAGACAGTGGTGACCGAGTCAGCATCCTCGGATTTCTCCCGTTGAGTTTTCACGACCTCCTCCGCGGTCGCTGCAGTGTGCGCAGGGATGGCTGTCAAAGCAGTGATTCCTCCTCTCTGAGTGGTGTTGCCTGCAGCACGGCCGGGGTAAATGGTTCTCGGTTTCTCAACCGCTGGATCCACTTCAAACAGAAACTCCCCACAGGCCTCACATCGCTCGAATGGCTTCAGTTGGCACACCAGTCCCGAACAGCCGGGACAAATCACACCCAGGGCCTCAACGTCCATGCACGAATACAGGGCGAATTGACCCCTTGGCTTTAGCCTGATCCCTGTATCTGTTACCGGAGCAGCAGCAGTCAATGTCGTGGTGGAAGGGTGAACTGGAATCCACGACGTATGTCCGAACATGGCGACCTGTTGCTGATCCATCGCACACTGCAAAGTTTTTGCGCCAATGTCCCAGGTGTAGTCCTTCACACGTATCGGACTCCTCCCTTTTGCTCCAGTTTGCGGGCTTTTCTTCTTTTCTGTTTCTGAGTCACGCCCACGAACTAAGCGATGGGGGTGTGCCTGGTGGCGCAGTGCAAATAGAAGCCCCCACGTGTAGTCCCTCACACAGCTGAGCTTCCCCCTTTCCTCGCTCTTCTGTGCGGGCCTTTCCCTTCAATGAGTCATGTCCACGACTTCGAGCACAGGGATGCACTTCGGCCAATGAAGGCCTGCCTACTCGCGTAACTCCTCCAGCAGACACGTTCAATTCCGTGGTGCACAAACACTATACCGGACCCGAGCCCCCACGTGTAGCGCCCTCCTCCCTCCCCTCTTCACTTCAGCTCGTCTGTCTCTTGTCTAGGGGTACCTTAGAGGGGAGGGAGCGGGGACACCACGCCTGGCCTTCACCACAGGTGTCAGTGCGGTGTGAGCAAAGTTCTTGTTTTACCTTCGGGTCAGTGCTGTGCACCTAGAGCTTCCACTGAGATTACCTTGAACAATGTCGGTCAGGAAAAAGCCTCACACCATTAAAGTCCAACACTCCTTTATTCTTTCCTTCCTGAAAGTGGGTTGTGGTCTCTGAGCGAGGGGGAATTTCCTTCCAGGCGGTCTCCAGTGGGAGGCTCACCTGTCACTGGCAATCTGCTGCACCCGGTCTTTAAGTGAGGAGCTCCCCCCGGTCCATTACGCCTTCCGGATTCGGGTTCCCAATCCCTGGGTTCTAGGACCTCCTTCCCTCGCGGAACTCAGTGTTGGGCACTGAGCTCCAGACCTCCTCTCGAGTACCTCACCCCAGGCTAAAGGTGCCTGAGATGGAACACGACCTCCGGCTGTCCTCTAGGCCTAAGCCGCCGAGAGGGCCGACACGAACCACCGCCCCACATGCTGAAGGTGCCTGGGACTCCCCCCGTGACAAAGATGGCCGGCCCCTTTATACCCTCTCCCAGCAAGCACAGCGGGTTCCCCGCCCCACCATACCACTGTCGAGAGAGGACAAAAAGGAGGCCCGGCACACAGCAATGGCTCAACACCCAGCCCATGGCGACAGCGCCACCTGCTGGGCTGCAGGGAATTACACATCACTGGTGTCTCTGCCAGTTAAATTTACACCCGGGAAAGTACATACCCGCTACATAAAATTTTCCTTTAAGGGGCCGTGGCACGAGGTGTGTGCTATGTCTACACCATTTTGCTAATATGCGTCTCTTGTTCCCATCTCAAAAAGTTAGGAAGTATGGGTACCTTCACAGGGATGCTCCAACTGTTCTGCATTTGCAGGGTCTGTCCCTCTTTTGGAACCAAGTCTGTTATTGAATACATCTTAATAAAATTTCCACATGTATTGTCACAGTGTCTCCCAGTGTTAGTTCTGCTGCGGGCCGCTCTAAATAGTGGGCCGGGGCAGACTGACACTGTTTAAGACCTATTTGGTAGTGAAAAGCTTCCTGTAGATGTGGAGAAGTGTTTGCAGAGTGGGGATATGTCGGCCAGCGAAGGGCCCCTGTGCAATTCACAGACGTTCGTCTGGGGGGGGGGGGGGGGGGAGTGCTCACTCTGCGAAGACATTATCGGTTTGATACCCATCTGCCTTTTATGGAAGGATGTACTGTACCCACATGTCTCTCTGTGTGTCTGATCAGCACATAGAGGGACTATGACATTTCCCTGCAGATAGTCTCCCATCCACAGGAATGGTAGAATAATCCGGCTATGCATTGTTCTCTGAACAATGCAGAATAAGGATTCACACCAATGGTAAAAACAGGAGTGTTTACTTGCATCTGGTCGGAGACAGTGTTCATGATTTTAGGCCAAACATGTAGCTTTCTTTGTCTAATTGTAGAGCACAGCTTACAGGTACAAGGGGCGGGAAAATCATACACACTGACCCTGCACAGACACGCCCATACACTACCCGAGTCATTGTTCATTGGTTGAGGTTTGTATAACTCCTCTTGTTTGAAGCAATGCCTGGGCTTAATTGGCCGATTGTGAAGCCACCAGGCTCTATTGTCACCGCTATCATAAATAAAGAAAGCACGGGCTCTCCAGATAAGTCTGTCTATGGAGCTTGTGATGTGAGGAACAGCGGTTATGTCTGTGTTACTTGAGAGGCACAGGTGTACTAAGATGCATTATACCAAAGAGCTGAAAAGGGCGCTTTATAGTGCAGGAGAGATCGATTACGCATAGCGTATAGTGGATTATCCACGTCAAGTCCCTTTTTCCCTCTTTCCTTCTCCATTGTCCTTCATTTTGGACAGATGTGTAGGCCTCTATAATAAATGCCATACCTAAATACCAAAGGTATTACACTACACTAAACCTTTTATATAAACCTTTTACTGTCACATTATGGTTTTGAAAAGTCAGTAAAAAGGAAACCTAGTAATGAAAATGAGCAATCATTTTTTGCTCATTAATTCTTTATGGGCCACATAACTGAGGGCATGGCAGGGAGGGATGGCCTTTGCCTACATACTTCATGCTAAGTCCCTCTTTCCTATCTCACAAAGTGGGGAGATATGCACAGGGACCGTGAGAAGTCTGCTTTAAAAAGTCATGTTTTTTTATAGTGTGTATGCAGGTGGGGCCTAAGTTAGGTACCTTGTTTTAGGAGGGAATACTCGCACACAGTGAACTGAGAATGGATGTCTTTATATAAGTCTGCCACAGCTTATCAACAGCATAGATAATAGATCTTCAGCACTAGCATATGCAACTCAAAGGGCAAACAGTCTGATTTTATCACAGTTGGAAAAGAGGACAGCTTCCATTACATACATAGTGTATTTAACAGCCATTAGTCCTCTCATAGACCTCTCAAGACCTCTTCAGTACTGCCTGCCTCGACCAGTGGACTGTCCACAATAGTTATCTCTCTGTTCTCAGAAGGCATGGGAGGCCACATGTCAACTTAAAGTGATATTAAAGGCTTTCTTAAAAAAAAAAAAAATGTCACACTCACCTGCTCTGTTGCAGTGGTTTTGCACAGAGCAGCCCCGATTCTCCTCTTCTCGGGTCCCTCAATGGCGCTCTTGCCACTTACCCCCAGCCAAGTGTTAATTAGGTAAGGGAAAGTTCTGGACAGCCGCACTCCGAAAATTAGCCTTTATTGTAAAAAAAATATCAAAAATACAAGCCACAGCAGAAAATAGGACAGACGAGCTGAGGCGTTTCACACTTTCAACAGTGCTTAATCATAGCTACACCACCACAAAACGTAGTTTCATATATGCATCTAATTATTACCTAATTGTTATATACATAGCCTGCACCTGCTTCTTCAATTCTGAGGAGAGTCTTGTTTCCATATATCCAACTGGAACGGTAATCCCCTTCCCCTGCCAAGCGTTCCCAGAACAAGCAGCTTGCAATGGGGGGCACCCAGGCAGACTTGTTACCAAGCCATGGCTCTGTGTGTCCATTCACATACAGAGCCTCAGCTTGGCCCTGCCCCTATATCTCCTCATTGACTCACTGGCTGTGATTAACAGCAGCGAGAGCCATTGGCTCCCACTGCTGTTTTAGCCAATGAGGGAGAGTTTCCAGAGAGCCGAGGGTCTTTTGCACATCGCTGGATCAAGACCAGGCTCAGGTAAGTATTTGGGGGGCTTGTGGGGGACGGGGGGCACTGCTGCACAGAGAAGATTTTTTACCTTCATGCATAGAATGCCAGAATGCATGAAGGTAAAAAACCTTGAGCCTTTAGAACCACTTTAATTAGCACTTTCCTCTGTCGGCAGTTCATCCACGTCCTCAACACTTTTAGCGACCTATGCTGGTGGCGTATACTGAACATCTGTATTAGTTGAGTCTTTATCAGAGGAAGATACTACTCCAGGGGTACCTGTTAGATGGGAGGTAGGCTGGCCACCTCAAATTCAGTAGACTGGAAAACTGGACCAAAAACACAGCACTGCAGGGTAGGGATGAGCTTTGAGGGCCTGTTCGCCCGTTCGCCGAACAGCGAACAATTTGGGGTGTTCGCGGCAAATTCAAAAAGCTGCGAAACACCCTGTAAAAGCCTATGGGAGAAATCGAAAGTGCTAATTTTAAAGGCTTATATGCAAGTTATTGTCATAAAAAGTGTTTGGGGACCCGGGTCCTGCCCCAGGGGACATGTATCAATGCAAACAAAGTTTTAAAAACAGCAGTTTTTTCAGGAGCAGTGATTTTAATAATGCTTAAAGTGAAACAATAAAAGTGAAATATTCCTTTAAATTTTGTACCTAGAGGGTGTGTATAGTATGCCTGTAAAGCAGCGCTCGTTTCCCGTGCTTAGAACTGTCCCTGCACAAAGCGTCATTTCTGAAGGAAAAAAAGTAATTTAAAAGTACTCACGGCTGTAATGAATTGTCGGCTCCCGGCAATACAGAGAAAAGTAATTGAAAGTCATTGATAAAAAAAAATAAAAAATGCGTGGGGGTTCCCCCAAATTAAATTACCAGGCCAGGTCTGGTATGGATATTAAGGGGAACCCTGCCTCAAATTTAAAAAAAAAATGACGTGGGGTTCCCCCCAAATATCCATACCAGACCCTTCAGCGCCCCCCCCCCCCTCCTGAACCGTACGCAGGTTTCCGTTGCATCAGAGGGGGGGCGGGTCACCCGCACGTCACTGGGGAAGCCCGGGTTTCCCCTTGCTTCAGAAGGGGACAGGGTCGCGTGTCGGGTGGCCCCGTCCTCAGCTACATAAGACCTGTCAGGCTGCGGCGACGATATTCCCGGTGTGTCTCCAGTGGAGACAGGATGCGCTGTGCTGGACATCTCATCGCTGGAGCCTGGACCTGGATGGAGAGGAGATCATCCACCGCTGGACCCCGGAGAGGAGAGCATCCATCGAAGGATACCGACAGCGTTGGAGTGGAGACCGAGAGTGGATTACCAGCGCTGGAATCTTTTTTTTATTTTTAATAAAGGACTTATCCCAACAGTGTCTGTGTTTTTTTACATTTTTTTACACTTTCTTTGTGAAATGGTAGGGGTACATAATACCCCTTACCAATTCACATGGGGGGATCTGGGGGTTCCCTTTGTTAAAGGGGTCTTCCAGATTCCAATAAGCCCCCCGCCCTCAGACCCCCACAACCACCGGGCAAGGGTTGTGGGGATGAGGCCCTTGTCCCCATCAACATGAGGACATGGTGCTTTGAGGGGTCACAGACCCCCAAAGCATCCTCCCCATGTTGAGAGCATGTGGCCTGATACGGTTCAGAAGGGGGGTGCTCTCTCATCCCCCCCTCTTTTCCTGCGGCCTGCCAGGTTGCGTGCTCAGATAAAGAGTCTGGTATGGATTTTTTTGGGGGAACTCCACTCCATTTTTTTTTAAATTTGGGGTGGAGTTCCCCTTAAAATCCATACCAGACCTGAAGGGTCTGGTATGGATATTTGGGGGGAACCCCACGTCATTTTTTTTATATTTGATGCAGGGTTCCCCTTAATATCCATACCAGACCTGAAGGGCCTGGTAATTGAATTTGGGGGGACCCCCACGCATTTTTTGTTTTTTTTTATCAATGACTTTCAATTACTTTTCTCTGTATTGCCGGGAGCTGACAATTCATCATAGCCGCGGGTACTTTTAAAATACTTGCATTGATACATGTCCCCTGGGGCAGGACCCGGGTCCCCAAATACTTTTTATGACAATAACTTGCATATAAGCCTTTAAAATTAGAACTTTAGATTTCTCCCATAGACTTTTAAAGGATGTTCCGTGGCTTTTCGAACTTATAGGCAAACAACAGGCCCTCTGGAACATATTTGGTGCTATTCAAGGACAGCATTTCAGTAGAAGAACCCCATACCAATTGTAAAGCATTATGGTGGAAATAGTATGGTTTGGGGTTGTTTGCTACTTTATGGTCTGGGCAGTTTGCAGTCATCGAGTCACCCATGAATTCTGCATCACTTCAAAGTGCTTGATGAGAATGCCATGCGCTTGAAAGTTGAAGTTAAACTGGAAATGGAACTTTTAATATGTTAATGATCAAAAGTACATTAGCAGAAATGGTGCAAACGTGATCGTGGCTAGACAATAAAGACACAATTGGACAACCTAAATACATATGCTCACTTCTAAATTGCTGCATAACCATTTGCTTTCATCACCTGAGCCTGCATGTTTATGGCTGTGAAGTAACTGAGTGAACTGGACTTTCCAGATCACCTTTTGTTTTTCAACATCATTGATTAAACCCTTTATAGATTTGATTATTGTCTTCCTTCCTGGAAATAAGTCAAGAAGGAGGAATGTAAACTTTGGGAGTATTTTAGCCAGGCTTTATAGGTGACAGAAAAGACCTACAGGTTTGACATTTTAATTAAACAATATATTTACAAAGGGCATAATGGGGCTGATTTACTAATAACAGTGCGCTGCGCTGCTTCTAACCTTAATTGGTGTGCCTGATAACTCCTTCACTGGGCGCAGGAAGCAGCGGCGCTCTGTTATAGTAAATAGAAATGTCAGCGGCGCTCTATTGAAAATGAATGGTTCCCTATGGGAGCCCATTGATTTGAATAGAGGTCGCCCGGGAAGTCGGATCCGACTTGCGGGCGACTCGTGTGCCGGCTGACACAGGGACAGCGCGACTCTGCCAGGCGACCTGGACACGACCTGAGCGTGTGAAGCAGCCGCTCAAGTCGTGTCCTAGAGGAGACTAGCTGGCCGTGAATGTGTCCAGCGCGATGTCATCGCGCTGGTCCTCGGCAGCCTTGCTGTCCCATGTTTGGTATGAATCATGAAGGGGAACTCCAGGCCAAATTTTAATGAAAAAACCGGCATGGGTTCCCCTCCAGGAGCATACCAGGCCCTTAGGTCTGGTCTGGATTTTAAGGTGAACCCCCTTAAGCCGAAAAACGGCGTGGGGGTCCCCCCAAAATCCAAACCAGACCCTTAGGTCTGGTCTGGATTTTAAGGTGAACCCCCTTAAGCCGAAAAACGGCGTGGGGGGTCCCCCCAAAATCCAAACCAGACCCTTATCTGAGCACGCAACCTGGCAGGCCGCAGGGGAAAAGGGGGGACGAGAGAGCGCCCCCCCCTCCCTCCTGAACCGTACCAGGCCGCATGCCCTCAACATGGGGGGTTTGGTGCTTCGGGGCAGGGGGGGCGACCTGCGGCTCCCCCACCCCAAAGCACCCTGCCCCCATGTTGATGGGGACAAGGGCCTCTTCCCGACAACCCTGGCCGTTGGTTTTCGGGGTATGCGGGCGGGGGGCTTTTCGGAATCAGGGCACCCCCTTTAAAAAGGGGGCCCCCAGATGCCGGCCCTCCACCCTATGTGAATGAGTATGGGGTACATCGTACCCCTACCCATTCACCTGGTGGCAAAATAAGTCAATAAAAAAAGACAACACTGGTTTGAAAAGTAATTTATTGGGCAGCTCCGGGGGTCTTTCTGCCGGGCCCCCGCTATCTTCTGCTAGCTCTTTTGCTAGCGGGGGTCCCGGGCTTCCTCGCCGTCTTCTTCCGACTTCGGGGGTCTTTCTGCCGGGCCCCCGCTATCTTCTGCTAGCTCTTTTGCTACTGGGGGTCCCGGGCTTCTTCGCCGTCTTCTTCCGACTTCGGGGGTCTCTTGTTCTGTTCTCCGGTTTTTCTCCCGCTCTCCGACGTCTTCTCCATGATCTCCGGTTCTTTCTGCCTTCTGCCGGGCCCCCGCTATCTTCTCGCAGCTCTTTTGCTAGCGGGGGCCGGTCTTCTTCGTCGCCTTCTTCCCTCTTCTCTTCGCCCGATGTTGCCTCGTCGCTGTCCACCACCGCAATGATCTGTCCGAGCAGCGGTGCCAGTTTTATTGGCATGGGGCGTGGTCACCGGATGATGCCACCGCTGACCCCGCCCCCGTATGATGTCACAGTCCCGGGGAATGATGGGACTGTGACGTGAAACGGGGGCGGGGTCAGCGGTGGCATCATCCGGTGACCACGCCCCATGCCAATAAAAGTGGCACCGCTGCTCGGACAGATCATTGCGGCAGTGGACAGCGACGAGGCAACATCGGGCCTAGAGAAGAGGGAAGAAGGCGACGTAGAAGACCGGCCCCCGCTAGCAAAAGAGCTGGAAGAAGATAGCGGGGGCCCGGCAGAAGGCAGAAAGAACCGGAGATTGTGGAGAAGACGTCGGAGAGCGGGAGAAGAACCGGAGAACAGAACAAGAGACCCCCGAAGTCGGAAGAAGACGGCGAGGAAGCCCGGGACCCCCGCTAGCAAAAGAGCTAGCAGAAGATAGCGGGGGCCCGGCAGAAAGACCCCCGAAGTCGGAAGAAGACGGCGAGGAAGCCCGGGACCCCCGCTAGCAAAAGAGCTAGCAGAAGATAGCGGGGGCCCGGCAGAAAGACCCCCGGAGCTGCCCAATAAATTACTTTTCAAACCAGTGTTGTCTTTTCTTATTGACTTATTTTGCCACCAGGTGAATGGGTAGGGGTACGATGTACCCCATACTCATTCACATAGGGTGGGGGGCAGGTATCTGGGGTCCCCCTTATTAAAGGGGGCTCCCGGATTCCGATAAGCCCCCCGCCCGCAGACCCCGACAACCAACGACCAGGGTTGTCGGGAAGAGGCCCTTGTCCCCATCAACATGGGGGCAGGGTGCTTTGGGGTGGGGAGGGCCGCAGGTCGCCCCCCCTGCCCCGAAGCACCAAACCCCCCATGTTGAGGGCACGCGGCCTGGTACGGTTCAGGAGGGAGGGGGGCCGCTCTCTCGTCCCCCCCTTTTCCCCTGTGGCCTGCCAGGTTGAGTGCTCGGATAAAGGGTCTGGTGTGTATTTTTAGGGGACCCTACGCAAAATTTTTTTGTTTTTGCCGCGGGGTTCCCCTTAAAATACATGCCAGACCTGAAGGGCCTGGTATGGATTCCGGGGGGACCCCCACGCCAGTTTTTTTTTCATTTTTTGGGGGGTCCCCTTTGAATCCATACTAGACCCAAGGGCCTGGTATGGACCTGGGGGGGGACCCCACGCTGTTTTTTTTTATTTATTTTTTTAACCTTTTTTTTTTTTTTTTAACATTTCCTTTAACAACCAGCTATAAACAGGTAAAACAAAAAAACGCCGCAAAATTGTGATACTTGCGATTTGGATGCGGGTCCATTGAATTCTATTACATCCAAAACACTGTTTTTGGCCTGGCAAAAAAAATCTGTAGTTGCGTTTAAAATCGTTTTTCACAAACCAAACCCTCAAAATGCCTTCAGACACCAAAGATTTCCACGTTTCAGACGCGGGTACCGGCATTTAGCCGCATTTTAGTTTAGAAGCGTTTTTAAAGGTGACCTATTTTTTTACATTGATAAACTCCAAATTTATGGCAAATGATGAAAAACCATATATATATATATATATATATATATATATATATATATATATATATATATATATATAAGAAATTGCTTCCATTGCATTGTGGACAATCCACAACTTGGGGCAGCTGACGTGGCAAGTGGACAATCCACAACTTGTGGCAAGTGACACGCTAAATACAACTACACTGCTGCTCTCAGCTGCTGATATCACTCTGGTCTCACTAAATAGCTAAAATCGTAAATAATACTGTTTTTGGAGCTTAGGGCGGCTCCTTATCATATACACGCAAATGTGGTAAAACACGGCATGCAAACGCCACAAAGCGTGCCTTTCTAAACGCCACTTTCAACCTTAGTTCTGAACACTTTGCACCAGCGTCCCGTCTACATGGGACCTAAAAACGCCTATGCCATTTACAGCTCAAAAACGCCATGGTGGCCATGAGGCCATAGGCTAACATGGAGAGATGTTTTTAAGCTGCAAAAAACGCTCAAACAAGCGGCTTGAAAAACGTCCGTGTGCATGCAGCCTTATATTAACCACTTGCGCACTGCCCAGACCAAGTTTCACATTTCAGCGCTGATGCACTTTTAATGACAATTGCGCGCTCATACAACACTGTAACCCAATGAAAACGGAAAATTGTATCATACTTACCAGTAATTTTCCTTTCCTGGTGCCTCCATGGCAGCATACCTGTGATAGAGCTCCGCCTCGACTCCTCCTTCAGGACTAGTGAATAGCATAAATTAAAGGCATAGTCCCTCCCCCAACATTCTCTGTAATATAGAATACCGAGGGTGGGAGCGTATGCTGCCATGGATAGGCACCAGGAAAGGAAAATTACTGGTAAGTATGATACAATTTTCAGTTTTCCTGGTGCCCCAATGGCAGCATACCTGTGATAAATAACTAGCTGACATGGGTGGGATAATTGCTTAACAATAAATGTTTAATTAGAAGAGGACATAGCAGCCTGAACTGCCCTCCTTCCAAACTCAACAGTCGTGAGGGCTCCTGGATCAATATGGTAGTGTCTGAGGAACGTATGGTGAGAAGACCAGGTGGCGGCCCTGCACACCGTCTCCAATGAAACATTAGCCCTTGCCGCCCAGGAAGCTGAGACAGCCGTTGTAGAATGAGCATTCACTCGGGATGGAGGCTCCATATTCTTCACCCTGTAGGCCTTCTGGATTAACTTTACAACCCAAGATGCCAGAGTTCTGATGGAAGCTTCTTTGCCCCTGTATTTACCGAACGGTACGATGAAAAGTCTCTCAGAATTTCTGAAGGGGCCGGTGGCTTCTAGGTAGGCCCTGAGCACTCTGGATACATCCAGTTCGTGACAAGAATCTGAATCCGTGTCTGTAAACACTGGTAGTGCCCAGGGTTCCAACAGGTGGCTTGGAGTAGCAACCTTTGGTGTGAACCCCCGAAGGGGACGAAGTTCCAATCTGTCTGGGGAGAAGGAGATGTGGTCGTCACCTATCCCTAAAGAGTGAAGTTCCGAGATTCTTCTGCCAGATGTAATGGCTAGCAGGAAAGCCGTCTTTAGTGTCAGGTTCCATATTGTTACTTGTTCCACTGGAGCAAAGGGATGGTCAGATAGAACTTCCAGGACTAGGGACAGATCCCACTTAGGAAATGATCGTCTGACAGGAGGGCGAATCTTCAATATACCTCTGAGGAAAGTGACTACTGAAGGATCCTCCGCCCATCTCTTATTTGTTGCAGCAGAGATTGCTGCTACCTGCAATTTGAGAGAGCTCAGACCAAGTCCCAGACCAAGTCCTGTCTGAAGGAATCCTAGAACATGAGATGTAGAAGGAAGGATTGGATCAAATCCATTTCCGGAAACAAATGACAAGAACTTGTCCCATATTTTTGAATATATGGCATTAGTTGCTGGCTTCCTAGCTTTTAGAAGGGTTGATATGACTCCTGGAGAACACCCTAGGGACTCGAACCTTCGCCTCTCAACCTCCAGATTTGAAGATTCAACTTCTGAGGGTTTGGATGAACTAGACTGCCCTGCGACAGAAGTTGAGGGAAAGGAGGGATCTTGATTGGAGAGCCCACACTGAGGCGCAATACGGAAGTACTGCCACCACCTGAACTGGCTCCCAGAGGAGCCTCAGGAGGAATTTGAATATTAATGGCCTGGGAGGAAAGGCATATTCCGTGGTGAACCTCCAGGGACATGACAGGGCATCCACTGCCTCGGCTTGTGGATGCGGCAGCCGAGAGAAGAACCTAGCCAGCTTGGCATTCTTCGGGGAGGTGAACAGAACTACCTGAGGGGGATCCCATATGTTGGCAATCTAAAGGAAGACATGGGGGTGGAGGGCCCACTCGTTGTCCAGGAAGTTTCTGGATAATGTGTCTGCTTCCGTGTTCAACCTGCCTGGCAGATACATCGCTCTGAGGTCCAGGAGGTTCTGCTCCGCCCAGAGCATGATCGGCTCTACCTCCTTGAGGAGTGACCTGCTGCGAGTGCCTCCCTGCTTCTGCAGATAAGCGACAGCTGCCCTGTTGTCTAGGCGTAGGAGTATTCTCTGGCCTCTGATTTGGGGTGCCAAAGGAGGTCAGTGCCAAGAAGGCTGCCCTCATCTCCAAGATGTTTGATACCACTCCCTGGGTGGTGCATGACCATCTCCCCTGTATTCTGGTTTGCCCGCAATGGGCTCCCCAGCCCTGTCTGCTTGCATCGGACGTAATTGTGATCCAAGGAAGGGAGCCCAGGTGATGAGGCATGGAGAGGTTTTCCGGAACTGTCCACCAGTGAAGGCTCCTGCGCATTTTTCCCCGTCAGCAGGATTGTCTGAGATAGTCGTTGTTTCTTCCACTGCGCCAAGAAACCAGTCTGGAAATACCTCAAGTGCCAATGTGCCCAAGGAACTATGGGTATATAGGAAGACATTGTGCCAATGAGGCTCAGGCAGTGTGAAGCCATCAGATACGGGCTCCGGATGACTTTGATCATTCTCTGGATGACAATCCTTGCCTTCGGTGGTGGTAATGACACTGTCCCCTCCTGAGTTTCGAACATTGCGCGTAGATTATCTGCTGTGTTGGCGTTAGTTGACTTGTCGGAATTCACCAGCTACCCTAGCTCTTTTTAGGGACTGTAGAAGAATGTCTCGGTGACATACCAACTGACCTGGATTGCTTGCTAGGAGTAGAATGTCATCCAAGTAGTGGTATATCCTCAAGCCCCTCTCCCGCAGGGGAACCAAAGCAGATATTAGTATCTTGGTGAACACCCTGGGAGAGGTGCACAGACCGAAAGGCAGGGCTTGAAACTGTAGGTGGGTCCATCCCACTGCAAATCTCAGGTATTTCTGAAATGCAGGTAGAATTGGAACATGTAGGTATGCATCCTGCAGATCGACCACAATCATCCAATCTGATGGCTGGACTGTCTGAATAATCGTCTGCAGGGACGCTTTCAGGGCGGATATACCGGTTGAGCCTCTTTAGGTCTATCACAGGCCTCCACCCACCTGTCCTCTTTGGGACCAGAAATAGGGTGGAGTAAAAGCCTGCGAAGCGCTCTGCCAAGGGAACCGGAACAGCCGCCCCCTGAAGCTGGAGTGACGTTAGGAAGTTTTTCAGAGCTTGAGCCTTCAGTGGAGAGGATGGAATCTCTGTCCTTTGAAAGAGTTCCGAGGTGGGGGGTGAGAAAAATTCCAAAAGTGCCCCCATTGAATTGTTGACAGAACCCAGGGGTCGTGGCAGCGGGTGGCCCAGACTGGGGTAAAAACCTTTAGCCTGGCTCCCACCGGAAGTGCCTGGGCTACTCTGGCGTAAAAAAAAAGACTGCTTCTGCTCCTGTGGATCCGGAAGGGCTTTCATCTTCCTGTTCAAAAGGGATCCCTGAGTACCTTTCCAAGGTCTTTTGTTGTCTCTGGGCTGTCTCGACTGCCTAAAATCCCTTGGGTTTGACTGGCGGAACCTAGAGGAACCACCTCTGAATCTTCGCCTACTTCTGTCCTGTGGAAGCATACCAGACTTCCCTCCTGACAGCCTGGAGATAGCTTTATCCATTTTGTCTCCGAAAAGTGCTTTCCCATCAAACGGGATTTTGCACCAATTTTGTTTGGAGGATAAGTCAGCCATCCAGGGTTTCAGCCACAAGGCCCTCTTCGCCATCACTGAATGCAACATGGATCTTGCCGACCACCTGATCGTGTCAATGGCCGCTACGCAGGAAAAGTCTGCCAACAATCTAAGCTCTTCTAAGGACTTAGTTATATCCTCCATGGGGACATCCTGACGCAAAGCCGTCTCAATATTATCTGTCCAAGATCTTATGGCATTTGATACTGATGTGAGGGCAATAGCTGGCTTACATGCTGCTTCCGGGGCTAAGTAGCTCCTCTTCAGCTCCAGGTCGATTCACCTGTCTAGAGGGTCTTTGAAGGAAGCAGAATCCTCCATTGGCAAAGTTATATTTTTTGCGAGTCGCACCACCGACGCGTCTACCACTGGCATGGAGTTCAGTGACTGCGTTCCAGACTCTGGTAAGGGGTATATAGTTTGTCAGTCTTTGACCATTCCTTCTGAATGACTTGACTAATCACGCCCATCTGAGGAATGGGAAGTAGCTTGTAGACTCTTGGGGAGGCTATTCTGCGTCTTTCCAGGCGATTGCAGTTTTGACTGCCTGGATGAATGGCTTTACCAAGGAGAGACTGAAGCCAGAAGGTTCTGATTCCTCTGAAGAGTCCCCTGAAGAGTCCCCTGAAGAGTCCCCTGAAGAGTCTTCAGGTGGTGAATCTCTAGCTGGTCGGCCTGACGGCGGCAGAGGTGTACTGACTGCTGACGGACCAGGGAGGTTAGGTTTTATATCCTGAACCTGGGATATCTGCTGAAGTGGTTGAGCGGGGACCAAAGCCAAAAGCTCAGAGAAGGAGTCCTTCATTGTTCGCTTGAGCAGATCTACAGCGTGCTGATTTTCTAGCTCGCGGTTGGACGCATAGTCCGTAAAACAGTCCTTACAGACCACTCTGTCTGGTAGCGTTGTAGCCCCACATGTCCAGCATTTCTCTTTCTATAGGTCCTAGGAGAGGGGGACCGTCCATGTCCT
This sequence comes from Rana muscosa, assembly GCA_029206835.1. NCBI lineage: Eukaryota > Metazoa > Chordata > Amphibia > Anura > Ranidae > Rana > Rana muscosa. The sequence continues at coordinate 650,144,209 of CM055121.1, read as the reverse complement.
CTGGATCTTGAACTCTCTGATCTACGACGTGAAGAATGGGACCTACGCCCTGATGAGCGGGACCCCTTGGAGTGGGTAGGGCTACGATGTAAGGAACTCACGCTAGACCAGTGAGCGCATTTTTTTTTTTTTTATACTCACGTATAGTTGGTCACATACCTAATAGAAGTGTGAGGATCTTTGCTGCGAGATGAATGACTCATTGCGGAGTTGGGCACAAGGATCAGCTCCGGAAATATAGTAAGAAAGGGAAAAGAATCAGGAGTTTTTGGCGTCCCTTTTTTTTTTTTTTAACAAACATTTTTATATCGTCATCTTTTTTTTTTAAAGATAACCATTTTTATATCGTCATCTTTTTTTTTTTTTAAAACATAAAAATTTTGATCGCCAAAATTTTTTTTTTTTTGAGAAAATAAAAAAGTACCTACCACAAAGCAGCATCAGAGAGACCTAGAAGGGCACAGCTGAGGAGACTCTGACAGCAATCCCTGAATCTGAACCTAAATAGGCTCAAGGTGCGTGGGCTAATCCCATAAACCACCATTTGGAATTGATTGAAAAAAAGGGCAAATCTAGCCTTCTTTCCAGGATCCAAGATGGCTGCCACTGAACCAAGCGACCGTGCATGCGCACGCGCAGAAGATCCAGCATTGCCCAGTACAGAGAGCCGAGAAACTACGTCTCTGTATCACTCCCGAATCGCGCATGCGAGGACGCCGTGCCATGACACTCTCCTACCTGGCGAGACGTACAGAGCACCTGTAGCCCCCCCCGAACCCGGAAATAAGCACCACAATGTTGTTGCACAGAGAGACACCTGCCCTATCCAGTTGCACAGTTTTAAAGGAACAAAAAAGTAAGACAATAATCATTTGAAGGCGCCTAACAAGCAAAGGAAAGGGGAGGGGAGGGGAAGAGAGGAAAAGAAAGGGGAAAAACACAAATGCCTGTAATAAAAAATGGAAACCACCAGCCTGGGAAGATGGAGCTGATCCTTTTGCGACTTCCACTGCATTCATCATGGATGTGATAGCAGACTGCGTTCCTGTGAGGAAACTCTGCGAAATGACCCCAACAGATCCACAGAGGGGTTCCCAGTCTTATCAGCGCTGTGAGCGGCCCAAGAACCGGGACTGCGCACGGGAAAGGCTAAACCCGGCGGACGCTGCCGACTGCAGAGGTATGGACGTACTGCTACTCTTCACCAGCACAAGAAGGTAAGAGGAAAAAAAGGAGAATGTTGGGGGAGGGACTATGCCTTTAATTTATGCTATTCACTAGTCCTGAAGGAGGAGTCGAGGCGGAGCTCTATCACAGGTATGCTGCCATGGAGGCACCAGGAAAATGTTTTATTTGTTGGCACACAAATAAAGCTTGCTTTTGGTGCTATTTGATCACCTTTGTGTTTTATTTTTTATTTTTTTTCGATAAATACAAAAGACCGAGTTTAAAAAATAAATAAATGGATATTTTACCCACTTCAGCACTGGGCCTATTCTGGCACTTCTCTCCTTCATGTAAAAATCATAAATTTATGGCTATAAAATTACTTCAAAACACCAAACATTCTATATGTTTTTGGAGCAGACACCCTAGGGAATAAGATGGCGGTCATTGCAAATTTTTATCTCGCTCGGTATTTGCGCAATAAATTTTCAAACGCCTTTTGATTGCTAAAAATATTACAAAACAGTAAAGTTACGGCCAATTTTTTGGTATAATGTGAAAGATGTTGTTATGCTGAGTAAATAGATACCTAACACGTCACGCTTTAAAATTGCGCACACACATGGCATGACACCAAACTTCAGTAATTAAAAATCTCCCTAGGCGATGCTTTAAATTTTTTTACAGGTTACCATTTTGGCATTACAGAGGAGGTCTAGTTCTAGAATTGTTTCACTCGTTCTAACGCACTCAGCAATAACTCACATGTGTGGTTTGAACGGCGTTTACATATGTGGGCGGGACTTACGTGTGTGTTCGCTTCTGAGCGCGAGCTACCAGGGACATGGGCGTTTTTTCTTATTTTTGCTTATTTATTTTTTAACTTTTTTGTATTTCTTACTCTTTTTTTATTTTTTTTTATTTTTTTGGATCACTTTTATTCCTATTACAAGGAATGTAAACATCCCTTGTAATAGGAATGTGTGTGACAGGTCCTCTTTATGGAGAGATGAGGGGTCAATAAGACCCCGCATCTCTCCTCCAGGCTGGAAAGCATGATATTGGTCCAAAAAAAACACCAATCTCATGCTGACAGCCGAGATCACGGCTTGGTTAACATACGGGAACACGGTGTGATGTCATAACGTCACCAGTCATCTCCAAATCGTTCTCCGAGCCCCAGATGGCACTATGATCGTTTTTATTGTGCACAGAATCGCCGGCTGAAAAGAATGATATCTGAATGTCACCGCACAAAGCCAAGGATGTCATTTGACGGTGGACGGTAGGAAACTGGTTAATATTTTTTAAAAAGGTAATTTTTCTTCTTCATTGATGTACACTGATGAGACTGCACTGATTGGCACCGATAAGGTGGCAAGGGTGGGCACTGAGAGGTGGCATTGCTATTTGGCACTGGTGGGCAGTGAGAAGTGGCACTGCTAGGTGGCAATGATAGTTGGCAGTGATGGGCACTGATAGGTGCCACTGATTGGCACCAGTGGTGGGCATTGATAGGTGGCACTGGCAGGGGCTACTAATTGTCACAGATGATGCAGAATTGCCTCTTCCTCTTCGGGCCCCATGTCCCTTGCACATAAGCCGGTGATTGCCTTTTTTTATGCTCACGCTGTCGGCACAAGGAGAAAACAAAAACCATTACCCAGCTTTTGTTTACATCACGTGATCAGCTGTCATTTGCTGACAGCTGATCACATGGTAAAGGGCAGGGATCAGCCCCTTACTCGGATCTGTCATCACCTGAGTCTCAGTGACTCTGTGACCACAGCGCGCGCAAAGGGGAGGACGTTTATTGACGGACTCCCGGCAATTGAGGACCATGCTGTGGCCGTCGATCAGTTATAGCGCTGATCTCAAGTGATTAAAGAGGGTCTAAATGGGCCATTGACATGCATCACAATTCAACTTAGGAATAAGTCTTTGAAAAGTTAAACTAAATAATTTGGCCACTTTATCCTTCCAAATAATTCACTTCCTGTCACATAGCCACACAGGAGGTGAGGGAAAATCCCTAACAATGTCTTTCCTTGGGGACACACAGGTCAGTCTAAATACTTTCCCCATTATGCACATTGCACTCCAGCATATTGCGGGGTACACCACAATTTATTAGGTAGTTTGGACTGTGGGGTTTATTTACTAAAGGCAAATCTACTTTGCACTACAAGTGCACTTTCTGTATATCTGAGGGGGACATGCAAGCCAAAAAAAACCACCATCTTTGTAACATCCAATCACCAGTACTTTCCCTCAGATTTTTAGCAGCTACACTTTTACTGCAGAGTGGATTTGTCTTTACTAAACCCCAAACTACCCAATGATTTGGGGTGTACACAACAAAGTGCTAGAGTGCAATTTGCTTAATGGGGACACTAGTTAGATTGATCTGTGTGTCCCCAAGGAAAGCCATTGGTAGGGTTTTACCTTCACTTCCTGTTTAGCTGTGTGACAGGAAGTGAAGCCAATGTTAAGAAAAGGAGACACAAAAGCCAAACTACAAAAAAAAACAAAAACAAAAAAAAAACACCACACACGCAGGGGTTCTAACACTTACTTTGTTTCCCTCAAAATGCCCACAATTAGAATTGTATGGCCTTGAGCTATTTTTAAGTGCAGTGCTCTAAATCAGTGCTTCTCAAGTACCCCCAACAGGCCATGTTTGCAGGTTTTCCTTCATCTTGCACATGTGCTTTAAATCACAGTCAATGGTTTCGATTTTTGGACAGCAATTCTCGATAAGAAAAATTCACAAAACATGTCCTGTTGGGGGTACTGAGGACTGAGGCTGAGAACCACTGCAGTAAAAAAGGAAAATTGAATACTTACCACTCTGTGTTTTTCATTTCCTGGTGACACTCCATGGCAGCACACAATACAATCCATGCATATACTACCATGAAGGCACCAGGGTAGACAAATTACACCAGTTTTGTTTTGACATGCCAATCAGCTGTCACCTTCCCCCCGTCCAAAATGAAGCACATCATCCAGCATGCTACAAAATTAGAGATGGGACAATCACCCCTCCCCCCCCCCCCCCACCAACAAATGCCATTGCAGTCTATGGGAACTGACTTGTTAATTTTGCTAGTCCCCACTTGGCTGGCTTATCTTCTAGTTATTGGCCTTAAAATGGGGGCCCAGGTCCCACCCTAAGGGACATTTATCAATGTCACCAATTTAAAAAACACCAAAAACAAGGAGAAGTGCCTTTAAATATGCCAAATTGCTTAAGGGCCATTTCACACCACATGCAGTGCATTGCGTTTTCCTGGTGCCTCCATGGCAGCATACCTGTGATAGAGCTCCGCCTCGACTCCTCCTTCAGGACTAGTGAATAACATAAATTAAAGGCATAGTCCCTCCCCAAACATTCTCCTTTTTTTCCCTCATACCTTCTTGTGCTGGTGAAGAGTAGCAGTACGTCCATACCTCTGGAGTCGGCAGCGTCCGCCGGGTTTAGCCTTTCCCGTGCGCAGTCCCTGTTCTTGGGCCGCTCACAGCGCTGATAAGACTGGGAACCCCTCTGTGGATCTGTTGGGGTCATTTCGCAGAGTTTCCTCACAGGAACGCAGTCTGCTATCACATCCATGATGAATGCAGTGGAAGTCGCAAAAGGATCAGCTCCATCTTCCCAGGCTGGTGGTTTCAATGTTTTATTCCAGGCATTTGTGTTTTTCCCCTTTCTTTTCCTCTCTTCCCCTCCCCCTCCCCTTTCCTTTGCTTGTTAGGCTCCCTCAAATGATTGTTATCTTACTTTTTTGTTCCTTTAAAACTGTGCAACTGGATAGGGCAGGTGTCTCTCTGTGCAACAACATTGTGGTGCTTTTTTCCGGGTTTGGGGGGGCTACAGGTGCTCTGTACGTCCCGCCAGGTAGGAGAGTGTCACGGCGCAGCGTCCTCGCCGCCATCTGCGCATGCGCGATTCGGGAGTGATACAGAGCCGTAGTTTCTCGGCTCTCTGTACTGGGCGACGCTGGATCTTCTGCGATTGCGCATGCACAGACGCTTGGTTCAGTGGCGGCCATCTTGGATTCTGGAAAGAAGGCTAGATTTGCCCTTTTTTTCAATCAATTCCAAATGGTGGTTTATGGGATTAGCCCACGCACCTTGAGCCTAATTAGGTTCAGATTCAGGGATGGCTGTCAGTCTCCTCAGCTGTGCCCTGCTAGGTCTCTCTGATGCTACTTTGTGGTAGGTACTTTTTATTTTCTCAAAAAAAAAAATGTTGCCGATCAGAAATGTTTATGTTAAAAAAAAAAAAAGATAACAATATAAAAATGTTTATGTTTAAAAAATAAAATAAAAACAGATGACGATATAAAAATGTTTATTTAAAAAAATAAAATAAAAAAAAGGGACGCCAAAAACTCCTGATTCTTTTCCCTTTCTTACTATATTTCTGGAGCTGATCCTTGTGCCCAACTCCGCAATGAGTCATTCATCTCGCAGCAAAGATCCTCACACTTCTATTAGGTATGTGACCAACTATACGTGAGTATTAAAAAAAAAAGTGCGCTCACTGGTCTAGCATGAGTTCCTTACACCATAGCCCCACCCACTCCAAGGGGTCCCGCTCATCAGGGCGTAGGTCCCATTCTTCACGTCGTAGATCAGAGAGGTCAAGATCCAGAGGACGTGATCGACCCCCCCTCTCCTAGGACCTATAGGAAGAAGAGATGCTGGATATGTGGGGCTACACCGCTACCAGACAGAGTGGTCTGTAAGGACTGTTTTACGCACTATGCGTCCAACCGCGAGCTAGAAAATCAGCACGCTGTAGATCTGCTCAAGCGAACAATGAAGGACTCCTTCTCTGAGCTTTTGGCTTCGGTCCCCGCTCAACCACTTCAGCAGATATCCCAGGTTCAGGATATAGAACCTAATCTCCCTGGTCCGTCAGCAGTCAGTACACCTCTGCCGCCGTCAGGCCGACCAGCTAGAGATTCACCACCTGAAGACTCTTCAGGGGACTCTTGAGGAAGAGTCAGAACCTTCTGGCTTCAGTCTCTCCTTGGTAAAGCCATTCATCCAGGCAGTCAAAACTGCAATCGCCTGGAAAGACGCAGAATAGCCTCCCCAAGAGTCTACAAGCTACTTCCCATTCCTCAAAAGGAAGCAGGTTCTTTTCCCGTTGATGGGCAAGATTAGTCAAGTCATTCAGAAGGAATGGTCAAAGACTGATAAAAAAAATAATAATTTTGGGGTCGGTTCAATAAACTATATACCCCTTACCAGAGTCGGGAACGCAGTCACCGAACTCCATGCCAGTGGTAGACGCGTCCGTGGTGCGACTCGCAAAAAAACTTACTCTACCAATGGAGGATTCCACTTCCTTCAAAGACCCTCTAGACAGGCGAATCGACCTGGAGCTGAAGAGGAGCTACTTAGCCACGGAAGCAGCATGTAAGCCAGCTATTTCCCTCACGTCAGTATCAAATGCCATAAGATCTTGGACAGATAATATTGAGATGGCTTTGCATCAGGATGTCCCCATGGAGGATATAATTAAGGCCTTAGAAGAGCTTAGATTGTCGGCAGACTTTGTCTGCGTAGCGGCCATTGACATGATCAGGTGCTCGGCAAGATCCATGTTGCATTCAGTGATGGCGAAGAGGGCCTTGTGGCTGAAACCCTGGATGGCTGACTTATCCTCCAAACAAAATGGGTGCAAAATCCCGTTTGATGGGAAAGCACTATTCGGAGACAAAATGGATAAAGCTATCTCCAGGCTGTCAGGAGGGAAGTCTGGTATGCTTCCACAGGACAGAAGTAGGCGAAGATTCAGAGGTGGTTCCTCTAGGTTCCGCCAGTCAAACCCAAGGGATTTTAGGCAGTCGAGACAGCCCAGAGACAACAAAAGACCTTGGAAAGGTACTCCGGGATCCTTTTTGAACAGGAAGATGAAAGCCCTTCCGGCTCCACAGGAGCAGAAGCAGTCTTTTTGACGCCAGAGGAACCCAGGCACTCCCGGTGGGAGCCAGGCTAAAGTTTTTTTTACCCCAGTCTGGGCCACCTGCTGCCACAACCCCTGGGTTCTGTCAACAATTCAATGGGGGCACTTTTGGAATTTTTCTCACCCTCCACCTCGGAACTCTTTCAAAGGAACAGAGATTCCATCCTCTCCACTGAAGGCTCAAGCTCTGAAAAACTTCCTAACGTCACTCCAGCTTCAGGGGGCGGCTGTTCCGGCTCCCTTGGCAGAGCGCTTCGCAGGCTTATACTCCACCCTATTTCTGGTCCCAAAGAGGACAGGGGGGTGGAGGCCTGTGATAGACCTAAAGAGGCTCAACCGGTATATCCGCCCCGAAAGCTTCAAAATGGAGTCCCTGCAGACGATTATTCAGGCAGTCCAGCCATCAGATTGGATGATTTTGGTCGATCTGCAGGATGCGTACCTACATGTTCCAATTCTACCTGCATTTCAAAAATACCTGAGATTTGCAGTGGGACGGACCCACCTACAGTTTCAAGCCCTGCCTTTCGGTCTGTGCACCTCTCCCAGGGTGTTCACCAAGATACTAATATCTGCTTTAGTTCCCCTGCGGGAGAGGGGCTTGAGGATATACCACTACTTGGACGACATCCTACTCCTAGCAAGCAATCCGGATCAGTTGGTATGTCACCGGGACATTCTTCTACAGTCCCTAAAAGAGCTAGGGTGGCTGGTGAATTCCGACAAGAGTCAACTAATGCCAACACAGCAGATAATCTATGCACAATGTTCGATACTCAGGAGGGGACAGTGTCATTACCACCGCTGAAGGCAAGGATTGTCATCCAGAGAATGATCAAAGTCATCCAGAGCCCGTATCTGACGGCTTCAAGATGCCTGAGCTTCATTGGCACAATGTCTTCCTGTATACCCATGGTTCCTTGGGCACATTGGCACTTGAGGTATTTCCAGACTGGTTTCTTGGCACAGTGGAAGAAACAACGACTATCTCAGACGATCCTGCTGATGGGAAAAAATACGCAGGAGCCTTCACTGGTGGACAGTTCCGGAAAACCTCTCCAAGCCTCATCACCTGGGCTCCCTTCCTTGGATCACAATTACGTCCGATGCAAGCAGACAGGGCTGGGGAGCCCATTGCGGGCAAACCAGAATACAGGGGAGATGGGCATGCACCACCCAGGGAGTGGTATCCAACATCTTGGAGATGAGGGCAGCCTTCTTGGCACTGACCTCTTTGGCACCCCACATCAGAGGCCAAAGAATACTCCTACGCCTAGACAACAGAGCAGCTGTCGCTCATCTGCAGAAGCAGGGAGGCACTCGCAGCAGGTCACTCCTCAAGGAGGTAGAGCCGATCATGCTCTGGGCGGAGCAGAACCTCCTGGACCTCAGAGCGATGTATCTGCCAGGCAGGTTGAACACGGAAGCAGACACTTTATCCAGAAACTTCCTGGACAATGAGTGGGCTCTCCACCCCCATGTCGTCCTTCAGATTGCCAACATATGGGATCCCCCTCAGGTAGATCTGTTCACCTCCCCGAAGAACGCCAAGCTGGACAGGTTCTTCTCTCGGCTGCCGCATCCACAAGTCGAGGCAGTGGATGCCCTGTCATGTCCCTGGAGGTTCACCACGGCATATGCCTTTCCTCCCAGGCCATTAATATTCAAATTCCTCCTGAGGCTCCTCAGGGAGCCAGTCCAGGTGGTGGCAGTACTTTCGTATTGTGCCTCAGTGTGGGCTCTCCAATCAAGATCCCCCCTTTCCCTCAACTTCTGTCGCAGAGCAGTCTAGTTCATCCAAACTCTCAGAAGTTGAATCTTCGAATCTGGAGGTTGAGAGGCGAAGGTTCGAGTCCCTAGGGTGTTCTCCAGGAGTCATATCAACCCTTCTAAAAGCTAGGAAGCCAGCAACTAATGCCATATATTCAAGAATATGGGACAAGTTCTTGTCGTTTGTTTCCGAAAATGGATTTCATCCAATCCTTCCTTCTACATCTCATGTTCTAGGATTCCTTCAGACAGGACTTGATCTGGGACTTGGTCTGAGCTCTCTCAAAGTGCAGGTAGCAGTAATCTCTGCTGCAACAAATAAGAGATGGGCGGAGGATCCTTCAGTAGTCACTTTCCTCAGAGGTATATTGAAGATTCGCCCTCCTGTCAGACGATCATTTCCTAAGTGGGATCTGTCCCTAGTCCTGGAAGTTCTATCTGACCATCCCTTTGCTCCAGTGGAACAAGTAACAATATGGAACCTGACACTAAAGGCGTCTTTCCTGCTAGCCATTACATCTGGCAGAAGAATCTCGGAACTTCACTCTTTAGGGATAGGTGACGACCACATCTCCTTCTTCACAGAGTGGAACTTCGTCCCCTTCGGGGGTTCACACCAAAGGTTGCTACTCCAAGCCACCTGTTGGAACCCTGGGCACTACCAGTGTTTACAGACATGGATTCAGTCTTGTCACGAACTGGATGTATCCAGAGTGCTCAGGGCCTACCTAGAAGCCACCGGCCCCTTCAGAAATTCTGAGAGACTTTTCATCGTACCGTTCGGTAAATACAGGGGCAAAGAAGCTTCCATCAGAACTCTGGCATCTTGGGTTGTAAAGTTAATCCAGAAGGCCTACAGGGTGAAGAATATGGAGCCTCCATCCCGAGTGAATGCTCATTCTACAAGGGCAGTCTCAGCTTCCTGGGCAGCAAGGGCTAATGTTTCGTTGGAGACAGTGTGCGGGGCCGCCACCTGGTCTTCTCACCATACGTTCCTCAGACACTACCATATTGATCCAGGAGCGCTCACGACTGTTGAGTTTGGAAGGAGGGCAGTTCAGGCTGCTATGTCCTCTTATAATTAAACATTTATTGTTAATCAATTATCCCACCCATGTCAGCTAGTTAGTTATCACAGGTATGCTGCCATGGAGGCACCAGGAAAACGGAAAATTGTATCATACTTACCAGTAATTTTCCTTTCCTGGTGCCTATCCATGGCAGCATACGCTCCCACCCTCGGTATTCTATATTACAGAGAATGTTGGGGGAGGGCTATGCCTTTAATTTAGGCTATTCAATAGTCCTGAAGGAGGAGTCGAGGCGGAGCTCTATCACAGGTATGCTGCCATGGATAGGCACCAGGAAAGGAAAATTACTGGTAAGTATGATACAATTTTCCGTTTTTTATGCATCCAAAATGCATGGAAAGTTGGTTATATGACTCTAAATGGCAGTGTTTGTTCCAGTGCGTTCCAGTTCCACCAAAAAAGTAGAACATGCTGCATTTTACCTGCACTGGACTGTACTGGAACGCATCAAAACACATCATAAACGCACTGGAACGCACAGGAACACACCTAAATGCACTGGAACACACTTGTCCTTATCTATGGTTAATAAAAGAGGGGTGAAAAAAAAGCACTGGACTGCATGAAAAACGTACCAAAAATGCACTGGAACGCATGAAAAACGTGCATGCAGAAAAGCACCTGGAACACATCCGGATTGCGTTTCTATGGTGTGAACTGGCCCTAGTTCACACCATAGAAACGCAGTCTGGGTGCGTTCCAGGTGCTTTTCTGCATGCGCATTTTTGACACATTCCAGTGCATTTTTGAGGCGTTTTTGATGCAGTCCAGTGTTTTTTTTCCCCCTCTTTTCACTTAGGACAAGTGTGTTGCAGTGCGTCTTGGGTGCATTTAGGTGCGGTCCGGTGCATTCCAGTGCATTTTTGGTACGTTCCGTTGCGTTTTTGATGCGGTCCAGTACAGTTCTGTACCTAAAAAATGCAGCATGACCAATTTTTTTTTTGCTTTCTGAAACGCACCGGAACGGACTGCAGTGGTGTGAACTATGCCATTGGCATTAATGTGATCAACTTTCTTTGCGTTTTTCAGGCATCAAAAAAACGCACTGCACTGCATCCGGTGTGAACTGGCCCTAAATATCATACCGGGGGGTGTCTATAGTATGCTTGTAAAGTAGCACGTTTTCCATGTTTATAACAGTTGGAGAGCAAAATGACATTTCTAAAGTAAAATAATAGTCATTTAAAAGTCCTTGCGGCTGTAATGAATTGCTGGTTCCCGTCAATACAGATAAGTCATTGAAAGTCTTTGATTACACAAAAAAAAAGCATGGGGGTTCCCCCAAATTCCATAACCAGGCCCTTCAGGTCTGGAATGGATAATAAGGGGAACCCCACTGCAAATTAAAAAAAAAAAATGGCGTGGAGTCCCCCCAAAAATCCACACCAGACCCTTATCCGAGCACATAACCTGGCCGGCCGCAGGGGAAAAGGGGGGGACGAGAGCAGCCCCCCCTCCTGAACCGTACCAGGCCACATGCCCTCAACATGGGGAGGATGTCCCCATGTTGATGGGGACAAGGGCCTCATCCCCACAACCCTTGCCCGGTGGTTGTGGGGGTCTGTGGGCGGGGGGCTTATCGGAATCTGGAAGACCCCTTTAACAAAGGGGACCCCCAGATCCCGCCCCCCCCCCGTGTGAAATGGTAATGGGGTACAAATTTACCCGTACCATTTCACGAAGAAAGTGTCAAAAATGTAAAAAATGACAAGAGCCGGTTTTAGACAATTCCTTTATTAATGTCTTCTCCTTTCTTCCATCTTCTTCTTCTTCTTCCATCTTCTTCTTTTCTCCATTCGGGTTTCTTCCTCTTCATCCTCCTCCTCTTCCTCTTCATCCTCCTCCTCTTCCTCTTCCGCATCTTGCTCCGGCGTCTTCCCTTCTTCTTTCTTCTCCGGCCGCTCCGTTTGAATTGGAGGTTCCCGCTGTGCGACGCTTCAGTTCCTCAGTTCCCCATTGGGTCCGCTTACACCCGGTGACCCCGCCCCCCTCTGACGCACATGGATTTCACGGGGACTTTCCCCGTGGTGCCAGAGGGGGGCGGAGCCACCGGGTGGCAGCGGACCAAGTGGGGAACTGAGGCGTCGCACAGCGGGAACCTCCAATTCAAACGGAGCGGCCGGAGAAGAAAGAAGGGAAGACGCCGGAGCAAGATGCGGACGAGAACACCGAAAGAAGAAGGAAGATGAAGATGGAAGATGAAGATGAAGATACCCGAATGGAGAAAAGAAGAAGATGGAAGAAGAAGAAGAAGGAAGAAAGGAAAAGACATTAATAAAGGAATTGTCTAAAACCGGCTCTTGTCATTTTTTAAATTTTTTGACACTTTCTTTGTGAAATGGTAGGGGTACAATGTACCCCCTTACCAATTCACATGGGGGGGCGGGATCTGGGGGTCCCCTTTGTTAAAGGGGTCTTCCAGATTCCGATAAGCCCCCCCGCCCGCAGACCCCCACAACCACCGGGCAAGGGTTGTGGGGATGAGGCCCTTGTCCCCATCAACATGGGGACATCCTCCCCATGTTGAGGGCATGTGGCCTGGTACGGTTCAGGAGGGAGGGGGGGCCGCTCTCGTCCCCCCTCTTCCCCTGCGGCCGGCCAGGTTGCGTGCTCGGATAAGGGTCTGGTGTGGATTTTTGGGGGGACTCCACGCCATTTTTTTTTAAAATTTGGGGTGGAGTTCCCCTTAAAATCCATGCCAGATCTGAAGGGCCTGGTATGGATATTTGGGGCGAACCCCACGTCATTTTTTTTTAAATTTGCAGCGGGGTTCCCCTTAATATCCATTCCAGACCTGAAGGGCCTGGTTATGGAATTTGGGGGACCCCCACGCTTTTTTTTTTTTGGTTAGCAATGACTTTCAATGACTTTTCTCTATATTGCCGGGAGCCGACAATTCATTATAGCCGCGGCTGCTTTTAAATGGCTTTTTTTTTTCCTTTAGAAATGTCATTTTGCCGGCGCAATGGAAAGTTCAGAGCTGCGCCTGTTCAACTTATGCAAATTGACTTAGGTGACTTGACATTTACTAAGATTTTGCCGGCGCAGTGAACCGGCGCATTTAAACCATTGAAATTCCCGCACTGAGCTCAAAAAAACCTCCCGCAGCTCGAATCGTACTTGTCGGCGCAGCGGGCTGGTTTTGAAAAAGTTACTTTCTCACTCTATTTTGGGCATGTTTGTTATTTGGGCAGGTGTCCCTACACTTCCTCACATCACTTCATGTCACCCCCATTATATTCTCACTTCCAGCTTCTTTATATTTAGTGTTTAACATGCTGTGCGCCAGGTCCATAGTGGCGCACTGAGCGCCTCCTCCCGTCCGCCGACAACACTATAGTAAATGGCAAATAGGGCTGCGCTACAGGCGCTGTTTTGTAAATACCAAAACAGCCATTGCGCACGCAGATGCGCCAATACTCATGGCGCAAACGTTTCGTAAATCAGCCCCAGTATGTTATAAGATACTGGAGTCACTTGTTTGCATAGGCCAATTTATGTAAAAGGTGAACCCAGCTTTTAATAATATAAGTGAAATGTACTTCCAGTTTCCCACTGGAGTAACAGAAACAGAGGTACACATAACACTGACCTTAATTCTGCTCCACCAGTAACAAAAAAAACAAAAAAAAACAGACACCTCCCCACAGCCAGGGGTGCGTTCCCTGGTTATCTGACTTACCTCACCTCTTCCACTCCACACTGACCTGTTCCTGCCACATCCTGCTTCACTGCTTCCACCAACTAGTTAAAGTCACTGACATGTCACTGCTGCTTTTTCCTGTTTCCACCAACAGCACTCTCCACTGCTCTTTTCCACCTCACGAAGCACGGCCACCCACTGGCAAGAAAATCACATATGCACATGTAGCGGGGCATCGCTTTAAATGAGCACAAAGACTACCATACCCAGTGTGCAGCGGGGCACCCACAGTGCATTACCCGGAGCAAGGTCTGCTGGGGAAGGACTATTTAAGGAGGGAGGAGCAACACGTGGGTCTCTTCGGATGCCGCCCTCCTAGCAAGTGGAGTCTACGTTGGGGCCTGTTGTTTTGGACTAGGCCGGAGAGCCTGGGCCTAGAGGATCCAGAGAGCTTATCAATCGTCACTGGAGAACCCAGAGTCGTCTCATCTATCTATCTCCCGCGGATGGTCGAGAGGATCGGAGACTACGGGTATCGTGAGACTGTGTTCCGGGACATCAGTTACTGAAGTCGGTTGTATGGACTGGTCCGGTCGGGTGAGAGAGCACTTGCTCAGTATACTTTGATTACTTTTTAGGTCCACTATTCTTTGGTCAGGGCCCACCGTTACCGGAGTGTTATACTGCACCCCAGAGAAACAGTGTGTTGTGCAGCCGGAGTTAAGTTGTCTTATTGCTTGCTGAGTAATCAACAGTTTAATACCATTGGATTACAAATAATCTACAAAGTGCACCACCGAAAAAAAAGGGGGAGGGGGGGAAAAAAGGGGGAAAGAGCTATAGGGAGAAAGGGGGTTTTGAAAAGGTGAGATGATAATGCCTATAAGTAAAGACCAGATGAAACCGCAAACCAGAAAAGAAAATTATTTGTGGAAAAATTGTAGAAAAAGGTGCATAAGAGATCAACTCTCTATAGCAATCAATAAGATGTATACTGATTTAACTGCAGAGGTATACTCACAGGCCGGATGTGCTGCCAGATGCAGCACACACCTAAGTAAAGTTTGATTGGCTATTTGTCGGTGACAACTAGCCAGCCATAGTAAAAATCTGGAGGGAGAGGGAGAAATATATGGTCACCCTGTTAGTGGCCATAGCATGTGTAACACAGTGAATATAAAAAATAGAAACTGAATAAAGATCAAATAGAATATATGGCCAAAAATGGAGGGTGCTCACCACAATGATCGACAGCTGGGTATACTGCTGGGTAGAGGCTGCTAGTGTGCAGCAACAGGTAATGTCCTCCAGGACTTTTGAGGCTGAAACTACCACAATGTAAGGGAAGAGGCTCGATATACGCCAGTATAGATCCTGGTGCATATATGGGCAGAGAGTATCTAACTCCAAAGAGCCTCTAATACAATGGCCAGGCTGAAAGGTAGACAGAGGTATATATTAGTGAATTGTGCAGGACTGAAGCTTAGTGTCAGTCCTGCAAAATAATATCAAAGATGACATACCTGTAAACCTGTGCCTTGAAAGAGAAAAGGGGTTGACCAGTCCAGAGCAATCCCAGCAGTCAGCTGTGCTGTTCGAGCGGTGTGCACCACTCTTATATGTCCCCACAGGATATACGTCATCTCAGCAGGAAATGACGTTGTTCCATGTAAAAGGGCCACTGCGCATGAGCCGAAGCTGGCGCGGCGAACTTCGGCCAATGAGATACCAACAGGGGCGGGACCCCTTGCGGCCAGAGGGCGGTGTATATAATCGCCCAAGGCACAGTCTGGATCTCGCACATTGCGCGGGATCCAATTGCCACAGATGGGCAGACAAAGGGAGGGGAGAAGAGGAAAAAGGGGAGGGGAAGGGAAAGGGAGATGCTCTTGGCATAGCAGCAATGCAGGGGCAGCAAACAAAGACATAACATAAAATCGGCAGACAATAAAAAGGTGCTCAAACGCACCTATATGGTAATTAAAACAGTTGTGTATTACTAATACTACTGTATACATCCAAGAATTCTATTGAGCCTATACAGATAAACAGGGGGAAGGAAAAAGAAAGAAAACAGAGAAAAGTTAACTAAAAAATAGATTGTCTTGATCCTAAATCTTTAATCAAATATGGGTAATATATGTTTTAATTATCTCAGCTAATTCATGGTAACAGATAGTTTCCCGCGATCGCATGAGAACTGCATGGTAAAGACCAAGCACCGGAATACCCAAGGTCACGAATGCACCAGAGATGAAATAATCAAACATCAGAAGAAAGAAAGAAGGGATGGGAAAAAAGGAAGGGAAGGAAAGGTGGGATATTGGGTGTATTTAAAATAAGGGTTGGGAGTGTGAGGAATAAATCAAAAAATGTATCATGTCGCATAATTTGAAGACCTTGTTATTAAATTAAGTGGTAAAACATTGAGTGATGCTAAAGAAGCTGGGACAAGATAAAAAGGTGCAGGAGGGGTGTGTGTGCATAGGGGAGGGAGGGGAAAACGGGTTGTTGGGGGGGGGGGGCTTGGTGAGGGGAAAAAGAAGGAAAAAGAAACCGAAAAAAGGTGTGTAATAAGCAAACTAGTTATATATAGTGATTATGGTGTCAACAACATATGGTCGAAGACCACAACTGTCGACAAAAAAATTGTTAGCATAGTAGAAATAAAAAATAAATAAAAAAAAATATCAAATCAAATATGATGTGACTGTAGTGTATGTAGATAGGCCCCTTAGATAGGGGGGGGGGGTGTTGCGATTAAAAGAGGGGGGGGGATAAACAGGTAAGAAAGAGAAGGGACGAAGCAGAGGGAAAAAAGGGAGAATTTGGAAAGAAAGATGAAAAACCGACACCCGAGAGAATGGGTGAAATTTGTGAACTCATTGGGCTCCAATAGATAGTGCTGGATATACATAATTCACTTATTCCATGAGACCATGGACAGCAAACATTTATAATGTCAAGACAGAAAAGAGCACAAAAAGACAAGAATATCAATCCCAGTTTACCATAATGTATACAGTATGTTCCAGTATTATTGTAGTCATAAGAATGGCCTGTATGACTGGGTTTCGTTAAGGCCCGGAGGGTGTGTGGCGTTGAGTCTTTCGACCCATAGGGTTTCCTTCTGAAGGATGATTCTGTCCCATTCACCCCCTCTGGGACTTTTGGGGACGACAGCCAAGACAGAGAAAGAGACCAAGGAGGTGTCAAAGCGATGATATAAATCGAGGTGACGACTAACTGGTGTCAGCATTTTGCCGTTACCCGAGTAATAAATGTGGTCATTGATTCTCTGTCTTAGCTGTCGGGCTGTTTTGCCCACATAAAACACCCCACATCCGCAGGTCATAAGATAGATGACACCTTCAGTACGACAATTTGCTAAGAATTTGGGTGAAAGAGTTTCCCCATTAGGGAGTATATTGTTTTGGCAGGGTTTGACCCATTTGCAAAAGGAACATTTGCCGCATCTTGAAGTGCCAAGCGGTGTTTTGGCACTCATGTTCTTGTTCCTAGTGTAATGGCTTGCAGTTAATTTGTCCCTTAGGGAATGAGCACGTTTGAAAATTATTTTGGATTGTTTCCCTACGAATTTCCCGAGTATCGGGTCCTCACGTAGGAGATGCCAATGATTTCCAAGCATGTGTCGAATATCTAGATGGTGACTAGAAAATTTGGTAACCAATTTGGTAGTGGGTTGGCGAGGAGTAATTTTAGTGTTGTAGAGAAGCTTATTATGAGTTTGACCAATAGTTTTATTGTAAGCCTGTCGCAGCAGTTTTTTACATTACTTATCCATGTGCCGCCTAAAGTCCATTTTTTTTATTTTATTCATATTTTTCATTGCTAGCGAAGAACCTTCTCAACGAACTAACTGTGTGTGAATTAGTCAAGCCTGACTGTCCAGCAGGGAGACATTTTATTTGGCCGCCATATTGGCCACGAGGGGAAGGCTCGCGAGTGTAGTTTATTAAGAGACATTGAGTGCGCATAAGTCTGTTAGAATATTATACTTGTTATTTGCTTGACTATTGATATTGGAGGGCCCTGCATAGATAAATGTACCATTGTCTAGCCTTATATTTCTATTCAGTAAAGTATTTGTGGTTAAGCAGACAAGTGTGTGGCGTACTGTTTATCCCAGTTGAAACAGACAGCTCAGGTAATTTAATATTAACTATTGTGTATGCTTTATTGTGGAGTGGTGATTCTTATAGCCTAGTGGGTTTCACACTTCCATTTGTGCTAGCTGTGCCAAGGGAGGTTAGAGCCAGTTCCTGGGGGTTGACAGCAGTGTGTTACAGGCCCAAAACTATACCTGCAGCCCTCTTAATTGGGGGTATTGCTACACGTGGGGGCTTGAGTCCGGGATCCTGTACGCTGCAATCAAGCCTGCCAGAAGTACCGGCATGGATCCGTTAACAGTGACCCAGTGGTGCGCATCAGCCGGCGCTTTCCCAGACATGGCTGTAGTCGTTGAACTCCCCTGGGGAAGACTGGTCGGGGAGCGATGTAGACAGGCTCATGGAGTTACTGTCCCTGAGCCAGAAGGCATGGTTAGTAGGCTTGTGCAATTCGTTTCGTAACGAATCGAAATTCGTCCGAATTTAGCAACTTTCGGACATTCGGAAGCATTCGAATTTCCGAACAAAGCAATTACGAATAAAACCGAATCCGAAATAAATTATACCGCAAAATAGCGAATGCCCGAATGTCTTCGGCATAATTCGTTATGAAAAAGTTACGAATGTACGAATCCATACGAAGCACAATAACACTCACTCTGCTCTGCTCTCTGCTTCTCCCACACCGTGCTGAACCCTCTCAAAATGGTGTACAGGGGCGGAGGCTATAGCCGCATGTAAAAAACGAAAGTAAAATACGAGATTTCGAATCGTTACAAATAACCGCTATGTATTTCGAAAAGTACAAATCCATTCGAAGCACATTAGGCATAATAGTCAGCGTCGTCGTGAGAGAGACACAGAAAATTACGAATCAACGAACCCAAAAAAAGTTACGAAAGTAGGAGTTGTGTCCAGAATCAACGAAAAACTACGTACTCTACCGAAAGTACGAATTATAAAGCAACAAAAAATTCAACGAAAAATGTCGCTTGCAAAAATACGAATGAGTCCGAACACGAAAAATCCCGTCTAGCAAAATTACGAATGATTACGAATCAACAGGACCGGAAAGAAACGAACCGAAACGGAACGAATTTTTCCGTTGTGCACAAGCCTAATGGTTAGTTGACCTCAGGCCAGATTAAGAGGCCTCCCATACCCATGCATTGGTAGAATGGAGGGATGAGATACCTGAGAGTTTCAGAGGCCAGAGTGTGTAGTCCATAGACCAGAAGACATGCCGCTTAGCACATGCGAAGCCTATGAAGAAAGAACCCCCCCCGAGCCGGCCCCGAAGGAAATGCAGCTAAAAGAGACAACGATCTCCAGGGCGCCTCTGACCATAATAGGCCCCGAACTCTTAAACGCTTTAGGGGACCTTGTCACGAAGTGCCAGAAGAGTAACACGGTGTGTGTGGAGACTGGATACCGGAAGCTGAGATTTTTTCCGGGTAAACAGCCTGTACCACTCGGGGAAGAGGACTTTGATACGTGGATGGAAGCAATGCAGGCTGTGGAAGGATGGGAAGTGACGGGAGCCCAAAAGAAACAGCGCATAAACGAAAGCTTAAAGGGGGCCGCTGCAGAAGCTGTGAAGAATCTCAGATTCAGCAATACCTCTTGCACTACCAATGACTACTTAACTATGCTACAGGAGGAGTTTGGCCAGTTGGAGAAAGTTACTGACTTAATCTACCAGTTTAAGCATACCCTTCAACAGCCAGGAGAACGTTTCTCTGAATATGTCCGAAGGTTGAATAAGATGCTCAGCCAGATAGCCCTGAAGAAAGGGATGGTACCACAGGCCATAGATGCAGCCAGGATGCGGCAGGTCATGAGGGGAGCACTGCGCTCTGATCCAGTGTGGCTCCATCTAAAGACTACCGGAGGAGTTATGTCCTTAAAGCGGAGCTCCACCCTAAAGTGGAACTTCCGCTCATCGGAACCCTCCTCCCCTCTGGTGTCACAATTGACACCTTTCAGGGGGAGGGGGGTGCAGATACCTGTCTAAGACAGGTATTTGCACCCACTTCCGGGAGTCCTTCCCGCAGAATACCCGTAGTGTTCTGGGAGACACTCGGCTCCCAGAACACAGGAGGACCAGTCAGAACGGCGCAGCGCGACTCGCACATGAGCCGTAGGGAACCGGGCAGTGAAGCCGCAAGGCTTCACTTCCTGGTTCCCTCACCGAGGATGGCGGTGGGGGCAGCAGAGTGACGAGCGATTGCTCGTCCTCTGCTGCAGACGTCGCTGGACTCCAGGACAGGTAAGTGTCCTAATATTAAAAGTCAGCAGCTGCAGTATTTGCAGCTGCTGGCTTTTAATATTTTTTTTTCGGCGGAGCTCCGCTTTAAGCTATCTAGACCTCGTGTGTGTGTGTGTAGTGAGAGATGAAGAGGCTTTGCTCAATGACCAACAGGCAACTGAGAAACCCACTCCCCCTGCCTTAGCAGGGGTTGGATCTGTTATGGCCACAGAACGGGACTCTGAGGTGGCTGTTCTAAAGTCACAGATGGCCCAAGTGTTGGAAATGCTGACTTCTTTAATGGCTAAAAGTTCAGGAGCTACAAAAAAAGAAGACTTAAAGAAGGAAGTGTTTCAGAATACCCCAACACCGGTTTTCCAGCAGGACAGAGAAGAGGTTTGCTTTAACTGTGGAGGGGTTGCACATTACAGACGGGTGTGTCCCAGCCCGAAGAGATCCCAAAGCACATATCGCAAGCCGGCGGAAAACTCCAGAGGAGTCAACCGGGTGCCCATCAGTTCCAGCAAGCTCCAAAGGAATCGGAGAACAGGAGAAGCTAAGAAGGGGGGACAATTCCCCACCCCCCCCACTTAATACTTCTCACTTTAAGTCCGAACCTAAACCATGGAAGGAAATAATGCATACCAGGCCCAACAAGGCTTAAGGTCCAGGAAGAGATTAAGAAAGAAGAAATCACAGAAGGCCCAGCCCGGGGAAGTAACTTGTCTGAGGGCCACCGTAAAACTCACCTGGGAGCAAGCTGGTCCCTTCGTAGTCCTGGAACCAGATCCTTTGGATACCCATCAAGTGCTGGAAGTGATTCCTGAGGTGGTCCCATTGAGAGCTCTGAAGAAGGCAAATGGCAGGGTGTCGGTGAGCATCAGGAACACCACCGACACACCTGTGAAGATCCTAGCCCGGATGCTCTTGGGCCAAGTGAACCCTGCCACCCCTGTTGCCTTGTCAGACTTAAGAGGACCAGAGAGAGAGAGCTATTGTGGAGAGAGACTGTTTGGAAGATACAGCTTTACCACCAGCTTGGAAGGAGAGGGCCAAAGCCCAGTTGACTAGGTGGCGGAAGATCTTCTCCAAGGTCGAGTTCAATGTGGGGTGTGCAAAAAGTGCTACACACAGCACCTGCCTGCAGGAGGACAGACCATTCAGGGAAAGAGTTTGGCAGGTCCCCTTGGCTGATTTGGAAGATCTGCGAGAGCAACTATCAGAGCTCAAGAGAACCGGAGTCATTCGAGAGTCTAGGAGCCCATACGCCTCTCCAATAGTGGTGGTCAGGAAAAAAACATGGGTCTTTGAGGCTATGTATTGACTATCGGACCCTCAATAGGAGAACGATACCCGACCAATATACCACTCCACGAATAGAGGATGCCTTACAGAGTTTGTCTGGAGCAAAGTGGTTCAGTGTGATGATTTGAAGAGCGGGTATTACCAGATTCCAATGCACCCTGAAGAACGAGAAAAGACAACCTTCATTACCCCTGTGGGGTTCTATGAGGCCTCAAGGCCTCTCAGGAGCTCCAGCCACTTTCCAGCGACTCATGGAAAAGACGGTGGGGGATATGAACCTTATTGAAGTGCTGGTTTACCTGGATGACATCATTGTGTTCGGGAAGACTGTAGAAGAGCATGAGGCAAGGCTGGAAAAGGTCTTGAAAAGATTCAGTGATGAGCGACTCAAGCTTTCTTTGGAGAAGTGCCAGTTTTACCAATTTTTAGTCCACTACCTGGGGCACATTGTGTCTGCCTGTGTTGCGTTTGTTAAAAATATGATTTTTATTATATTACTCAGACATAGGATACATGGGACAATTTTACAATAGTGAGTTGGTCAGATTACTGTCAGTCTTTTGGTTTGAGTAGATTTCTCAAACAAATGCTGTTTTCATACAATGGGGTTAGATACCATTGTTGTATTTATGTCTATAGCTACAGTAAACAAGTAAGACATTACTTGTTTGAGATTTCTTTCAGCTCTCAAAATGAAAGAATGACTGTTAGATTACTGACAGATTTGGTTTAAGTAGACAATAGGTAGATAGCATTGTTGTATTCAATAGTCCATTGTTGAATACAGCTACAGTAAACAGGTATGTTTTCTGTTGTTTGGTAACTCAGCCTGACACATAAAAGCAGGCATAAGCTAGGACACACACACACACACACACATCATGTTGCTGTAAGATCAGGAGAAGCCACTCATCATAAGAAGAAGATGCCTGGTCACCAGGAATGGAGATCATGAACATAGAGTAATCAAAGTTAAGTAACCTTTAAATGTATTTGTACTGTTATAGAGCAAAGGCTGTTCATTTGCTAGGCATTTTGCTTGACTTTGTCAGTCTTGTATTGTAGGCCTAATATTGTAATAGTTTTGTATGTACAGCATCTTGTATAGTAAAAGCACATTTACACACTGCAGAAGTCTCAGCTTCCTTGTTATACCACAGAGTAACCTTGCTAGATAGACACAAACAAAACACTGATGAAGGAGTGTCCACAGATCCTGGGAAGTTGGAGGCAGTTACCTCCTGGCCACGGCCCACCACAGTGACTGAACTCAGATCTTTTCTGGGATTTTGCTCCTACTACCGAAGGTTTGTGGAGGGATTTGCAAAAATTGGCAAGCCTTTGAATGAACTCCTGAAGACTGAAGGAGAAGATGATGAGTCAGGGCCCAGGAAACCAGGGGAGTCCATAGAAGATCAGTGGACTGTGAGCTGTGAGGAGGCTTTCACCAGATTGAGGGAGAGCCTGACCACTTCCCCCGTCTCGGCTTATGCGGACACCAGAAAGCCGTATGAACTGCATGTGGATGCCAGTCATGATGGTCTGGGAGGAGTGCTGTATCAAGAGCATGATGACCAACTGAGGCCCGTTGCTTATGTGAGCAGAAGTTTGACCCCAGCCGAAAATAATTACCCCACCCATAAGCTGGAATTCTTGGCCTTGAAGTGCGCTGTGGTGGATAAGTTGAAGGACTACCTGTACGGAGCTGAGTTCGTGGTAAAGACAGACAATAACCAACTCACCTACCTCCTAACTACGGCCAAACTGGATGCCACCAGCCACCGTTGGCTAGCAGCTCTCTCAGGATTCACTTTCAGTCTAAAATACAGGCCTGGGACTGGAAACAGAGATGCTGATGCCTTATCCAGAAGGTCCCATGCTCCCCCTAATCTGACGGAAGACTGGACTAGGCTGGCCCCAGAGGGAGTGCAAGCCTTGTGTCAGAGAGCAGAGTTCCAGACAAGTGGAGGGCCCAAAGCCGAAGAAATAGGAGTCTCAGCTGTTGGAGTACCCAAGTTCTACTGCAATGTGACCCAGATTGGAGAAGAGAATCTACCCAGACTTTCAAAGAAAGATTTGAGAAAAGATCAAAAGGAAGACCCACTGGGGAGATTGGCTCTGGAAGCATTGGAAAGCCAGAACCCCGACTTGCTTCTAAATGACCCCTCAAAGGAGGCTTGTCTATTAAGAAGAGAATGGGACCGGCTACAAATGCATCAAGGGGTGGTCTACGGAAGGGGCCCCTCTGATGATTTGGAGGATAAGTGGCAACTGTTTCTGCCAGAGAAACACCGGAAGACTGTTCTGACTGCTTTGCATGACGATCATGGCCACCTGGGGTCGGAAAGAACCTTTCAACTCGTAAGGAACAGATTCTACTGGCCCTGCATGCGGGTTGAAGTGGAGGAATATTGTCACTCATGTGCAAGATGCATACAAAGAAAGACTCTGCCTCATCAAGCTGCCCCAATGGGCCACCTACAAAGTCAAGGGCCCTTGGATCTGGTATGCATTGATTTTCTTTGTCTGGAACCTGATTTGAGTGGAAATGGGAATGTTCTGGTGATAGCCGATCATTTCACTAGATACGCTCAGGCATTCCCAACCAAAGACCAGAAGGCCTCCACAGTGGCTAAGGTTCTTGTGCAAAAGTTCTTTGTACACTACGGACTACCTCAACGCCTCCACTCAGACCAAGGTAGGGATTTTGAAAGCAGACTGATTCGGAAACTGCTAGATTCACTGGGTATAAAGAAGACCCGAACCACCCCATACCACCCACAAGGGGATGCCCAACCTGAACGATTCAATCTGACATTATTGAATATGCTGGGTACTTTGAGTAGTAGCGGAGTTATGACCTCAAGGTCCGAATTCACGACTTACAGCCAGGAGACCGGGTGCTGTTGCGGAACTTAGGCATTCCAGGGAAGCATAAGCTGGCTGACCGGGGCAAGCATGTGGCCGCCATTGTGCATGCATACAATAGTACGACTAGTGATGCTACTGGATATTCTCCATACAGACTGATGTTTGGCAGGGAAGCAAGACTACCGGTAGATTTAGCTTTTGGCACTTCAATAGATCATACCTCAGCAGCTTCCCACAAGGGGTATGTGGACCCATTGCGACAGAGCTTAAGACTGGCGTATGAGAAGGCCCAGGTGACTTCCAATCAAAGAGGAGCCAGGAATAAGCAGAGTTATGACCTCAATGTCCGAATTCACGACTTACAGCCAGGAGACCAGGTGCTGTTGCGGAACTTAGGCATTCCAGGGAAGCATAAGCTGGCTGACCGGTGGAGATCACAGCCCTATGTAATCTGTAAACAATTGCCAGGTTTGCCAGTGTATCAACTCAAACCAGAAGGGAGTGTGGGGCCGTTGAAGACATGGCACAGGAACCACCTGCTGCCCCTCTCCGAAGCAGTTCGTTTGCCTCCCACCTCGGATCCTTCTGAACCCCTTTCAGCCTCCAACACTCCCAGGCCCGTCACAAGATCTCAAACAACTCTTTCAGGAGAAATGGATGCCCAAGATCTGAGTGAAGATGAGGAATTGGAACTCGACTGGCTATGGTCCCCCCAAGCACCTGAACCCATGACCATGGCCCCTTTATCATCTGATGCTATTACTGGGGACACTTTGAATGCTGAGGCTGCTGAGTTCATACCACTTGATACTCTTACCGAAGAATGGGAGGATGCTCTCGACACTTTTCAAGTAGAGGACCCCAGGGATTCCTTGTATCTCTCTGCACCTGAATTGGACGCCCTTGGACCAGTGGAGCCCAATACAACTGACTTAACAGGGGAAGAATTGGAAGGACCCATTGCAGTTGAGACCCCGGCTCCAAGGGGACAAAGACAGAGAAGGGCCATTCACCCCCCCAAGAAGATTAACCTACACTCAAATGGGGGAGTGTTCGTAAGAGACTGTAGTTACAGCAAGAAGGACAGTAGATAAGCCTGGTCCCTCTGCTGTGAATTTAGTAGAGGGCAACCCTAGCTCACTCCCTGGTACAGTTAGACAGGCCACGTCCACTAATGTGACCTGTGGACAGGACAACCTCTCTCCCAAAGCTTGGTGGGAGGTTCCTCTGCCAGGCTCCTTTGTAGCCGTGAATTGTATTTCATGTATATATGCTAATGGTGATCTTTACTGCTTATCTTTGCGGACCAAAGATTTTAAGTATGGGGAGTGTGTAGCGGGGTATCGCTTTAAATGAGCACAAAGACTACCATACCCAGTGTGCAGCGGGGCACCCACAGTGCATTGCCCGGCGCAAGGTCTGCTGGGGAAGGACTATTTAAGGAGGGAGGAGCAACACGCGGGTCTCTTCGGACGCCGCCCTCCTAGCAAGTGGAGTCTACGTTGGGGCCTGTTGTTTGGACTAGGCCGGAGAGCCTGGGCCTAGAGGATCCAGAGAGCTTATCAATCGTCACTTGAAATCCCAGAGTCGTCTCATCTATCTATCTCCCGCGGATGGTCGAGAGGATCGGAGACTGTGTTCCGGGACATCAGTTACTGAAGTCGGTTGTACGGACTGGTCCGGTCGGGTGAGAGAGCACTTGCTCAGTATTCTTTGACTACTTTTTAGGCCCACTATCCTTTGGTCAGGGCCCACCGTTACCGGAGTGTTATACTGCACCCCAGAGAAACAGTGTGTTGTGCAGCCGGAGTTAAGTTGTCCTATTGCTTGCTGAGTAATCAACAGTTTAATACCATTGGATTACAAATAATCTACAAAGTGCACCACCATTGCTAGCGAAGAACCTTCTCAACGAACTGTGTGTGAATTAGTCAGGCCTGACTGTCCAACAGGGAGACATTTGTTTGGCCGCCATATTGGCCACGAGGGGAAGGCTCGCGAGTGTAGTTTATTAAGAGACATTGAGTGCGCATAAGTCTGTTAGAATATTATACTTGTTATTTGCTTGACTATTGATATTGGAGGGCCCTGCATAGATAAATGTACCATTGTCTAGCCTTATATTTCTATTCAGTAAAGTATTTGTGGTTAAGCAGACAAGTGTGTGGCGTACTGTTTATCCCAGTTGAAACAGACAGCTCAGGTAATTTAATATTAACTATTGTGTATGCTTTATTGTGGAGTGGTGATTCTTATAGCCTAGTGGGTTTCACACTTCCATTTGTGCTAGCTGTGCCAAGGGAGGTTAGAGCCAGTTCCTGGGGGTTGACAGCAGTGTGTTACAGGCCCAAAACTATACCTGCAGCCCTCTTAATTGGGGGTATTGCTACACACACATACTATAGGGGCAGTAAAAACACAAAAACCGCAATACGGGGACACATAGGGGCCAAAATGAGGTGGCTCTGAGGGAACACACAGAGGCCTCACTGAGAAGATATACAGTGCACAAGCCACACAAAACTAAATTTTTGTAGTTTCCATGATCCAAGTTTATTTCTGCATAGCGAAAACAGACTAAAAACCATACAAACTCTAACATGTTTGCAGTCAATTCTGGCCTTAGTCCTAGCTAAGTATGGCTAGAACTCACCATCCTTATATACCCACCCACCAGGGTAGGCAACACCAACATAATGGTAAAATGAGAACCAGGTTACCAATGGGTTCCCAAAACCACACGTCTGTAGTCCGTAAAAGTAAAAAAAAAAAATGCCTACCAGACATAATATACAGTCAACATTGCATATGCAGGTGGCATTGTTTCATCTCTGAATACATGGTGAGCTGATCACGTCGTGATCTGAACTGCACACACAGTGAATACAGCGGGGTTCACACTAGGCTGCGGGAATGAAGCCATGAGAGTTCAGCTGAACTCGCACGATTTTACTCCTGCTTGTCAGTCCCGATTTTGGCCGCGATTTCAGAGACATCGGCGTCGCACTGATTAGGACGGTGCCATTGCCAGCAATTTCCGGTATTTTCACCTGCTGATTTTGGCAGTAACATACTTCCTGTCCAAGGGTGACAACTCTCACTTACTATATCTTTGGAGTATTGTTGTCACATCTTCTTGAGTGAGTGAGTGAATAACTTGTATACAAATGCGAACTAAATTGCCTCAAGGCGGGGTCTTAAGTTTTTTCCTGAAGGCCCGATGGTTTTCTTCCATGTGGATGTCCGTGGGTAGAGCGTTCCCTAGCCATGGTCCTTGGACTGCAAATCTTCGTTCTCCCTTTCGATTTGTAGTGGGACTTGGGGATGCGGAGGAGGTTTTGGTTGGTTGATCGGAGAATACTATTGGGGGTGTAGTGTTTTATCTTCTCACATAAGTATTGAGGAGCGTTTCCTTGTGTGAACTTGTGGGTGAGACAGAGGGTCTAGAATGTGACCCCATCCTTTACGGTTAGCCAATGCAGGGTCCTCAGTGAAGGGGTGATGGATTCCCAGGGTTTTTTCCCCGTTACCAGTCTGGCTGCCGTGTTCTGGACGACTTGTAGGCACGAAATCTGGTATTTATGTAGTCCTATGTAGAGGGAGTTTGCGTAGTTGAGTCGGGAATTGATGATTGTTCCAACTACTACTGCTATGTCCTCTTCTGGGATGAAGGGGATGAGTCTACGCAGCAGGCGGAGGAGATGGTGCGATCCGCTGACTACTGATCCTATTTGTGCATCCATCGACATCTCAGAGTCAAAGATGACTCAGGGACTTTTGACTTTGGTGCTCGGGTAATGGTCTGTCCAAGGATGGTAGGTGGTGTCCAAGAAGTCTTAGCTTTTGTCTTTCGGTTTGCGTGGAGGAGAAGAAGTTCTGTTTTGGATCCATTGAGTTTGAGAGAGCTCTCAGTCATCCATTTATCGAGCAATGTGAGGCAATTTTCCAGTCCTTGATATTGGTCTTTTCTTCCGGTGATGCGAAAGTAGAGTTGAGTGTCATCAGCGTATGAGTGGTAGCACAGGTCCTGTTTACTGATGATTTTGAGGAGTGGGCGGAGGTAGATGTTAAAGAGCACGGGTGACAGGGGTGATCCTTGAGGGACTCCGCAAGAAATTGCGCGAGTTTCAGAGGTGAAGGCTTATGGTTTCACTGTCTGGGAACGATTTTCTAGGAAGGATGCGAACCAGGGTAGGTCAGAGTCTGCGACTCCTGCTACTTCTTTAAGGCGAATGAGTAGAGTTTTGTGGTCTACTGTGTCGAACGCTGCACTGAGATCCAGTAGCACCAGAAGACATGATTCTCCGTCATCTGCTGCTTCAAGGGCGTCATCCCATATTTTAAGAAGGGCTGTTTCTGTGCCATGGCCTGGGCGGAAGCCTGATTGTAGTGGATCCAAGAGTTTGTGGGAGTCCAAATGGAGTTGTAGCTGTTGTACTACTGCTTTCTCAATGATCTTTGAAATGGTGTTAAGGCTTGTTACCGCTCTGCGGTAGTTTGGGTCTTTGGGGTCGAGGTTGTTTTTTTTTTTAGGAGGGGTTTGATTATGCCTTGCTTGAGGGAGATCGGAACAATACCTTCTTTGAACGATTGATTTACGAGATGTGTTATGGTGGGTGCTAAGATGTCAGTACATTCTTTCAGGAGATTTGTAGAAATTATGTAATTTGGTGATGTGCTGTCTCAGAGGCTTCCGATAGCTCATTACAGAATTCTTGAGTTTCGTTTGCTGGAGGCTCTAGACAGGTGGGGTTCATAGTTTGAGCGACTAGTTTGAAAAGGTCGGTTTAGGCCTTTTGAGATGGTGTTTGAGAAATGTTCTTTTTTTGCCTTGAAGATTGCTTTGTGGTATTTATTAGTGAGTGCTTTGTAGTTAGTGGGGTTTTCCTTTGGTGGGTTTCTTCTCCAGGCTCCTTCCACTCTTCTGCGTTCTTGCTTCAGTAAAGTAAGAGTGTCATTAAATCAGCCCGAATTGTTTCTGTGGATGAGTGCTCTGCGTCTCGGAGCGACTGTGTCTGCTGTTTGTAGTAATGCTTTGTTTAAGGAGTTGAGTGTTTGTTCCGTTGATTGGTTTTGATTTAGCATTCCTATGTTTTTTGATAGTGTGGTTTTGAAGAGTTCAGAGTAGTTTCTTCTGAGATCTTGTCTAGTGTGTAGTTATTGAGTGTTTCGGTTTTTGGGAGATGGTGTTGGTGGTGATTTTAAATTTGATAGCGTGGTGATCCGTCCATGGTAAAGGCATGTTGTCCAGTGTGTTGATATCCATGTTTTGATTGAAGATGAGGTCAAGAATGTGACCCGAACCATGCGTGGGGGCATTTATCAGTTGCTGCAGTCCTAGTTCTTCCAGTTGGTTGATGCAGGAGGTGGCGACGGGGTCCTGGGCAGAGGTTGAAATCCCAGAGTAACAAAAAGTTTTTGGTTTTTAAGGTGTATGTCGAGATGAATTCGGTGAAGGGTGTGAGGAGATTTGTCTTTGGACCTGGTGGTCTGTAGCATAGCAGTATGTGGATGGTTTCCTCGGGTGTAGTTTGAAGTTACAGAGTGAGTGTCTCCATGAAAGGCAAAGAGTTCTGTAGAGTTGGTTTAATGAGAGAGAGGTGGGATTTGAAGATCACTGCTAGGCCTCCTCCTCGTTGTCCTATTCTATGCTCGGTTAGGATGCCATAGTTCTCAGGCACCAATTCTGTTAGGATGGTATTACAGTCTGGTGTTAGCCAGCTTTCCGTGATAAAGAGGCAATCTGTGTTGTTTTGGGTGATGAAGTCGTGGATTTCCTGTCTGTGCTTGACTGCAGATCTGGTGTTGATCAGGGCGCATGATAGGTGTTGTAGTTGAAGTGACGCTATCCTGTTTTTGGCAATCAATTGTCGATTGATTCTTAGCAGGTGTTCTTTCCTTAGTATTTTTTGGATGGAGGTTGGTAGTCTTGCCTCGGTATTCATTAGGCTACGCAGGGAGTCCGCTGAGTATTTAATGTTGAACATGGTGGAAAAAATGCTGATAGTGATGGGATGATGCGATGATGATGCCAGATGATAAGATGATGATGATGATGATGATGATAAGAATGGTGGAACCCCAATCTACCTCCCCCAGTTGATGCAGAGGAAGGCGAAAAACCCTGCCGAGCCTGCGCCAATTAGCTCCAGCCGGGAAAAAAAATCCTTCCTGACCCCCCGAGAGGCGATCGGTGAACCCTGTTTTAACTTACCTGATGTGCTTACCTGGTAGTCCGGTTACCGAAAAAGATGATGAGGGTTAGGGGAAGGGGTGGAAGGAGAATGCCAGGGGCTGGAGGTGAGAGCGCCTGGGTGTAGCAAGATGGCCACTACTTACCAGGCTGGAACCCTGGTTCGTCCTTCAGGCTGTTCCTTGTGGGTGGCCCTGAGGGGGTAGGGGCAGTTGGCCAGTACCAGGCGAGTCCACTGGTGTGTGTCCGGCAGGAAAGACAGGGGGGGTCGGGGGCAGGTACAGGCTGCAGAGGCTGGGTGTACCAAGATGGCCGCCGCGGCCTGGAGCTAGGCTAGAGCCGCGGCCTTTCCTGAGAGCCCAGGAAGCTCCAGCTGCGGCTTCGGGAGCCCGACGACGGCTGGTGGGGAGCTCCAGGTGAGCGACAGCTGGCGGGCCCGCTGGGGAGAGATTTGGAGTGGAAAAAAATCTCGGGTGGCCGGAGCTAGGCCGCAGCCACGGTCTTTCCTGCGGGTCTAGCGGCCTAGAGGGGGCGCCCGGGAGGCGGCAGGTAACAGACGGCGGCTGCGAGCGGCGTGCAGGTGGGCTGGGGGAGCGGATCTAGGGGAAGCCCGGGTTGAGGGGCGGTCGTAGCCCAGCCTGCTGGGGAGAGAACGAGCAGTTGCTCCTGGATGGCAGGAGCTCCTATAACACACGTCCGCAACGATGGACCGTGTGTCAGCAAAGTGCAGGGTTTTGTGACCCAGAGGAAGTAAATGGTAGAGAAATGTTTTGTTATACTTCTTTTTGACTAGGCAAATGTAGTTGATTTCACATATTGCAGTGTTTATAATCTGTTTGCTTTGTAATGTGTATATATTTTCTGGTCAGCCAATAAGTTCAGCGTTTAGTTGGAAGTTTATACAGTATTTATGTTTTTGCGTATAATGTTTTGTGGGTTATGGACCCAGTTTGCAGTCCTATGTGGTAGGGACAATATAGCCAATGGCCAGTGACCATAGGAATCCAGAAAGTTATTTAATCCTCTACAGTAGCTTACAGTTGTTTATTTACACATTACAGTGAAAATAAGTATTAGATGGGTAAGAATTTTTAACTGTAACAGTTGCAAATACAGTTATCATTTCTAAAAAAAAGAATACGTATAATCATCACAAGCAAAGCACACCAAAGGTAAATAACATATGACATCATAGTCTTTGTTGGGAAATAGGAGTTTGCTTTAATGAAAGACAAATGCTTTGGTATTTGGATCTAATACAGTGTCCTGCGCAACACTGGTAGTATATTTCCTTTCATTCTGTTGTGCAACACACAGGGTGAAACAAGTATCTCCAATTACTGGCAAAGCAGTTCAGTATCTGGTATTTCTTCACTAATGTACACTATATTACCAAAAGTATTGGGATACCTGCCTTAACACACACATGAACTTTAATGGCATCCCAGTGTTAGTCCATAGGGTTCAATATTGAGTTGGCCCACCATTTGCAGCTATAACAGCTTCAACTCTTTTGGGAAGGCTGTCCACAAGGTTCAGGAGTAAAGCCTCGTACACACGACCGAGTTTCTCGTCCAAAACCGGCAAGAAAAATGCCGCGTGAGCTTTTTTGTCGAGAAAACCGTTCGTGTGTATGGTTTTACGACGAGAAAATTGCCGTGAATCTCGACGAGAAAATAGAGAACCTGCTCTCTATTTTCTCGTCAGGATTCCAGATTTCCTCGTCGTGTTTCTCGTCGGCCTGTTTTGTGATGAGAAAATGGTTCGTGTGTATGCTTTTACGACTCTTCCAAAAGCGCGCATGCTCAGAAGCAACTATGAGACGGGAGCGCATCTTCTGGTAAAACAAGCCTTCGTAATGGAGATAGCACATTCGTCACGCTCCAAATTTTTGCATCGTTTAAATGTTGTGCATTGAAATCTTCGTTAGAATGTTACATTAATCCAAACGAATGAACTTCTTTTGCTGCTGATATTCACACAGAGTTATGACTATCTTTTTTTAACCTTTTTCATGCTGCTCTTAAGAAGATTTATGTGTATTATATCGGGCAAGTTTTTAGGAATATTTAAAAATGAGATATTTTTCTAACTGATGTTAATTGTAATTTCGCAATGTTTTGATAGTGATCTCCCATTGAATCTTTTAATATATATTATTTAAATTTTACACCCTTTTTTGGGAAATACGATTTAGTTATTTTTTTGGGGGGTTGTTATCTGTCCCTTTTTTTGTCAGTCAAATGTATCTGCTTACTCCAAAGCTAGATTTTACATTTTTACAAATATACATAGTCAAGTATGAACTTAAAGAAAAATAACATTTATTCATGTTTGAACTAAAATAAAGAGAAGGCAGCGCTGGAGAAGCTGCTGCCATTTGTGCATCCCAGGGACCCAGGAGCACACAGCAACCCTGTGTGGACACTAAAATTGGGAGCTTGAGAAGGCCAACATTTCTGAACACAATCTGATGCTGGCCTCCCAGAGGTCAGGAACAGCAGCAGGTGATATATATGTCCCAAGTGTGTGGTACTACAACAGGCTGCCTTCTGTCCGACCACAATGAAGCAAGGCCATCACTTCCTCGTCTTCCTGGCAACCTTCCCTGCAACCTTCCCTGGAGCCTTCTCTGCAGCCTTCCTTCTTCGTGTGGCTGGAGGCTGGGCCACTGGAGGGGTACTCCTGTCAGGAGGAGGAGGAGGAGGTGGAGGAGAAGGGGGTGGGGCAGAAGAACAAGGTGGAGGTGAAGGAGAAGGGGGTGGGGCAGAAGAAGAATGTGGAGGTGGAGGAGGAGGTTGAGATTGGGACAGTTGTGCCACCTCACAAATAGCTGTATTGGGGGTAATTTTTTCCATCACCCCCTTGTTGAGCAAGGTGATGAGCAGGGGCTCGCATAGGAGGCGTTGCTCCATGCTCATCACCTTGAACTTTGCCTCCACTAGGCCGGCAATGGCCTCTTCAGGGGATGTGGGCACTTTGAGGGTGGCATGGGCCTCTTTAATAAGGGCCATTGCTGCCTCACTGGTGGTCCTGTCCCTCCTGCCTCTTTTGGAAAGCCGGATGGGAGGCACCTGGGATCTGGTGCTTCTCCTTTGCCCTGCCACCTCCTGGCTGCCACTGGGCCCTGCCACCTCCTGGCTGCCACTGGGCCCTGCCACCTCCTGGCTGCCACTGGGCCCTGCCACCTCCTGGCTGCCACTGGGCCCTGCCTCCTCCTGGCTGTCACTGGGCCCTTCCTCCTCCTGCCTGACAGTTTCCAGACCCTCCTCATGGCTGATTTCATCCTGTGTATGAAAAAGGGACATAGTTTAACATGTTGGTTTAATCTGCATCAAACTTTATAAACTTGATTGAAGCAATTAGAATGTAAATCCAGAAATAATTTTTTCTAATTTACACCTACATCAGATTGACTATTTAGCACCCAATTAAGTGCAGACTAATGTCTAGAGATCTTAATTTCACTTGTGGAACCCAAAATATTGTATGTTTCTCATCTTGACATATTTGTCAAACATTAATTTTATCACAATGCAATTTCATTTAATACTATACCTGGCTCCAGATGGCCAAATCAGGATCATCCAGGATGGCTGCCTCCTTGCTCCAGAGAAGGCTCAGGTTGGCTGCAGGGAAGTCTGGGGGGAAGAGTGGAGGGTGATGGCCTTGCCTCAATGTGGTCATCCAGAAAGGACATCCTGCTGTAGTACCACAAAATTGGGACATACACATCACCTGCTGCTGCTCCTGACCTCTGAGAAGCCAGGACCTTAGAGCGTTCAGTCCTGTAGGTGCCTCTCAAGCTCCCAATTTTAGTGTCCACCTGTTTTGCTGTGGCTGTGGGCACCTTGGTCTGCACAAATGGGAGCAGCTTCTCCAGCGCTGCTTTTCTCACCCCTCTTTTTTTGTGGATGGGGTTTTTCGTCTCCCACAGAGCCGGCAGCTCCCTTACCCGGTCAATAAATTCCGCCAGGAACGCTTTGTCGCTAATAAAGACATTCATATTGTATCTGCAAGTTAAATAAATAATATATAACTAATGTGAGGCAAACAGTCTAACCTCCTTTAACATCGTAGTCACCATATATATCCTACAACATTCTCAAGACAGTATAGGCCAACAATTTGGCACAGTCTCAAAATCACATACCTTCGTTCGCACGTCCGTCACTTGAACTCCTCTCTCCGCACACCGAACGTACTATAGTCACGTGTGTTTGCTACGCATGCGTCAAAATACGAACACGTCGCTCCGCACACGTCGCCCGCCCATGACGTTCTAACTAACATCTTTTCCCCGCCCCTTCTCTTTCGGCGCGCAGACAGATATGGCGGAGTTACAGCAGGTGTCTGATAATTCCGCAACTAACAAGGAGGAGACAAGCCCGGAGACCGAGGAAACGTCACGATCAAGGAGGAGATTCAAGGCATCTAATATGTCTTTTGCGGAGATGGCGGAGATGGTGGACATCTTGCTCAAGTCTGATTATGACGCAAAGCATGGGCCGTATAGCAAACCAAATAGAAGGAAGGCCAAAATCCTCACTAAAGTCGTGAAGAGTCTGAAGACGAATTTCGGGGTGAAACGCTCAAATGAGCAGCTCAGAAAGAGGTGGTCAGACCTCAAACTGAGGGAGCCAGAGCAGTTAAGGAGCATTAAGAGAATGCTAGCAAAAAGTAAGTAAAATGTACACTTTTCTGCTATTAATCCTTTTCTAAACTGACATGTTGCTGGTTTTGTTTTTTTTTCTTATTGGACTCCCTTCCAAAATGTAATATTTTGAACTTGGTTGGGCACAGTAATCGTTCGTTACGTTACAGACACTTCGTTCGGCCACTATGCGCTGTTTTGGCTTATTTTACAGCCACAAAAGTAATTAGACATCTGCCATTTTTTGGGAAATTTGGGGCACAAAGTTTTAGGCTAGATGATGTGTTTGTAAAGAGAATGAAATGCAAACTGTAAACTGTGTAAAGGAGAGGACACTCAGCAGCTGCTTCCACATCTGTACTTTGGAGCACTATAGTGTGGGCCACCAGACCCGCCTTTTTTGGGTGTCCCACACAGGTGCATCAGAGAATTTGTGTTGCCTACATGTCTAAAAAATGACAGACAAAGGTGAATACTAAACATATTCTTGGTCAGAAATAATGCATTCATCTTTAACTTCCGGCCAAACACACACTTGTACCCCACTTCCAAGCAATTTAGCCATTTTTTTTTTTATATATAGAGAATTTCTGTGTGATAACTCTACCTTTTGTTTGATTCTCATAGGGGAGAGAAGACTGAGAGGTGGACACTCCAGGGAGCACAGGAACCCCACAGCTTCACAACAACCCCAAACTCCAAAAGGCAACAACCTAAAGATGTGGAGGAAGTTGAGGTGGAGGAAGGAGAAGTGCAGGAAGGAGAGGTGGATGACGTTGTGGAACTGGTCACCACAACAGGTCAGTATCTGACACCACAGCTTCAGGTAAGAGAGGTAGGCCTGCAGAGTTATAATTCCTTTTTTTTTTTTTTTTTTTTAGGGGATGTGAATGTTGGGGTGAAGGATAGTACAGGTTTCTCTGCTGACAGTGCCCTCCGCCTCATCCAGCAAGTGATGGAATGTAGCACGGAACTGGACAAAATTAAAGAAAGTATTCATGTGATGGATCAAACATTTAAAGACATTCTCAATGTTTTGGGGAGAATTCAATAAGGCATCCAAACCCCCTTTTTTTTCATGTTTGTTCTTCCACTTTTTAAAAAATTTTTGACAATCAAACCAGCCAAAAATTGAATCTGCACACAGTGTGTCAACATGTGCTATCTGCCATCAGGGGATATCCATGTACGTCTTTTGGGGGTGCAACCCCTTCCTCGTATCTAAAGTAGGTGAACTGAGGAAGGGGTTGCACCCCCAAAACACGTCCATTGATCACCCCTGATGGCAGATAGCACATGTTGACAATAGGGATCAGGAGTCTAAAATCCCTATAGGAAAATAATCCCAATTGTGTGCATATTCAATTTGTGGCTGGGCAAGGGGTGGCAGGACCCCATATTAGGACGGGCACATAGAGACATATAGTTTGTGTAAGTGAATGTCTCAGATTGCTCCGAGGTATCCAATTTTGAAATTTTTGGAATGCAACTGTTGTTTTTGTATTTTCCGAAGAAAACAATTGCCGGTTTGTGGCCAGGCAAACAAAAAATGTAAAATAAAAAAAAAAGGTGTGTGAATTTGCACATAGTAAAATATTTGAACACAAACAACGTGTAGCTTCTTTTTCTAATACGCTCTAACCTTATTTGGTTATTTTTTAAAGGT
The DNA here is from genome assembly GCA_029206835.1 of Rana muscosa. Classification (NCBI taxonomy): domain Eukaryota; kingdom Metazoa; phylum Chordata; class Amphibia; order Anura; family Ranidae; genus Rana; species Rana muscosa. Next base: position 650,107,494 of record CM055121.1, on the reverse strand, counting down.
TACATAGTGAAATGGTTGGTATTTACTAAAGGAAAATACACTTGGCACTACAAATGCGCTAAGACAAACTAGGAGACAGGAAACCAACAAAAGTTAGAAGTTTAAACCAGATTTTTATTTTGATCGTTAGACAGGAATTTTTAGCCATAGCCTGGCATAGGAATTGCCCCCCTACCCGTGAAATAGTCCATGTATTTGTCCCGAACCTCACAGGCATTTTGGGGGGGCAAGCCAGCACGGGCAGATTCCAGGCCCGGCAGGGGATTATCAGGGGAAAGTCCAGCCTCAGGCAAAACTGAGGCCATATAGGAATTTGATTTGCGGCAGAGAAAATTGTGTAGCACACAGCAGCATAATACTACATAGTTTATTTTGTAGTCCGCCAAGTGTATTGAAGTCATAAAAAGGCGGAACCGGCTGGCCATTATGCCAAAGGCATTTTCAACGACTCTTCGGCCCCTGGCCAGCCGGTAATTGAACACCCTCTTCTCTGGGGTCAGGGTCCTCTGAGGAAATGGCCTCATAAGATGCGGTCCGAGCCCGAAGGCTTCATCAGCCAAAAAAACTAAGGGGAGTCCTTCAACATTCCCTGCATCTGGTGGCAATGCAAGGTCGTCACTCTGGAGACGGAGGGCAAACTCCGTCTGGATGAAGGATCCCCCATCGGACATCCGGCCATTCTTCCCTACACCAACATAGAGGAATTCATACCGTGCTGACACCACCGCCATCAGCACAATGCTAGGAAACCCCTTGTAATTGAAGTAGTAGGACCCAGAACGGGGTGGCGGCACGATGCGGACGTGCTTCCCGTCTATAGCACCACCGCAGTTGGGGAAGTCCCACCGCGTGGCAAACTCCGATGCCACAGTCTGCCATTCCTGTGGCGTGGAAGGAAGCTGTGGAGTCAAACAAGATGAAAAAATATTAGAATACACAAATCAAACATTACAAGGAGATTCTAAGAAAATACATTAGAGGCCAACATCAAGCAAAGTCTACGTTTATTAAGGTGTTTTAAATAAGTATAATGGAAGGCTCATGTATCATATTCATCACCCCCTATGATGGTCCATGAATAAATTATAATGGGAAGAGGGGGTAGATGTGTTTGGCCACAGGATAGCATTGCAGTGGCGGTGCGTCCAGAGTGGGCGCTGGAGCACTGCCCCCTCTCTCCTGTGCCCGTCACTCAGAACAATACATAGGTTCATGCCTTGCATTAACCTATGTATTGTCTATGCCGCCCACTATTCAGGTGGATGGCCCCCTGTTAAGCGACCGACATATGAAGAACTGCTGCATTTATGGGCTTAAAATTGCATATCAGAAACAGGAAGGAAAATTGTCTTGCACATTACAGCCTCGGGGATGTAATTGGCTTCAGAAAAGTTAAATAGGGGACGCGGGGGGGGGCATTCCTTGGGTAAACACTGACAGGCTGCTCTGCCAATCATGTTCACCAAGTCTGTTTAATGGTAACATGATTGGCTGATGCAACATCAAGGGAAGGAGAAGACATCAAGGACAGAAGAAGGATGACGCTGACCACAAGAAGGTAAGTGCAGGGCTGGGGGGGGGGACTGGCTGCATTGGAGGGGACAAAATGGCTGCATTAGAGGGAACAAAATGGCTGCATTGGAGGGGACAAAATGGCTGCATTAGAGGGAACAAATGGGGGCGTTTAATAGGCACCAGAGCAAAAAAGGAGGAAGTTTATTTCCTAAATTGGGGTTTGAAACCCCAAACATTTGGAGCAACAGGCGCCCCTGCTGGAAAGGTTAGTGAAGGGAAATATGCATGGAGGAGAAAAAAGGGGGCAATCTAAAGCTTCCAGCATTCATGAGGACAAAGGGGACATTCTCAGCATATTACAATCATGGTAATTAGGGAAGGATGAAAGAAATACAATACATTAGCATACATGAAATACATAAAATGTGATGTTAAAGGAGAAAACTTACCCTAATATAGTCCTCCTGCAGGACTTGTATAATGGCAGAACAGGTGTCTGGGATTATGAGGCCCAGAGCCTGGGGGGAGATGCCTGTCGTGAACTTCAAGTCCTGAAGACTTCTCCCTGTCGCCAGATAACGTAAGGTGGCGATGAGCCTCTGCTCAGCACTGATGGCTTCCCGCATAACGGTGTCCTGCCTGGTAATATAGGGGGACACCAAAGCCAACAGTTCCTGAAAAACGGGGTCAGACATCCGCAGAAAATTCCTGTAGTCCTCAGGATTATTCTCGACGATCTCCCGCAGCAGAGGCATATGGCAGAATTGGTCCCGCTGGAGCAACCAATTCTTGGTCCATGAACTCCTCCTCACACCATTCATGGACTGGTCTTGGTCCAAAACAAGCAGACCAACACCAAGCGCACGCACAGCACGAACTCGACAACGAGAACGTCCAGGCGACATGGCTAGGAAACGGTCGTCTTATCAGAACGTACAGAACAGAACGCACTTTAGAACAGCAAGGCCTATGAATAACGAACTGAAAAACAGAAACGAACAGGCAAGAACGCACTGTAAAACAGATACGACCTGCCTAGACGCCCTGAAAGTCAAGATACGAACCCACAAGCACAAACTGAACCGCAGAAAACGAACTGAAAAGTACGAAGACTGAAAAGCGCGAATCGTCTCTTCCCAAACTTTTACTTCACACGCGGTAACACGAGATCAGCAAAAGCAGCCCAAGGGGTGGCGCCAAGAAAAAAGATCTTCCCCTTTATAGTGCCGTCATACGTGCTGGATGTGACCGCGGAGAACAACGAGGAAATTGGGAAATGTCAGTGTGTACGCATGGAAAGCTTGACGAGAAAATCGACAAGGCTAACAAGAATCTCGTCGAAAAAAACGACGTGTTTTTTACGACGAGAAACTCGGTCGTGTGTACGAGGCTTGAGTCTCTGGGAATGTTTAACCATTCTTCCAAATGCGCATTTGTGAGGTCAGGCTCTGATGTGGACAAGAAGGCCTGGCTCACAGTCTCTGTTCGAATTCATCTCAAAGGTGTTCTATCGGGTTGAGGTCAGGACTCTGTACAGGCCAGTCAAGTTCCTCCACCATAAACTCGCTCATCAATGTCTTTATGGACCTTTCTTTGTGCACTCCTGCGTAGTCATGTTAGAACAGGAAGGGGCCATCCCCAAACTGTTCCCACAAAGTTGGGAGCATGAAATTGTCCAAAATGTCTTGGTATGCTGACGCTTTTGGCGTTCCCTTCACTGGAACTAAGGGGCTAATAAAAACTCCAGAGTCGCATAAGATCGCACAAAGATCAAAAAAAAGGGATAGAACTGTGGAATAAGAGTGAAATACAATAACAGTTTATGGACATGTGGTATACCTCTATCATATCTCTAATATACCATCACTAGCAGAATAAAACAGGAAAAAAAGGAGAAAACCCTGGGAGTAAACAAGCCCCCTGTTTCCCTCTGAAACCCTATTGAATAGGATAGGATAACGGAACTGTCCATTTTACATTCAACCAGGGGCTGTTACCGGGAGACTATATATCGGGCCAGGAGGGCATACTGTCCCCCCTCACATCCCCTCCCCCAGAGAGTCCTGAAGGGTAAGGGAAGTAAAAATCCACCCAGGTATACTCAAAGAAAGAGACTAACGGGGACAATAGTGGAGGTAAGAAAATTATCCCTCACACTATAATATATTCCCTGAACTGGTTCATCATTATAAAAGGAAAAAGAAAAGGGGAATAAAGGAAGAACAAAAGAAAATGCAGGGAAGATTGGGGAGAGAAGCAGTGGTAAACTGCCCGCGAATGAGCGCTAGCCCAGGATCCATCAAAAAATACATGTCATATGAGGGGGGGAAAAGATAACCCTGGAATAAAAATGGGAGCCAAAAGTAAAAAGTCACTGAGGGAGCCCAAAAGAGCGGACTTAGAAAACAACATGAAGAAATAGATCCCCCTTCAATGATAGGTGAAGAAATTGAAGAGGAAGTGGGAATGGAATCCAGACAAAAAAAAAACAGTCAGTCACGGGGACCCCAGGTCGGGGGGACGCATCAGCCCTGTTCACAAAACCATCTTAGAGCTCAACCTCTAGGGGGATGAACCAGGGGGCCGGGAGGAACGAGGTTGGTCATGGTTCACTAGGCTTCGGAGAAGCCAATTTTCCCCCACATGGGTGGGGGGTTGGGGAGGGGGGAAGAAGGAGGGAGTCAAGAGAGGGTGGAGGACGAGGGAGTAGAGGGGAAGGTGGGGTGGGAGGGGTGAGGTACCTCCTAAACTTTACAGGAAAAGATAGGCGGGAGGGAGACCCAGCATAGATGACAATAATAAACTATATGACGTATAACGTACAGGGATTAAACACACCCTCAAAGAGACATAAGATTCTTAAAGAGCTAAAACACTATGACGTCGATGTGGTGTCCCCTGCAGGAGACCCACCTCACATACGATACAAACGTGAAATTGCACTCCGCGGATTTCCCCACATGGTATTATGCTGAATCAACAACAAGAAGAGCGAGGGGAGTGGCAATTGGATTTGTCAAAGCTATGAGGTTTAAACTGGAGGACATGATGACGGACCCGGAAGGTAGATACATCTTCTAGAAGGGCAAACTAGGCAAAATGACATGTACATAAGTTAACATACAGTATATTCCCCCAATAAGAACCCCATTAAATTCTTGCATGAGGTTTTGGCAAAACGAATGGACTTTAAGACAGGATACGTAATAATAATGGGAGATATGAATTTCTGTATGGACCCGGGGATGGACAGTACATCCCGTGCACAGGAGACGAATAATGTTCAGTTAAAAAAGATTAAACAGAAATTGCATGCGTGCCAAATAATGGACATATGGAGGGTCTTGCACCCTAAAGTACTAGACTACACATTCTAATCTCCTGTGCACGGGACGTATTCAAGAATAGACTATATCCTGGTTGACCACAGGGCCCTGGATAATGTGATCGAGTCCAATATAGAAATCTCTACGTTATCCGACCATGTCCCCGTTAGAATGAAAATGACTGCACCTGGACTGTAAAGACAACCATTCACATGGCGACTAAACAAAGAACTTCTTCAAGACAAAGAAGTATCAGAAATAGTAAGGAAAGAAATTGAGCAGTATTTCTTAATAAATGATACCCAAGATATACCAGGTGCCACTCTCTGGGAGGCTCATAAAGCCTATATCAGGGGCATATTAATTGCCATAGGGGCAGGCAAGAAAAAAGAGAGAAAGTACAAAATTCAAACGCTAATAGATGAAATACATAGAACAGGATCATAAAAAACAGCAGGGAGCACAACAGGAATTATTTCAGTCTTTGGTAATCAAGAGGGATGAATTAAAGAATTTAATGGAGCAAGAGACGAAAAGGACATTCAACAGAATAGCAAAAGAAAGATACCAGTGGGGGAATAATGTAAGTAAACATTTAGCTAGAATATTACAAAAGAAAAAAATCCAGAAACTTCATAGAAAAAATTCAAAAAGAAGAACGTAGAAATGGCATATACGACTAAAGAGATAGCAGAAAGTTTTAAAACCTATTATGAGGCTTTATACTCAGTAAATCAGAAGGAAGAACAGGTAAAAGATAAAATAGAACAAATAAACAAATTCGTAAAAAATGCCAGATTACCTGCAATATCCGAAAACGATAGGTTAGTATTAGACAAACCAATAACGGAGGATGAAATCTACAACGCGTTAAAAGAATCGGCCCCGGGGAAAAGCCCTGGACCCGACGGGTTCACGACTTTCTACCTAAAAAAGTTCAAAGAAATCCTGACGCCACATATGTCTCTGTATATGAATGGACTGGGGGTAGAGTACGATATGAGCAGGGAGGCTCTTCGGGCATCAATAACAGTAAAAAGTAATGATGGTGCAGCGCAACAAATAATAAAGTCCGTAAACTGAATGAAGAGACAGTAGTGGAACACCCCGTGAATGACAGGTAGTTTTCAAGCGATATGATAGTAACTCAATGTGACAAATCCTCCACCGTTATGAGAAATGCATTCTTACCAGATAAGGTGGACCATAGAGTGAACTTATGGTCAGATACGCTTGTTTCCCACCACAGGGGATATGGTAATGATGTGAAGGATCCAGCAGGTGGCATGCAGACATCAATAGGTATTAGATGATGGATGGAATGAAGAAATTACACAATCTAAGTGTAGACTGCTAATTTATTTCCACTAGTACAAAACATCCAAAAATGGGCACAACGACCAGATAAAAGCAGCAGCAAGGTAAAACCGAAGGTAGGTAAGCGGTGTAAAAACCGCAAGCAGCATATAGATAGAGCGGCAATGAACCGCAAACAGCATACACAGAGGACGCGGGTGATGTCACAGAAATAAGCTCCTCCCCCGTACGCACGTTACGTCCAGAACGGACTTCGTCAGCGGTGGGTGGAGCTATCACGTCACCCAGCGTCATTAAATAGGCCCGGAAACCATGGACAGAAGAGGACCGGGTCGCGCTCGCGATCCACGGCTGGGCTCTTAAAGGGGACGTACCTGTACGCCCATGTGCCCAGCCGTGCCATTCTGCCGACCTACATCGGTGTGCGGTGGTCCTCAAGTGGTTAAATAGGCCCGGAAACCATGGACAGCGTCGAAAGTGCAGGAAGTGCCGCGACCGCAAACCCGGAAGCGGAAATTTATCCCATCAACACAAATCAGACAAAATGTCCTATGGGGTCACCAATGCGCTCACTAATATGCATTGTTACACAAATGTTAAAAAACTGTATGCACAACATATTGGACATGTGAAAGAATTACCTATTTATAAAATATATAAAAAAGGCTAAAACACAATCAAAAATAAAAACAAATGTAAAACGAACACCCACAAGTGTGTTCTGCTAATGACTGCTAATTAATTTCCACTAGTACAAAACATCCAAAAATGGGCACAATGGCCAGATAAAAGCAGCAGCAAGGTAAAACCGAAGGTAGGTAAGCAGTGTAAAAACCGCAAGCTGCATATAGATAGAGCGGCAATGAACCGCAAATAGCATACACAGAGGACGCGGGTGATGTCACAGGAATAAGCTCCTCCCCGTACGCACGTTACGTCCAGAACGGACTTCAACAGTGGTGGGTGGAGCTATCGCGTCATGCAGCGTCATTAAATAGGCCCGGAAACCAGGGACAGCGTTGAGAGTGCAGGAAGTGCCGCGACCGGAAATCCGGAAGCGGAAACTTATCCCATCCCCACAAATCAGACACAATGTCCTATGGGGTCACCAATCACATTTCTCTTAGCTGCACATATGGATGTTTTTCACTTCCTGGAACACAGGGAGGTGAAACTCAATGAGGTGTTTTCTGATACACCTTCTCTTATTCATCCAGATGACTTGTCTGTTTTTAAAAAAGAAACTGGGGTGTGCTTTTGAAAAACAGATCAAAGCTTGGTGGGATATTGCATCGTTTGAGCAATACACCAAAAGCAAACTGATCCCTAGGCGATTAAGGTGGGATGTCCCACCTAATGATGGACTTGTAGATGATGAGTCTATGCGTGAGTGGCAAAATTTCTTTTGTCAGAAAGGTCAGGATTTGCTGGACCTACTTTTGATTAGGAAACAAAGGAAAATGAAATTATTAGACAAACAAATAGGAGAGCATAAACTGAAAATTTAACCTTTTCAGGAATCACCTGATTTTTCTAAATTGTCTGGTGAGCTCAAAAACAAAATGATTAAATGGGATAAGAGAAAAAGAAAACTAAATTTATCAGGGATTCTGGTGATTTTTCCAGAGAAGAAATATTCAAATGGCAATCTAAGGTTCTTGGTTCAGAACCGGCACCTGGTAATCCACCTCTGTCTCGTACTCCCCTTATCCCTACTTTGTCCACTCCAGGTAACTCTAGAGCCCCACCCATTAAGGGCCCTCCTAATAGGGGTTGGGGGCGTCCTAAAGGCAGAGGCAATCCAACTAGAGGGGGGCAAGGTAAAAGGACCTTCCCATTATTATCAACCCCCACAAGAACAAGGTAATTGGCAGGACCATAGGGATACCTCACGGTCTAATAGAGGAAAAATTCCCAATGGCCCCCCCAATCGAGATCATTTTTATTATCAGAATCAGAACCAATATGGGAGGGACAATGAGTACCCAAGGGGGAATGACTCATACTATGATCATGCTCCCATTCTGGTTCAAAATCGTTTCACACCTTTATTTCATGAAGAAAATACTCAGAGTGAAGGTTTTTTAGGACAGCGCCAACCACAGTGGCAAGACCCATGGGGGCACACGCCCACGGGGAACAAACAGGGTGGAAAAAGAAGAGCAAGAAGGGAAGAAGAGCCAGAAGAAGAACTCAAAAGGCAAAAGCGGTAATAGGAGCTGGTGTATTTAACATCAGGGGTTCAGACCTCTCCGAGGAAGAACTTAAGGTCCTTGACAAAGGACTTAAATTTGCTTCAGTCCGCAATTTTAATACGTTTCAAACCTACATAAGCCTACAAAAATTTGTTAGGACTTTAAATATTAAACGTCACTTCCTTTCCAAACCGGGAGCACCTTTTCCCAGCCCCTGTCTCGGTTGTCCCTCAAGGGACACATTCCAATTTAGCCAACAAATCTGTTTTTAATCCACCTAAAAATGACCATAGACACATAGAAGTGTTTAAGAACATGGTTGCCAGTGACTTGGATTCTATGAAAATTAAAAAGGTGAGGGATCCTCACTATCTCAAATTAGGCATAGCGTCTTTGGAGAAAAATAAAAATGTGGTTGTTAGACCTGCCGATAAAGGAGGTGGATTAGTCGTTATGCGTAAAGCATTCTATAATGAGGAGATGGACAGATTATTATCTGACCGATCCCCTTACCAATTATTGACCAACGATCCGGTTTTCAATTATAAAAGGTGAGCTTCAGGCCCTTATTCAGCAAGGGAAAAGCAGTGGTATTCTAAACAAAAGGAGTCCCTTTATTTGGACCCCAGTGCGTGCAGAAGGCCTATCATTTATTTTCTGCCTAAGGTGCACAAAAACGCTTCTAAACCGCCTGGTAGACCCATTGTCAATGGGATCGCTTCAGTCACTGCCAGATTAGGTCAATATATTGACCATTTTTTTAAAACCATTAGTCTCTACCACCACTGCCTATCTCAAAGACACTAGGCATGCCATCCAAATGATTGAATCCACGCCTGCCAATGATGACAGTATCCTTGTTACAGCAGACGTGGGCTCACTATATACGATCATTGGCCATCAGGATGCCATTAAGTCGGTCAAATGGGCCTTGGATGCATCCGATTTCCCTTTTTTCCATAATTTTTTTTTCTTTTGGACGCTCTTGAATTTTGTCTGACCATAAATTATTTTTGGTATGACCATAAATTATTTTTGCAAATATTAGGCGTCGCTATGGGGGCACGTTTTGCACCAAGCGTAGTCAATCTGTTTATGACGTTGTGGGAGGAGGAGACCATCTTTAATGATAGGCCAGCTCAACTTAAATGTTATTTTCGTTATATAGATGATCTTATCATTATTTGGGAGGGGAATATGGTCACCCTACAACTTTTTATATAAACAAAAAAAAAGAAAAATTAAAAAACTGCTGCAACTGGTACCTATTTTTCTTTTATCCCAGCGCTATGGTGTTAAATTTTGGTAAAACAAGAGTCTAGATCCTATCACAGTAGAGATGCTGATAACCCTCACTCTTTACAACATATTCTACATCAGCAGCCACATTCACAAATAAACTTATATTCAAAAAAATGACAAAATAGAAAATGACACCATGTGGTATTATTCAAATGATCATATGCGGCGCTCCTATCAATATTTAAATTGATACGGTTCACTATTGTCCCAAAGACAACGGTGTTTAAAGGTACACCAGGTGTATGCGATAAATCCTCAGGGCAAAGTTCGAATTATCACATGTAAAAATGATCACAATAACGTCTACGGAATGTGCACCTTCCTCCAGATCACTTCAAACAGGTGTTTCAAAACTCCCCATAGGGATTGCACTCACCAGAAATCAGAAGGTAACAGGCTCATACGAAATCCAAAAGGAAATCCAAACGAGAGATGTCTCCTGCCTGTGTCCTTTTCATAGAGATATTCAAGTTTTCTCCAAAGATGGTGTTATGAGGAGAGAGAGAAAACTCCACATAGTATATAGTCCAGTTTAAAAAAAAAAACTTTATTTTTTTTTAAAAAATTCAATATATATCTCTTTACTCAGCTTATTTCCATAAAAAAGACAATTTAAAAACGTCTTTAGCCAACAGCAGCCTAGGTTCTTGCTAATCTGATAACTTGATGTTTCACAAGCCACAATCAGTGAGTAGCTGGGGAGAAGATGGTTTGTCCCGTGTTGTATGTGCCTTAACTCACCGCTCTTCAGTTAGTCAGGTGATACTTCCGGTTTCTCAACCCAGTAGCTTAGAACGCACGGCGTCAATCGTCACTTCCGGTTGCCGTAAAATCACGCACTGACGCGTTTCATCATAACGACTTTGTCAAAGGGCATGATCTTACGGCACGGCATGTCCAGATTTATTATGCGGTCAATTAAGGCCGTTTAACTCATTGAGTGCTGCCTGCCTTGAGTTGAAACAACTCATGGTGCACACAGCAAGGAACAGCAATAGAGGACATATAGAATATATCAATGTTAAAATAAACTGGCATTAGCTAACATCAAGTTATGATCGTTACAATCTTAAATTTCCATATATCACCTCATAAAAATTCAAAATACATTTTATATATATATATATATATATATATATATATATATATATATATATATATATTATAAGAACAGCAATTTTTTTTAAAATGTGTCTTATTTTCAATGGTCAGCAGACCTGATGGTCGAAATATGCTAATTAGCAATCGATCAAATTCCAAAACAACCACTAGCACCGTAAAAAAGGAAAAGGGAAAATAGATAATATATGATAATTACCATATGCAAATAAGGACAACTGTCCAAATAGCTGGCAAATAACTCATAATCCTAAAGGAAAGTTGCAACCTTAGGGGCCGGATTATAAATCCCATGTTATATGCCTCACAGCTCATCCTATCAAACAGTAAACATACACAGTCAATAATTAATATGCACACATCTCTGTGTGCATTCCGTGTGCATAATCCTCATGCTTACTGCGAGTGTGTCTGTGGAATGAATTCAAGCTGTCAATCACATACAGCACACCTTGGTATCATGGAGGGACCCAGGATAAAAAGACATTAGAACAGATTACATACAGTAATGAATAAAGTCTACACCAGCAGGCTGGATAATCTCTGATGTGTATCTAAATGGAAAAACAGTTTCCATAAGACACCGAAATTGTTATAACTGAGCTGGGGTGATTTAAAGATCACTAATGAAACAATTTATGTCCAATTCTATATTTAACCCCTTGGGGGAGAGCGTATCGGCTAAAAAGATCCACTGGGTTTCTCTTTGCGATAACTCCCGCACTATATTGGAACCTCTCCAGGATGGCTTAATGTGGTCTACTCCCCAAAACACCAGACCTGAAGGGTCTTGGTTGTGAAATAACTTAGAGTGGAGGGATACATTATGGTCTTTATAGCCTATGAGGATATTATTGATATGTTCTGCTATCCTAATCCGCAGCATCCTCTTAGTTCTCCCAATGTACATTAACCCGCAAGGACACTTTAAAGCATAAACTACGTGAGTAGTATTGCAAGTTATAAATTCCCTAATCTGAAATTCATTATTATTAGAAGTAGATATGAATCTCTCTAGACCCCTCATTAGGCAGGAAATGTCTCTACATGCTTTACACTTTCTGCAGGAGAAAAATCCATCTCTGTCCCAAAAGGTCGGATGACGGCTAGGAGGGTCCAGTACTTTTTTAACTATAAGGTCACCAAAATTTTGGGCTTTCCTATAAATAAATCGCAGATTGGGTGGTAATTCCTTTTGTAGAGTTTTGTCCAAACACAAAATGTGCCAGTGGTTTTTAACCACTTAACGACCGCCCACTGTAAATATACGTCAGCAGAATGGCACCGACAGGCAGAATCACGTATATGTACGTGACTGCCTTTGTATAGTTGGGGGGTCCGATCGGACCCCCCTTCTTTACAGTGAGCGGCCGTTATTCCTTTGGGAGCGGTCAGGGATGAGGGGACAGCCGTTCGATTCCGGCCACCCCCTCTCGATCGCTCCCAGCGAATCGAATCATTCCCCTGCCTGTGTAATGTAAACACAGGCAGAGGAAGTGATGTCATCTCTCCTGCGGCGCTCACATATACCGAGCGCCGCACAGGAGAAGATGCAGGTTAGTGCACAAAACACTACACTGACACCAGGACACATAGGCACATAAATCGCCCCCCCCCAGACACCCCCCAGATCACCCCCTAGCCCCCAGTCACAGTGTCACTGATTGCAGTGACCATTTATTTACTGATCACTGCAATCTGACATTTGTGACTGTAAAAGTGTCACTAAAGTTAGTTTTAGGTCCAGTGTAGCCCCCTAACCCCCCCTAATAAAGGTTTAACCCCCTTGATCGCCCCCCACGTAACCCTTTCACCCCCTATCACCACTGTCGCTAAGCGATCGTTTTTCTGATCGCTGTCTTAGTGTTGGTGATGCCGATCGGTAGCCAGTAATTTTTTTTAGGTTTGCCGCAGGTTTTTATAGCGTCAGGTACCCCCATATATTACCTAATAAAGGTTTTAACCCCCTAATTGCCCCTAGTTAACCCTTTCACCAGTAATCACCATATAAGTGTTACGGGTGACGCTGGTTAGTTAGTTTGCTTTTTATAGTGTCAGGGCACCCGCCATATATAAGCCAATAAAGGTTTAACCCCCTGATCGCCCGGCGGGTGATATCAATTAGGTTTTAGCATCAGAGAGGGTCTGCGTCACACCCCAGGCAGCGTCAGGTTAGTGCCAGTAACGCTAACACCCACGCGTGAAGCATACACCTCCCTTAGTGGTATAGTATCTGAACAGATCAATATCTGATCTGATCAGATCTATACTAGCGTCCCCAGCAGTTTAGGGTTCCCAAAAACGCAGTGTTAGTGGGATCAGCCCAGATACCTGCTAGCACCTGTGTTTTGCCCCTCCGTCCAGCCCAGGCCACCCAAGTGCAGTATCGATCGATCACTGTCACTTGCAAAACACAACACACATAACTGCAGCGTTCGCAGAGACAGGCCTGATCCCTGCGACTCCAGTGCTGTAGGAGGTGATTTCACCACCACAGTTAAAAAAAAAAGCATATATGCCGAAGCATTGGGGCAGCAGGGGCGGAGGAGTGATTTTGCTCCTAATGCTGCGTACATACAGTCGAAATTCCGACGGAGGCTTGCCCGTGGAAAAGTCTGACCATGTGTATGCGGCATAACTTTTGCGGGAAGATGCCCCCATGCTTCGGCATATATAAATGGTGCATGTATGCCCATCATTAGAAATGGGTGTATGAAGGGCGGTATTCTAATGGTGGGCATACCCACTGATCAATCTCTTTTTTTCGTTCAGCCAACTGGCTGCATGAAAAAAAAAGATTACAATACATGTCCAACAAGGACCAGCAACGTACAGGTATGTTGCTGGACTTTGAATGTTTATACCAGAATGATGCCTGCGGGTTTAGGTATCATCTTGGTATCATTCTTTTCAGCCAGCGGCCGGCTTTCATGTAAAAGCAATCCTAGTGGCTAATTAGCCTCTGGACTGCTTTTACAAGCAGTGGGAGGGAATGTCCCCCCCCCGGATATAAAAAGCGCCATTGGGAAATTGGGAAAGCATTTTATCACACCGATCTTGGTGTGGTCAGATGCTTTGAGGGCAGAGGAAAGATCTAGGGTCCAATAGACCCCAGTTTTTTCAAAAAAAGAGTACCTGTCACTACCATAGGGGATATTTACATTCCCTGAGATAACAATAAAAATGATAAAAAAAAAAATATGGAAGCAACAGTTTAAAAATAAAATAAAAAAGCTAAATTAATAATTTAAAAAAAAAAAAAAAAAAAAAAAAAGCACCCCTGTCCTGCCCTGCTCTTGCCCAATGGCGAACGCAAGCGTCGGTCTGGCGTCATATGTAAACAGCAATTGCACCATGCATGTGAGGTATCACCGCGAAGGTCAGATCGAGGGCAGTAATTTTAGCAGTAGACCTCCTCTGTAAATCTAACGTGGTAACCTGTAAAGGCTTTTAAAGGCTTTTAAAAATGTATGTAGTTTGTCGCCAATGCGCGTTTGTGCAAAATTTTAAAGCTTGTCGTGTTTGGTATCTATGTACTCGGCCTAAGATCATCTTTTTTATTTCATCAAACATTTGGGCAATATAGTGTGTTTTAGTGCATTAAAATTAAAAAAAGTGTATTTTTTCCCCAAAAAATGCTTTGAAAAATCGCTGCGCAAATACTGTGTAGAAAAAAAAATGCAATACCCACCATTTTAATCTGTAGGGCCTTTGCTTTAAAAATATATATAATGTTTGGGGGTTCAACATAATTTTTTTGCAAAAAAAAAAATATGTTTGCATGTAAACAAAAAGTGTCAAAAAGGGCTTTGTCTTCAAGTGGTTAGAAGAGTGGATGTAAGCTTCCTAATGTTGTGTATAAAATGCCAGAACAGTTCAAAACCCCCCAAATGACCCCATTTTGGAAAGTAGACACCCCAAGCTATATACTGAGAGGCATGTCGAGTCCATGGAATATTTTATATGTTGACACAAGTTGCGGAAAAAATAAAAAATAAATGTTTTTTATTTTTTTTGCACAAAGTTGTCACTAAATGATATATTGCTCAAACATGTCATGGGCATATGTAGAATTACACCCCAAAATACATTCTGTTGCTTCTCCTGATTACGGGGATACCACATGTGAGACTTTTTGGGAGCCTAGCCGCGTACGGGACCCCAAAACCAAGCACCGCCTTCAGGCTTTCTAAGGGTGTAAATTTTTGATTTCACTTCTCACTGCCTATCACAGTTTCGGAGGCCATGGAATGCCCAGATGGCACAAAACCCCCCCAAATGACCCCATTTTGGAAAGTAGACACCCCAAGCTGAGAGGTATGGTGAGTATTTTGCAGATTTCGCTTTTTGTCACAAAGTTTTGAAAATTGAAAAAAAAAAAAAAAACTTTTCTTTCTTCATTTTCAAAAACAAATGAGAGCTGTAAAATACTCACCATGCCTCTCAGCAAATAGCTTGGGGTGTCTACTTTCCAAAATGGGGTCATTTGGGGGGGTTTTGTGCTATTTTGGCCTTTTATGGCCTTCGAAACTGTGATAGGTAGTGAGGAGTGAAATCAAAAATTTGTGCCTAGAAATCCTGAAGGCGGTGCTTGGTTTTCGGGGTCCCGTACGCGGCTAGGCTCCCAAAAAGTCCCACACATGTGGTATCCCCGTACTCAGGAGAAGCAGCAAAATGTATTTTGGGGTGTAATTCCATATATAACCATGGCATGTGTGAGCAATATATCATTTAGTGACAACTTTTTGTAATTTTTATATATTTTTTGTCATTATTCAATCACTTGGGACAAAAAAAAAATATTCAATGGGCTCAACAGGCCTCTCAGCAATTTCCTTGGGGTGTCTACTTTCTAAAATGGGGTCATTTGGGGGGGTTTTGTACTGCCCTGCCATTTTAGCACCTCAAGAAATGAGATAGGCAGTCATAAATTAAAAGCTGTGTAAATTCCAGAAAATGTACCCTAGTTTGTAGACGCTATAACTTTTGCGCAAACCAATAAATATACGCTTATTGACATTTTTTTTACTAAAGACGTGTGGCTGAATACATTTTGGCCTAAATGTATGACTAAAATTGAGTTTATTCGATTTTTCTTATAACAAAAAGTAGAAAATATCTTTTTTTTCAAAATTTTCGGTCTTTTTCCGTTTATATCGCAAAAAATAAAAATCGCAGAGGCAATCAAATACCATTAAAAGAAAGCTCTATTTGTGGGAAGAAAAGGACGCAAATTTCGTTTGGGTACAACATTGCATGTCCGCACAATTTACAGTTAAAGCAGCGCAGTGCAAAATTCTGAAAACAGCTCTGGTCCTTTAGCTACAAAATGGTCTGGGGCTTAAGTGGTTAAACACTGACTCCACTTCTTTATACTGGGAATGAAAGTCTGAGATGAAGCCCCATTCCTGATTCACATTTTTCCCAACTTCTAAAGTTTTTTCTTTCAGACATTCCTCTCTGGGGATAACTGCCATTTCTTCCACTATTTTATCCAAATGATGAGATTTATAGCCTTTTTCCAAAAATCTGCTCTTTAAAATCTGGGACTGTTCCAAAAAGTTTTCTACAGAAGTGCAGTTACGTTTCACCCTCATAATTTGGCCTTTCGGCACATTTTTTAGCCCCAATGGGTGGTGGCCACTGTGTATGGGTAGAAAGCTGTTTCTATCTGTAATTTTGAAGTAAACCTTGGTTTGCAAAGTGTCATTGACTCTAAAAATGGTTACATCAAGGAAATTAATCTGTTCCTTACTTATTTGGCTCGTCAGTTTGATATTATTAATATTAATGTTGAGATGCAATAAAAAAAGTTCCAAAGACGCTTTTGATCCTGCCCAAATAAGGAACAGATCGTCTATGTAGCGTTTATAGAACAATAACTCTGCCCTCTTCTGGTCAAACACTAATTTATCCTCCCACTCACCCATAAAGAGGTCAGCTATACTTGGCGCAAACCTTGCGCCCATAGCAACTCCCCTCTTCTGGGTGTAGAAGGATTGGTCAAACCAAAAATAATTATGACTCAGGCAGAAGTCCAAAGCATTCCGCAAAAATATTTTCTGACCATGTGGTAAATCTTCTCGTTTGCTTAATGCCCAATTAAGGGCCAAAAGGGCATCATCGTGCTGAATCACAGTATAAAGAGAAGCTACATCAGAGGTGACCAAAAATATTTCATCTCTGCCGGTCAAACTGACTTCATGTAATAACTGTAAGAGGCTTTTAGTGTCTCTGAGATATGCTTTTGTTCAAAGACACTTTTTTGTAAAAATCTATCCAGATACTGTCCTAGCCTGGCTGTAACTGACCCAATCCCATTCACGATGGGTCTGGGTGGAGGGTTGTTTTGATCCTTATGGATTTTGGGAAGGGTATAGATGGTTGGTATGCGACTACTGCTTGGTACAAGGAACCTCTTTTCTTTCACTGATAGAATATGTGATTGATAGCCACTATCTATCAGAGATTCCAATTCCAGTCTGTATTGAGGGGTGGGATCTTTATCCAACTTCCTGTACGTATCATCATCGGACAACATTTCCAGTAATTGATTATTATAATATATAATATAATATATAATATAATATTATAATAATCCTTGGATAACAGCACCACCCCTCCTCCTTTATCTGCAGGTCTGATTATTAAATCTTTCCTTGCTTCAAGGGATTTAATACCCTCTTTGATATGTCTAGGATTTACATTCTTATTGGGCTTCACTTTCTCTAAATCTCGCAAAACTAAATTTTTAAACACCTCAAGATGTTGTGTAAACGTGTTAGGGGGATTGAACAATGAACGGTTTTTTAAACCACTGTCCACTGCTATTGCCACATTCCCACTTGTGCCCACCGGGTTGGAATTTTTATTTAAAAAATATTTTTTTATACTTAGCTTGCGCATGTATTTATGCAAATCAACATAAACATTGAACTTATTTATGGGCCTTTTCAGACCACATTTAAGTCCTTGATGTAAAATTTGTTTTTCTTTATCTGTTAGTTCTATGTCGGTTAAATTATAGATCCCACCTAATTCGACGAAGCCCTGACGAAGCACAACAGTGCGAAACATGTTGGCTGACTGCACAATCTAGTTCTTTGTCTCTAAGTTTTGTGGTCTTTGTATAATCGCAACATGAATTTTAAGATGTTTTTTGAATAAATTTATATTTTTCTAATATATTGTCTCAAGTGTACTCACCTACAAACAGAACACGGTGTCCCCCCTTAAAATCCCATTTCTATGCAAGAGTTTGGTCTCTCTTTGTTCCTTTTACACTATGTTGTGCATACAGTTTAACATTTGTGTAACAATGCATATTAGTGAGCTCATTGGTGACCCCATAGGACATTTTGTCTGATTTGTGTTGATGGGATAAGTTTCCGCTTCCGGATTTGCGTTCGCGGCACTTCCTGCACTTTCGACGCTGCCCATGGTTTCCGGGCCTATTTAACCACTTGAGGACTGCCGCATGCCGATGTACGTCCGCAGAATGGCACGGCTGGGCACATGGGCGTACAGGTACGTTCCCTTTAAGAGCCCAGCCATGGATCGCGAACGCGACCCGGTCCTCTTCTCCGTGACGGTCCCAGCGGGAACAGCGGACCCGAACGGCCGCTGGTGTCCCGCGATCGGGTCACAGAGAGGAAGAACGGCGAGAGGTAAGTGTAAACAAACCTCTCCCCGTGCTTCCTAGTGAGCCTGTCACTGATCGTCTGTTCCCTGTCATAGGGAACGACGATCAGTGACATCACACGCTAAGCCACGCCCCCCACAGTAAGTAAAACACATCAGGGCACACTTAACCCCTACAGCGCCCCCTCCTGGTTAACCCCTTCACTGCCAGTGTCATTTTCACAGTAACCAGTGCATTTTATAGCACTGATCGCTGTGAAAATGACAATGGTCCCAAAATAGTGTCAAAAGTGTCCGATGTGTCCGCCATAATGTCGCAGTCATGAAAAAAAATCACTGATTGCCGCCATTACTAGTAAAAAAAAAAAATTAATAAAAATGCCACAAAACTATCCCCTATTTTGTAAACGCTATAACTTTTGCGCAAACCAATTAATAAATGCTGATTACAATTTTTTTTTACCAAAATTATGTAGAAGAATACGTATCGGCCTAAACTGAGGAAAAAAAAAATTTTTATATATTTTTTGGGGATATTTATTATAGGAAAAAGTAAAAAATATTGAATTTTTTTCAAAATTGTCGCTCTATTTTTGTTTATAGCGCAAAAAATAAAAACCGCAGAGGTGATCAAATACCACCAAAAGAAAGCTCTATTTGTGGGAAAAAAAGGACGCCAATTTTGTTTGTGAGCCATGTCGCACGACCGCGCAATTGTTAGTTAAAGTGGCCAGGTCTTTAAGCTGCATAATGGTCCGGGTCTTAAGTGGTTAATGACACTGGGTGACGTGATAGCTCCACTCACCGCTGACGAAGTCCGTTCTGGACGTAACGTGCGTACGGGGAGGAGCTTATTCCTGTGACGTCACCCGCGTCCTCTGTGTATGCTGTTTGCGGTTCATTGCCGCTCTATCTATATACTGCTTGCGGTTTTTACACCGCTTACCTACCTTCAGTTTTACCTTGCTTTTACCTTATCTGGCCGTTGTGCCTATTTTTGGATGTTTTGTACTAGTGGAAATTGTCGTGGACACCTGGCTGCAGGCACCTTTTCTGCCACATTCACCCTGTTATTTGTTATTGCTATATGAATCTTTTGTTACATTTTTGAGAGACTGTTTTCTTGGATTTGCCCAAAGACTATTCTTAGTTGTTAATTCTGAACAATACATTAACATTGAAAGAGCTGATCACATTGGCCTCCGGAGACGGACTGTCTGGTCGCCTGGGCTGTGCTGTGTTAATTTACATTTTAATTAAATAGTTGTCTGCTAAGGTGTTGGGAGAGGGGAGGGGGGAGTATCCATGAGTCAGCCCCACCTCGTTATCTAACCCATTGTGTTAAGTGTATAAAAAGTCTGTATTCTGCCCAATAAACCATTCAAGATGCTACAAGCTATTTCCGGCTAGACTTGTATTCAATGCAGCTATAATAATATATCTCTCTGATGGTGATACTGGAGGAAGCGTTATTACTGACGGAAGTACTCAGCGGAGTGTGGGATAGGATCGGTCACATTGGTGGCAAGCAGTGGGATGCTTCCTCTTGCCTAGGCACACCCAAACCATCACCGGGACCCTTTGCACCTAACAGCAGATGGAAAATCACTACGCCAGACTCAAGTGCAGCACCTTGAAGGATCTCTTGGAAGCTCGTGAAAAAGTCTCCAGTGAAGCCCTGTACACACGATCGGATAACCTATGGATTTTCGTCCGATGGATTTGTCCATCGGAAATCCGATGAAACTGTTTTTCATCAGTCTTGCCCACACACCATCAGTCAAAAAACCGACTGTTCCAAATGCGGTGACGTAAAACACTCCGATAAACCAAGAAAAATTAAGTTTAATGCTTCTGAGCATGCGTCGACTTGATTCTGAGCATGCGTGGGTTTTTGATCCGATGGACTTGCCCATAGACGATCTGAGTTTTCGATCGTTTTTTTATCCATCGGAAAAATTTAAAACATGTTCTATTTTTTAAAACCGATGGAAAAAAGACCGATGTGTCCCATACACGATCGGTTGGTCTGATGAAAACCATCCATCGGACGGTTTTCATCAGTCAAACCGATCGTGTGTACAGGGCTTAACAAATCTAAAGCGACTCTTATCACCGAACTAATGGAGATCGACCAGGCCAGCAACCCACCAGCAGATACCTCAGAGGCGACAGAGTTCCAGCGTGACGTCCAGTGGTGACTGGCCTTGTATGGTACTCACCCCCCGCAGGGGGGTATCAGTCAAGTGTTACGAGAGGTGTCCCAGCTGCGAATGGCTGAACTCCAGCTGCGAACGGCTAAACTCCAGCGGGACCAAGGAGCATCAGTTATGTCCAACCGGGAAGCTCCAGTGGCCCGCAAAAAGCTACCCTATGCCGCCTTCCACATGTTTTAAGACGGGGAAGATGAGATGGATGTTTACCTGCAAATGTTTGAGCGGCAATGCGGGCTCCAAGGTGTCGATAAAGCAGATTGGGTCACGCTCCTGGTCAGCTAGCTCACAGGAAGGGCTGGAGAGGCATACAATAATGTCCCAGACGAGATCAGCCAGGACTATGACCGGGTAAAAGAAAAAGACTATTGGCTCACTTCGGCATTACTCCAGAGGCACACCATTTGAGGTTTCGCAACCTCCACCGAAAGGAGAGAGAGCCATACACAGAATGGGGTCATCAAATGACCCGAGCAGCAGAGAGTTGGATGACCGGGCGCCAAGCTGTTACCATGGCAGATGCGCTCCAGCTAATACTCCTGGAACAATTCTACGATCATACCCCACGTGAGGTTGGAGACTGGGTAAAGGATCGGCGGCCAGTCACAGTAGATGAAGCTGCCACCCTAGCTGACCAATACGTGGATTCAAGGCGGACTGTACAACCAGAGCCTAAGACCCCAGCTCGGCCTGTCCCCAACATTCCACGGAGCGCTGCCCCTTCACACCAGCCGTTGATCTCCGGTCCCACTGAGCTACCATTTTCACAAGGGAAAGGGGACCTCTGCTACAGATGCAACCAAGCAGGGCATGTTAGGAGGTATTGTCCACAGAATGTTTCCCAGGACACGTGGAACCACAGGCCCCTTGGACCTGCCTGGGCTGCTGCACACTGTCTTGAGAGAGAGGATGTGACTTGCCCAAGTGAGTAGAATATTGGAATTCTACATGAGGCGGACCCTGTGCAAGCTGCTGCTACAGATAATCATTTGCACCATCAACAAGCTGTGTGGATTAACGGTTGGGCTGCCCAGGGACTGCGGGACACCGGAGCTACTATTACCCTGATACAGTCCCGAATGATAACCCCAGCAGAACAGACGGGACGGTCTATGGCTGTGCGGGTGGCCGGGGGAAAGGTTATGCGGGTCCCCACTGCCAGGGTTCACGTTGATTGGGGTTCGGAGGCCAAAGAAGTGGAAGTTGGAATAATGCGGAACTTACCTGCGGAGGTTTTGTTGGGCAACGATTTGGGACGTTTAAATTCAACCTTCTCCCTGGATGTATCCCCGGAAGCCTGCCCTTTTACCACCCGCTAGCAAGCCCAGATGGAGGTGTACTCCCTCAAGGACAGGACCCAGATGCCTCTACATCTGGGCTGGGGGCAGTACTGAGCCAAGTAGGACCGATGGCAGTGAGCACCCCGTGGCCTACATCAGTCGGAAGCTGCTCCCCAGGGAAGTCGGTTATGCAGCCGTGGAGAAGGAGTGTTTGGCGCTGGTGCGGGCTCTCAAGAAATTCCAACCTCATCTCTACGGATGAACTTTTACGGTGCTCACAGACCACAATCCATTAATCTGGCTTAATCTGGTCTCCGGGGATAATGGACGTTTGTTACGATGGAGCTTGGCCCTGCAGCCTTACAATTTTACCATCCAGTATCGGCCAGGAAAGCTGAATGGGAACGCTGATGGACTTTCCCAGCAAACTGAACTATAAGACTCTCCCGGACAGCCCCAAGCTGACCCGTGGTGGATCTAGCTGGGTCTGCCGGACTATGGGACAGGGGGGGGGCACTGTCGCGAACACTGGCTGCAGGCACCTTTTCTGCCACGTTCACCCTGTTATTTGTTATTGCTATATAAATCTTTTTGTTAAATTTTTTAAAAGACTGTTTTCTTGGCTTTGCCCAAAGACAGGGTAGACTGGGGACTCATGATAAAAATGCTGGAAATAATGGGTGTTGGTCCAAGAATGATCCAGTGGATTAAAGTACTGTACCATCACCCTACGGCCAATATAAAAATTTATGGCGTGCCGTCCTCCTCCTTCGAGATGAAAAATGGGACACGACAGGGGTGCCCCCTCTGCCCCCTCCTATTTGTATTGTCGCTTGAACCACTCCTTGCAATGATTCGAAACAATCACGATATAAGAGGAATCAGGGTAGGCGAGGAGGAACATAAGTTGGCAGCTTTCGCCGACGTGCTGTTTTTAACAGAAAAGTTTTTTTATTTTTTTAAAAAGACAAACACACATACACCGAAATGACAGTACATTAAGGGTAACATTTGCATTTTGACCTCAATACATCTTAGCAGGCAGCATAGCACATAGAATTAACAACGAAGGGGAAGAGGACTCGTGAGAGCAACACCAGTGGGAGAAGTTATTCAAGCAAGGGAGAACATCAGTGCGCCTTCGTGCTGGTGGTCGTCCCCTCCACCCAAGGCCAAGGGAAGAGCCAGGGGGAATCCAGTGGATAGAGGGCGATGGAAGGGGAGGGGGGGGAGGATAAAGACAGGGAGGGGAGCAGAGGGGAGAGGCCAGGCAGCCCCATCAAGGTGAACAGGGGAGATCGCCCCTGAGTGGGAGGGAGTCTCAGTCAGACGTGTCGGACGTGCTGTTTTACATCACAAACCCGAGGATTACAATGCCTAACCTATTAAAAATATTAAAACAATATGGTGACTTGGCCAACTTTAAAATAAACTTGACCAAGTCAGAGATTTTGAATATTAATTTAAGTCATCAGGAAGCAGCGGATTTACAGAATGAATTTCTATTCCCTTGGAAAAAAGAGCTAAAGTACAGGTCCTTCTCAAAAAATTTGCATATTGTGATAAAGTTCATTATTTTCTGTATTGTACTGATAAACATTAGACTTTCATATATTTTAGATTCATTACACACAACTGAAGTAGTTCAAGCCTTTTCTTGTTTTAATATTGATGATTTTGCCATACAGCTCATGAAAACCCAAAAATCCTATCTCAAAAAATTAGCATATTTCATCCGACCAATAAAAGAAAAGTATTTTTAATACAAAAAAAGTCAACCTTCAAATAATTATGTTCAGTTATGCACTCAATACTTGGTCAGGAATCCTTTTGCAGAAATGACTGCTTCAATGCGGCGTGGCATGGAGGCAACCAGCCTGTGGCACTGCTGAGGTGTTATGGAGGCCCAGGATGCTTCGATAGCGGCCTTAAGCTCATCCAGAGTGTTGGGTCTTGCGTCTCTCAACTTTCTCTTCCCAATATCCCACAGATTCTCTATGGGGTTCAGGTCAGGAGAGTTGGCAGGCCAATTGAGCACAGTAATACCATGGTCAGTAAACCATTTACCAGTGGTTTTGGCACTGTGAGCAGGTGCCAGGTCGTGCTGAAAAATAAAATCTTCATCTCCATAAAGCTTTTCAGCAGATGGAAGCATGAAGTGCTCCAAAATCTCCTGATAGCTAGCTGCATTGACCCTGCCCTTGATAAAACACAGTGGACCAACACCAGCAGCTGACATGGCACCCCAGACCATCACTGACTGTGGGTACTTGACACTGGACTTCAGGCATTTTGGCATTTCCCTCTCCCCAGTCTTCCTCCAGACTCTGGCACCTTGATTTCCGAATGACATGCAAAATTTGCTTACATCCAAAAAAAGTACTTTGGACCACTGAGCAACAGTCCAGTGCTGCTTCTCTGCAGTCCAGGTCAGGCGCTTCTGCCGCTGTTTCTGGTTCAAAAGTGGCTTGACCTGGGGAATGCGGAACCTGTAGCCCATTTCCTGCACACGCCTGTTCACGGTGGCTCTGGATGTTTCTACTCCAGACTCAGTCCACTGCTTCCGCAGGTCCTCCAAGGTCTGGAATCGGTCCTTCTCCACAATCTTCTTCAGGGTCCGGTCACCTCTTCTCGTTGTGCAGCGTTTTCTGCCACACTTTTTCCTTCCCACAGACTTCCCACTGAGGTGCCTTGATACAGCACTCTGGGAACAGCCTATTCGTTCAGAAATTTCTTTCTGTGTCTTACCCTCTTGCTTGAGGGTGTCAATGATGGCCTTCTGGACAGCAGTCAGGTCGGCAGTCTTACCCATGATTGCGGTTTTGAGTAATGAACCAGGCTGGGAGTTTTTAAAAGCCTCAGGAATCTTTTGCAGGTGTTTAGAGTTAATTAGTTGATTCAGATGATTAGGTTAATAGCTCGTTTAGAGAACCTTTTCATGATAT
This sequence comes from Rana muscosa, assembly GCA_029206835.1. NCBI lineage: Eukaryota > Metazoa > Chordata > Amphibia > Anura > Ranidae > Rana > Rana muscosa. Next base: position 650,082,641 of record CM055121.1, on the reverse strand, counting down.
GCTAATTTTTTGAGATAGGAATTTTGGGTTGTCATGAGCTGTATGCCAAAATCATCAATATTAAACAAGAAAAGGCTTGAACTACTTCAGTTGTGTGTAATGAATCTAAAATATATGAAAATCTAATGTTTATCAGTACATTACAGAAAATAATGAACTTTATCACAATATGCTAATTTTTTGAGAAGGACCTGTATTTAGGAATAAAATTAGCGAATAAGATGAAGATAATATATAAAATCAATTACATACCCGTACTGGATGAAATTAAAAATGAAATAAAGAGTAATGTATAGACCCCTATCATGGATAGGGAGGATTAGTACTGTGAAGATGGTATTGTTACCAAAGGTTTTATACAAGTTCCAAATGTTACCTATGGCACTATCACAATCCTATTTTAGCGCACTAATAAGCATTAAAACAAGATTTATGTGGCAAATTAAAAAAACAAGAATCTCATTAGCGGTACTTAAACAAGGAAAAAAACAAGGCAGGCTAGTGGTCCCAGACAATAAAGAATATTATAAGGCTGTGGTGATATCAAGAGTAGTGGAATGGACTAGGGGGCAAAGTGAAAAAAGGTGGGTGAAGCTAGAGTGAGGTACACTTAAGAAAAATAGTTTGGAATCCTCCACAATTTAGAAAATTAGGCGAAACCACACACACACTGACATTAAATGCACTAAAAATCTGGGATGCAATTCACAAAAAAAGTAAGGGGACTTTTAATTCACTTTTAATTTCATTGAAAGATAATGATTATTTTCCACCCGGTAAAAAAGTAATAGGCGGTAATTGAATAATAAGTGAGAATGCACAACTAAGAGACATAGTTAGCAGGGGGAAAATCATACCATTTCACGAGTTGAAACACAAACCGGAATTTAGGTTGATAAATGAATGGCGGTATCTTCAGTTGAGGCACTTTGTTGAGCAATTACCCCAGCCAATAAGATCTGAGACTGATTTAATGCCGCTAGAGCGGCTTTGTATTGCAGAAAACACAAGAGGTATTATATCCCGAATCTATAAAATACTGCTGGCTGTGGAACAGCTGGAAATCCCGCCATTCATAATTAAATAGGAAAGGGAATTGGGGTCACACATAGATAAAGCCACTATTAGTAAAATCATAAATCTAACCCACAGCTCGGCAGTAGACACCAGAACGATCAAAATGAACTACAAATGTCTAACTAGGTGTATGCAACGCCCGATAAAATCAGCAAGTACCAACTGGGAAAATCGGCGGAGTGTTGGCGAGGATGTAAGACGCTGGGAACGATGGCTCATTTGTGGTGGGACTGCCCAAAAATCAAAAAGTCCTGGAGAGGGATCTTGCAGCTAATAAAAGAAATCACTGAAAAAGAAATACCAGAGGACCCGTGGATAGTTCTGCTACATGGGGTTGAAGGACCAGTAAAACAATATAAAGAATCAGTAATACCACATATGTTGAATGCTGCGAAAAGACTTATCCCTAAAAAGTGGCAAGAAGTGGAAGCCCCCTCATTTCGAGAGTGGTTAACCACAGTAGAGGAAACATATAATATGGAAGGTCTGAGGCAGAGTCTACAAGAAGAAAGCGTAGAGTCAACAGATAAATGGGAGAGATGGAAAGTGTTTAAAAAGACAAGTAGATATGTAGAGGTGCTTAGTCTCTGGACAGAGGGAACCCTCCCGCAACGAGAGTAAATACAAAAAAAAAAAAATACATATTTATAAAGTTTAAGAGGTAGATAAGGGGTGGGTGGGGGGAGTGTTGGGGGGAGGTGGGGCACCTTTGGATGGGTAAATCAGATGTAAATAGGATACTAAGGTTGTAAGATGGTGTATGGTATTCTACTCATGTAATTTTATATTTTATATCCGTGTACTTTTGATATGATAAAATAAAATAAAGAATTAAAAAAAAGAACAGGAAGGTGCCATCCCCAAACTGTTCCCACAAAGTTAGGAGCATGAAATTGTCAAAAATGTCTTGGTATGCTGACGCTTTTGGAGTTCCCTTCACTGGAACTAAGGGGCCAAGCCCAACCCCTGACAACAACCCCACAAAATAATCCCCCCTCCACCAAATGATTTGGACCAGTGCACAAAGCAAGATCCATAAAGACATGAATGAGAAAGTTTGCGGTGGAGAAACTTGACTGGCTTGTACAGAGTCCTGACCTCAACCCGATAGAACATCTTTGGGATGAATTAGAGCGGAGACTTGGAGCCAGGCCTTCTCATCCACGTCAGTGCCTGACCTGTGGGCATAGAATTGGGTATATGGGATTGTATGATATTTTTTATTTTTATGTTTGAACTAGATGGACTTGTGTCTTTTTTCAAACTGGCTAACTATGTAACTATGTAACAGTGGATCGCAGCATAAGATCATCAGTTCATGATTAAGTCCTGTGCTTTAGGACAATACGCGTGATGATTTATGAATGAATGTAACATAATTTCATATTAGCATTCAGAGCCGTATGGTGGTGGTATTATTAGTGAAAGGTCCACATTAATGTTGAACATGAATACATTGTTGTATCTCTAGTCCATAAATATTTAATAATTGTGTAGAAAGAAAAAATTATATTGGGCTGGCTTTGTCAAACAAATGAAAATAAATCTTCATCAAATGCAGTGTATTTTTAATGTTTAAGACAAGTGTTATATTTTCAAACTACCCAGCAACTGTGGAGATTCACACATCGATCAGGATTCCTGTACATGAGGTGCACAGTTTGCCACCCCTGTGACAGTGCAGTACTCTGTCACGGCTCTAAAAGGCAGTCTGGGCCAGGTTATGTGGAGAACAGGCACACTGATGGTCAGTGGCGGCTGGTGCTCCAAATTTTTGGGGGGGCAAACAAACTGAAAATTTTTGAAAAAAAAAAACACATCAATTGCAACCTCACTGTGCCATCAAATGTAGCCACTGTGCCCATAAAATGCAGCCACTGTGCCATCAAATGCAGCCACTGTTCCCCAAAAATGAAGCCACTGTGCCATCAAATGCAGCCACTGTGCCCCATAAAATGTAGCCACTGTGCCCCATAAAATGTAGCCACTGTGCCCATCAAATGCAGCCACTGTGCCCATCAAATGCAGCCACTGTGCCCATCATATGCAGCGCCTGTGCCATCATAATCAGCCACTGTGCCATCATATGCAGCTTGTGCCCATCATATGCAGCCTCTGTGCCTATCATATGTAGCCTGTGTCCATCATATGCAGCTTCTGTGCTCATCATATGCAGCCTCTGTGCCCATCATATGCAACCTGTGCCAATCATATGCAGCCTCTGTGCCAATCATATGCAGCCACTGTGCCCATCATATGTAGCCTGTGTGCCCATCATATGTAGCTTGTGTGCCCATCATATGTAGCCTCTGTGCCCATCATATGTAGCCTGTGTGCCCATCATATGCAGACTCTGTGCCCATTATATGCAGCCTCTGTGCCCATCATATGCAGCCTCTGTGCCTATCATATGCAGCCTCTGTGCCCATCATATGCAGCTTGTGTGTCCATGATATGTAGCCTGTGTTTCCATCATATGTAGCCTGTGTGCCCATTATATGCAGCCTCTGTGCCCATCATATGTAGCTTGTGTGCCCATCAGTGGCGGCTGGTGCTCAAATTTTTTGGGGGGCGCAAACAAACTGAAAAAAAAAAAACATCAATTGCCGCCACTGTGCCCATTAAACGCAGCCACTGTGCCCAAACGCCACTAGTTTGTCCCCAAATGCAGCCAGTTTCCCCCCCATATACAGCCAGTTTCCCCCCCATATACAGCCAGTTTGTCCCCAATAATACAGCCAGTTTGTCCCCAATATTACAGCCAGTTTGTCCCCAATAATACAGCCAGTTTGTCCCCCAATATACAGCCAGTTTGTCCCCAATATACAGCCAGTTTGTCCCCCAAATGCAGCCAGTTTGTCCCCCAATATACAGCCAGTTTGTCCCCCAAATGCAGCCAGTTTGTCCCCAATATTACAGCCAGTTTGTCCCCCATAATACAGCCAGTTTGTCCCCAATATACAGCCAGTTTGTCCCCAATAATACAGCCAGTTTGTCCCCAATAATACAGCCAGTTTGTCCCCCAAATGCAGCCAGTTTGTCCCCCAATATACAGCCAGTTTGTCCCCCAATATACAGCCAGTTTGTCCCCCATAATGCAGCCAGTTTGTCCCCAATATACAGCCAGTTTGTCCCCCATAATACAGCCAGTTTGTCCCCCAAATGCAGCCAGTTTGTCCCCCCAGCCCTGCACTTACCTTTCTCGAGTCAGCGCCGTCCTTCTTCCATCCTCGATATCTTCTCCCGCCCTCGATGTCGCTTCAGCCAATCAGGTTACCGGTAACCAGACCCGGTGAACCTGATTGGCCAGGGAACGCACCCCCGTGCGTCCTCTCATTAGGTATTTAGAAGCCGATTACAGCCCTCAGGCTGTAGTCGGGAAGCCTATCAGAGCCGCTGGCTCTGATAGGCACTTCTAAAGACCAACCAGACGCTGTTATTCAGATGGGCGGCGCTCAAGGGGCCGGCCATCTGAATAGTGGGCGGCAGCAATACATAGGTTCATACAATGCATGAACCTATGTATTGTTGTGGTGAGTGACGGCCGGGCGCAGAAGCGAGCGGTAGCGGCGCTTCTGCGCCCACTATGGTCGCGCCGCCATGTGTGAAAAAAAGACATTTAAAAAAAAAAAAAAACTCTTAAAGGGCCCGTTTTTTGTTTTTTTTTGGTGACCACAGAAGGGGGGGGGGGGGCGGCGCCCGGGCGCCCCTATGGGCGGGCCGCCACTGGTGCCCATCATATGTCGCCTCTGTGCCCATCATATGTAGCCTGTGTGCCCATCATATGCAGACTCTGTGCCCATCATATGCAGCTCGTGTGTCCATGATATGTAGCCTGTGTTTCCATCATATGCAGCCTCTGTGCCCATCATATGCAGCCTCTGTGCCCATCATATGCAGCCTCTGTGCCCATCATATGCAGCCTCTGTGCCCATCATATGCAGCCTCTGTGCCCATCATATGCAGCCTCTGTGCCCATCATATGCAGCCTCTGTGCCCATCATATGCAGTCTCTGTGCACATCATATGTAGCCTGTGTGCCCATCATATGCAGCTTGTGTGCCCATCATATGCAGCCTGTGACCCCCCCGCTGCGGCGGCGGCGAGCTGTGGGACATGCAGCAGGTGACGGCGGCAAGCTCCTGTGCCCTCCATGGCTCTCTGTACTCCCGTTCATTCTGTTACGTTAGGCGTCCAATCCCTGCGCCTGTGCTTTCAGCCAATCAGGTTGGCGGGCATTAGATATGCTTAAGCAATAGAGAATCTTGCAAGCTACCAGTCCAATAAACTAAGAATCCAAACAACCATCCCTCATGTGCGAGGGAGTGTCTTAATTATTTTCAGCTGCTAACACCAGACACACTCCCATAAACTGTTAGAAAAAATGAATAAAATATACTTGTGCCGCACTGTGTGTATCTCTGTATAAGTATTACAAATGTGCCAATACATAGAGTGCAAATTCCAGTGATAATAAAATAAAGTGTCAATAAATGTACTAACTATCTCCAATAAGTTACCAAAGTTCAAATGCTACATGATCAAACTGGTACCTGCGTACCTATTTATAAATGATTAAATATATTGCAAATGTAGCACACAGACCCCACTTTTCTCCACCAATAGCGGGGCACACCTGCTACTTGCCCGGTATCCCCTCCCTGTGTATAGAGAGGAGCGAGCGGTGTTATTGTTGGGTCTTGCAGCAATTACCTCTCTAGAGTGGATCCCTTCTTTCCGTTGTCTAGGCAGAGATCTTTCAGAATAAGGCCACACAGGAGTAAAACCCAATCAGCAAGGTTTTATTCTTTATACTTGAGGTAAACTTGAAGAGAGAGAGTAGGAAGTTGAGAAAGTAGGGGAAGGTTCAGGCACGCAACACTTAGAGCTCAGTGTCAGTCTTTTCGTCGCCACTCAAGCCTGAGTGGGTATTGCTCACCCAAGTAGTCCCTTTAAGAGCGGTCCTAGCAGCCGGTATGGAGCACGGATAATAGAGACGATGAATTCCTCTTAAGCCCAGGTTCACACTGGGCTGCGGGAGTGAAGCTGTGCGAGTTCAGCTGAACTCCCACGATTTCACTCTCGCTGGCAGTCCCGAATTCAGCCGCGATTACAAAGACATCTGACACAGATGTCAATGTAAATCGCGGCCGAAATCGCAAAAAGTAGTACAGAAACTACTTTTTGAAATCGGTGCAGCGCCGCAGATGCGGCGTCGCACCGATTAGGACGGTGCCATTGCCGGCAATTTGCGGCAAATAGCGGCGTTTTGACATGCGATTTGACATGCCAAATCGCATGTCAAAAAGCACCAATGTGAACCAGGATTTAGGCGAGTTTCCAGGCCCCTTCCCGAGACAGCAGTACCATCGCTAATCTCCTCTGGGACTGATCCTCCCCTGGACTCCTTTCCTAAAGGTGGGCTCCTGGGATTCTTCTCTGAGGTTGTAGGCCCTTGCCAGCAGAGCTGGGCCTACATTGCAGCATCGAAACCTCGGGCTGAAGGTGCCCGAGGCCCAAACACACTCGCGCACCTCGTGCCATGCGGGCCACGAGGCACACTTACAGGACCGAAGGTCCTCTGGAACGCCCCCCGCCTAATGGCGTCTGCTCCTTATGTACCCTCTCCCAGCATGCACAGCGGGTTGACCACGCCCACTGCACAGCTGCCGAGAGAGGACACCCAAGGTGCTGTGATACCCCCTGTAGTTCAACCTATGCCGGCGGTGACAGTGACACCTACAGGCAACAGAGAACACTACAGCCAGGCAGTATCACAACCAGAGCAGAAGCAATAATGAATCAGTGATTGGTCTGAGCCCAATTACCGGCTCAGACTACCCCTAAATTTCCACATAGCGCCCCCAAATATTGGGGGGGCACAACACAAATAATAAAAATGTTGATACACTTCACGTGGTCTGATACATTGTTCTGTGCATAAAAACACAATATGAAATCTGCAATATACAGTGCCTTGCAAAAGTATTCACCCCCTTGGCTTTTTACCTACTTTGTTACATTACAGCCTTTAGTTCAATGGGTTTTTTTTATCTGAATTATATGAAATGGATCAGAACTCAATAGTCTAAGTTGGTGAAGTAAAATTTGAAAAATATATATACATAAAACTATTTTTTAGAAATAAAATAATTATAATTGGCATGTGCGTATGTATTCACTCCCTTTGTTATGAAGCCCATAAAAAGCTCTGGTGCAACCAATTACCTTCAGAAGTCACATAATTAGTGAAATTATGTCCACCTGTGTGCAATCTAAGTGTCACATGATCTGTCATTACATATACACACCTTTTTGAAAGGCCCCAGAGGCTGCAACACCTAAGCAAGAGGCACCACTAACCAAACACTGCCATAAAGACCAAGGAACTCTCCAAACAGGTAAGGGACAATGTTTTTGAGAAGTACAAGTCAGGGTTAGGATATAAGAAAATATCCAAATCTTTGATGATCCCTAGGAGCACCATCAAATCTATCATAACCAAATGAAAAGAACATGGCACAACAGCAAACTTGCCAAGAGACGGCCGCACACCAAAACTTATGGACCTGACAAGGAGGGCATTAATCAGAGAGGCAGCACAGAGACCTAAGGTAACCCTGGAGGAGCTGCAGAGTTCCACAGCAGAGACTAGAGTATCTGTACATAGGATGACAATAAGCTGTACGCTCCATAGAGTTGGGCTTTATGGCAGAGTGGCCAGAAGAAAGCCATTACTTTCAGCAAAAAAAAAAAAAAAGGCACATTTTGAGTTTGCGAAAAGGCATCTGGGCGACTCCCAAAATGTATGGAGGAAGGTGCTCTGGTCTGATGAGACTAAAATGGAACTTTTTGGCCATCAAAGAAAATGCTATGACTGGCGCAAACCCAACACATCACATCACCCAAAGAACACCATCCCCACAGTGAAACATGGTGGTGGCAGCATCATGCTGTGGTGATGTTTTTCAGCAGTCGGGACTGGGAAACTGGTCAGAGTTGAGGGAAAGATAGATGGTGCTAAATACAGGGATATTCTTGAGAAAAAAACTGTACCACTCTGTGTGTGATTTGAGGCTAGCACAGAGGTTCCCCTTCCAGCAGGACAATGACCCCAAACACACTGCTAAAGCAACGCTTGAGTGGTTTAAGGGGAAACATGTAGATGTGTTGGAATGGCCTAGTCAAAGCCCAGACCTCAATCCAATAGAAAATCTGTGGTCAGACTTAAAAAGATGGCTGTTCACAAGCGCAAACCATCCAACTTGAAGGAGCTGGAGCAGTTTTGCGAGGAGGAATGGGCAAAAGTCAAAGTGGTAAGATGTGGCAAGCTCATAGAGACTTATCCAAAGCGCCTTCGAGCTGTGATAGCCGCAAAAGGTGGCTTTACAAAGTATTGACTTTAGGGGGGTGAATAGTTATGCACATTGACTTTTTCTATTATTTTGTCCTATTTGTTGTTTGCTTCACAATAAAAAAAAAAACATCTTCAAAGTTGTGGCCATGTTCTGTAAATTAAATGATGCAAATCCTCAAACAATCCATGTTAATTCCAGGTTTTGACACAACAAAGCATGAAAAATGCCAAGGGGGGTGAATACTTTTGCAAGGCACTGTAGATATTTCTATATAGATATCTTCAATTGCCACTTACATTGCGGATTTCATATTTCATATATTTTATTATTTGCAATATATTTAATCATTTATATATAGGTACGAGTTTGATGTAGGATTTGCACTTTGGTAACATATTGGAGATCGTTGTAATAGTGGCAACATAGTACATTTATTGACACTTTATTTTATTATCACTGGCATTTGCATTTTATGTATTAGCACATTGGTTAATAGTACTTATACAGAGATACACACAGCGCCGCACAAGTATATTTTATTCATGGGTATGCACCTCCTGATTGGCTGAGAGGCGGTTCGTGTTAGCAAAGCAAATATTCATTTACTTTGCTAACCCACGTGTGTGAACTGCGAGCGCAATGCTTTGCACTCGCAGTTCACCTATTTTGAAGCCTATTGCCGCGTACACACGATCGAACATTCCGACAACAAAACCGTTGATTTTTTCCCGACGGATTTTCGCTCAAACTTGTCTTGCATACACACGGTCACACAAATCTTGTCGGAAATTCTGATCGCCAAGAACGCGGTGACGTACAACACTACAACGAGCCGAGAAAAATTACGTTCAATGATTCCGAGCATGCGTCAAATTGATTCCAAGCATGCGTAGAATTTTTGTGTGTCAGAATTGGATACACATGGTCGGAATTTCCGACAAGAACTTTTGTTGTCGGAAAAATTGAGAACCAGCTCTCAATCATTTGTTGTCGGAAATTCCGACAGCAAATGTGCGATGGAGCCTCATGTGTACGCAGCATATTAGCGCATATGGCTCTAATCAGGTGCTTCAAAAACACCCCCCGCCGGTGGAATTTAAGTGCACAGCATCTGAAAAGGGGCCGGTGCCTGAATAGGGGGTGTCTACAATGGCCATGGATAGATTCATGCAATGCATGATTCTATCCATAGTACACTGAGGGGGTTGTTGGAGAGAGGGGGCGGCACCCGTGCGCCCTTAATGGACGCACCGCCACTGCTGATGGTGCAGGTGTGTGATGGATTTTTAGGAGAGTCAGGATTAGAGTTCAGGGCTCCATCCTCCTAAAGAGTCAATGTGTATGCAAGGAAAAAGACAGAGACTGGAGCGTTTGTGCATGAGCACTGGGATGTTGGATTCGATTGTCAGGAGGACCAAGGCACGAGGCATGAGCAGCAGGGCTGCCAAAGAGAGCCAGAAGGCTGAATATTGTTAATTTTGGATTGATGATGGAAACCCAATGATCACACATGCTTTACAAAGAGGCCCTGCGTGGCTCTGAAACATTACACTTTTTTGTAATGAGATCTTTCTTCAATAAAAGAACCATTTGGACTTATTTGAACATCCATGGTGTGCTGGGGGAATATATACACAGTGTTGTGCATGCTCCTGTATCCAGATGGTGACCACTGCAGCATCTGGTACCTTTGAGAACTCATTCTGGGAATATACGTATAAACATGTGTGATGGGATTATTGATAGTGATTGGTTTCTCTATATGATGCCCCCCGTCACCCCTCCCACATGATTTTACAAGGATTTTAACTAGGGCTTATTTTCAGGGTAGGGCTCATTTTGCATCGGTCCTAGAAAATTACGATAGGTCTTATTTTCAGGGGAAAAAGGTATGTATATTTTTACATAGTTACATTGCTCCAACTTTGACCAATGTACCTACAGTATGTAAACGCCATACCTGTGAGATTCCTCTGGAACCTGGAAAGGTCATCGCTGCCCCACCTACTGACCTTTACCAGTCAGAGAATGCTGTTCAGCACAGGACCTGGAAGCTAGCGAAGATCACTGGAGCAGTTGTCTGCTACAGTGATTTACAGCTTCCACAGGGGTCTAACACACACATACTAACATTGGTCCAAGCTGGATCAATTTAAGTACAGTGTTTCCCCCGAAAATAAGACCTACCCTGGAAATAAGACCAAGCATTTTTTTTCCAGGAGGGCTGCAATATAAGCCCTACCCCAAAAATAAGCCCTAGTTTAAAATGCGTGTGTTTCTGTAATATAATTGCGGGAAAGGGAGCTCTGGCAGGTCACAGAAGCGCAGAGCGGTGCTATAATGAAGGTATTTGGCACAATTATATTACAGAAACATACACATTGTACATTATATACTACAGTAATAGAGTGGATTATAGGATTTTACAAGCATTTTAACTCAGTTCACACTGGGGATTCCTGTCAGGCAGGGAGAGAGAGAGGGAGAGAGAAGACAGCACATGGTAAGCCCTACCCCGAAAATAAGCCCTACTGTGTCTTTTGTTGCCAAAATTAATATAAAACCCGGTCTTATTTTCGGGGAAACACGGTATCTAAAAATATGCATTTCATAATTATCTACCCAACATAACACCAAAGAATTGTGAGGGTAAAATGCAGTTACTAGTGGATGAAAAAAAAGATGACCAATATTTCAATATGATTATCTAAAGCAAGGAGCTCCAAATTTTTTAAAAAGGGACAGTTTCCTGGTCTTCAGGTTTTGGGTGGTCCAGACTGTGGTCATTGGAAGCCACAATGCCCCATCAGTTTTATTGGAAGGAAAAAATGCCCCTTGTTGGTATTATTGGGAGGAATAGTGTCCCATCTTGGTTTTAATTGGAGAAATAGTGCCCCTTGTTGGTATCAGTGGGAAGAATAGTGCCCTATTGGTGCTGTCAGTGAGAGAAATGGTGTCCCATCATTGGTGCCAGTTGGAGGAGTAGTGCTCCAAGGGCTGGATAGAGGCAAGCAAAGGGCCACATCTGGCACCCAGGCCGCAGTTTGAAGACCACTGGTCTAAAGGATCATACTTGGGATGATAGCAATAATTATTGATGAAGACACCGGGGGCACTTAGTAGAAGATTTTTAGTGCAGCAAAGGCACACTTAGTGAAGCTAACTGGTTGAGCTACACGGCCCCTGAATTAGCATATGTCCTGTGATTGAGAAAATTGCATATCCAATACACATATACTGGTACATTGCTTTATTATAGATTTACTTTAGAATTTTTTTTAAAAGAAATACGGTAACATTTATGACCAAGAAAAACTGTACACCGTTTTGGCTATCAGAAAGTTATTTCTGGTAATAAATACACATGGGCTGGTTAAAATTTTCACTGACTCTTCTGTCATGTTGTACTTATTGTGTAGAGAATAAACAGTATGAATTTGGGTTTCAGACATACATTGGCAGTGTAGAAGAATAATGACTCCAAGCAGGGTGAGGCACGACTTGGTTGTTTGCTGTCATTATTTGCTCAGTAGAATGGACAGTTTAATCAACGGAGGTGACGCTTTACCTAGACAAATTCCACACGCACCCAATGACTGGCTTCTGGACAAGAATTAAAATTATTATGACATTAAACTTAATTAAAATAAAAAATATTGTGACACTTAACTTATTTAAAAATATATATATATATATAATTATTCTGACACTTAGACTGGTAAACGGACATTTAGAAGCAGTTGGGCATTTTTAAGAAGCATTTTTTTTCAGCTGCCTCTGAACTCTCCTATGTTATCTTATCAGCACATGTACACTGGGTCGTTTATAGTCGTTTCTAGGCAGTTGAGTTTAGAAACATTTTCTTGAAAGCAAAAAAAATGCGTTCTGGATGTTTAGAGGCATTTGTAACAGCAATTAAACGCGTCTAAACGCAGTAAGCGTTTCCGTTTATAGACGTTTTAATGGGAAATAATTTCTGACCATTGGTAATGGTAAAAAACAGTCCTTCCAGATCCAATGAATGTTGGGAAAAGGGGGGGGGGCTGGGGAGAGAGAGAGAGAGAGAAACTATATTTTCCCCATTGCAAACATGATTCCCTATGGAAAACGTTTCTAAACGAAAATGCTCATTAATGTCCAAAAACTCGGCATGCAAAAGTGGCAAAACAGACGTTTAATGTCGGTTACTAGCTGTCAAGTTACAACGTTCAGAAGAGGTTTTCAAACGTCGAGTGTACATGAAGCCTAATAGAGAAAGCTGGCTACACTGACATTGGTAAACAAACGAGAACAACTGTGGTAGCCGTGTAACTAAATGAATGACTGAAATATTTTAATCGATCATAAAGAGCTCATAGAAATTAAGAAAATGCACAAACAATAATCTTACAGAACTGGGAAGGGCAGATATGTGCAGACTATTTAGACCTGATAATGAGATTAAATCCTTTTAGGCCGGGTTCACACTTGTCCGACAAACGCTCCGACATTGGGAGCTCATGTCGCATGACGTGTGAAAATCAATGTTTCCCTATGAGAGCTGTCTTAACTGGTCCGACACAAGTCGGTCAGACTTTGAAAATGCTCCCTGTACTACTTTGGTCCGACTTTTATCCTACTTTAGCCCATTGAATATCATTGAAGTCGGATCAAAGTCGGACCGCAGTCTTGCATGATCCGACTTTTGCATGCGACTTGTGCTCTGCTGATCTTGAGGGGGAACTCCACACCAAATTTTAAATAAAAAAAAACGGCATGGGTTCCCCTCCAGGAGCATACAGGCCCTTCGGTCTGGTATAGATTTTAAGGGGAACCCCCTAAGCCGAAAAACCGGTGTGGGGGTCCCCCCAAAATCCAAACCAGACCCTTATCCGAGCACACAACCTGGCAGGCCACAGGAGAAGAGGGGGGGTGGAAGCGACCCCACCCTCCCTCCTGAACCGTACCAGGCCACATGCCCTCAACATGGGGGGTTTGGTTCTTTGGAGCAGGGGGGCGACCTGCGCCCCCCCACCCCAAAGCACCCTGCCCCCATGTTGATGAGGACAGGGGCTCTTCCCGACAACCCTGGCCATTGGTTGTCGGGGTCTGCGGGCGGGGGCTTATCGGAATCCGGGAGCCCCCTTTAATAAGGGGGCCCCCAGATCCCGGCCCCCCACCCTATGTGAATGAGTATGGGGGTACATCCCCTACCCATTCACCTGGTGGAAAAAAATGTCAATAAAAAAAACACTACACAGGTTTTTTAAAGTAATTTATTACACAGCTCCGAGGTTCTCTGGTGTCGTCTCCACGCTCTACGGTTCTTCCTTCCTTCTGCCGGGCCTCCGCCATCTTCTTCCAGCTCTTATGCTAGTGGGGGCCCGGTCTTCTCCGTCGCCTTCTTCCCTCTTCTCCTCTTCGATGTTGACACGTCGCTTCCTCCCGCTGTAATGCTGGGTGTGCGGTGCGCTCCGATTTATATAGGCCTCTCATGACGTCACATCACAAACTCCGGGTGGCCCCGGAGCATGTGACTGTGACGTCATGGGAGCATGTGGCCACCCGGAGCATGTGACTGTGACGTCATGAGAGGCCTATATAAATCGGAGCGCACCGCATACCCAGCATTACAGCGGGAGGAAGCGACGTGTCAACATCGAAGAGGAGAAGAGGGAAGAAGGCGACGGAGAAGACCGGGCCCCCGCTAGCAAAAGAGCTGGAAGAAGATAGCGGAGGCCCGGCAGAAGGAAGAACCGGAGAGCGGAGACGACACCGGAGAGCGGAGACGACACCGGAGACCCCCGAAGTCGGAAGAGACCCCATACTCATTCACATAGGGTGGGGGGCCGGGATCTGCCCCCTTATTAAAGGGGGCTCCCGGATTCCGATAAGCCCCCGCCCGCAGACCCCGACAACCAACGGCCAGGGTTGTCGGGAAGAGGCCCTGTCCTCATCAACATGGGGGCAGGGTGCTTTGGGGTGCGGGGGCCGCAGGTCGCCCCCCTGCCCCAAAGCACCAAACCCCTCATGTTGAGGGCATGCGGCCTGGTACGGTTCAGGAGGGAAGGGGGGCGCTCTCGTCCCCCCCTCTTTTCCTGCGGCCTGCCAGGTCGCGTGCTCGGATAAGGGTCTGGTTTGGATTTTGGGGGGACCCCCACGCTGTTTTTTCGGCTTAGGGGGTTCCCCTTAAAATCCATACCAGACCGAAGGGCCTGGTATGCTCCTGGAGGGGGAACACATGCCGGTTTTTTATTTAAAATTTGGCATGGAGTTCCCCCTCAAGATTCATACAAAACACAGCGCCTGGAATTGGCGGGGATCCAAGTCGGATCCCCGTTCATTGAAAGTCGGACATATGTCGGCTTCATGTCGCAGGGCAAAGTCGGATCCAAAGTAGGACGGCTGTCGTGTCGAACAAGTGTGAACCCAGCCTTAGGCTGGGTTCACACTGGTACGACACGACAGTCATACAACTTTCATCCTACTTTGCTCTGCGACATCAGTCCTACATTGGTCCGACATCCATCCGACTTTCATGAACAGGATACTACTTTGATCCGACTTTTTGCTAGTCTGACTTGTCCTTTGACCAGTCAAAACAATCCCAGGGTGAGATAAATTCCTTTTACTGCTGCTGTAATCACCATGTCGGATGGCAAAAGTCGGATGGTTAAGACAAGGATCCTACTTTGATCCGACTTCAATGATATTCAATGGGCTAAAGTAGGATAAAAGTCGGACCAAAGTAGTACAGGGAGCATTTTCAAAGTCTGACCGACTTGTGTCGGACCAGTTAAGACAGCTCTCATAGGGAAACATTGATTTTCACACGTCATGCGACATGAGCTCCCAATGTCAGAACGTTTGTCGGACCAGTGTGAACCCAGCCTTAGCCCGGGTTCACACTTGTCCGACAAACACTCCGACATTGGGAGCTCATGTCGCATGACATGTGAAAATCAATGATTCCCTATGAGAGCCGTCTTAACTGGTCCGACACAAGTCGGTCCGACTTTAAAAAATGCTCCCTGTACTACTTTTGTCCGACTTTGATCCTACTTCAGCCCATTAACTATCATTGAAGTCGGATCAAAGTCGGACCGCGGTCTTGCATGATCTGACTTTGGCATGCGACTTGTGCTCTGCTGATCTTGAGGGGGAATTCCAGGGCAAATTTTAAATAAAAACCCGGCATGGGTTCCCCTCCAAAAGCATTTTAGGCCCTTCGGTCTGGTATGGATTTTAAGAGGAACCCCCTAAGCCGAAAAAACGGCATGGGGGTCCCCCTCAAAATCCAAACCAGACCCTTCTCCGAGCACGCAACCTGGCAGGCCGCAGGAAAAGAGAGGGGACGAGAGTGCGCCCCCCTCACTCCTGAACCGTACCAGGCCGCTTGCCCTCAACATGGGGGATTTGGTGCTTTGGGGCAGGGGGGGGCGACCTGCGGCCCCCCACCCCAAAGCACCCTGCCCCCATGTTGATGAGGACAGGGCCTCTTCCCGACAAGCCTGGCCGTTGGTTGTCGGGGTATGCGGGCGGGGGCTTATCGGAATCCGGGAGCCCCCTTTAATAAGGGGGCCCCCACACCCAGCATTACAGCGGGAGGAAGCGACGTGTCAACATCGAGGAGGAGAAGAGGGAAGAAGGCGACGGAGAAGACCGGGCCCCGCTAGCAAAAGAGCTGGAAGAAGATAGCGGAGGCCTGGCAGAAGGAAGAAAGAACCGGAAAACGAGAGAAGAACCGGAGAGCGCGGAGACGACACCGGAGTCCCCCGAAGTTGAAAGAAGACCCCCGAAGTCGGAAGAAGACCTCCGGAGCTGTGTAATAAATTACTTTAAAAACCTGTGTATTGTTTTTTAATTGACATTTTTTTCCACCAGGTGAATGGGTAGGGGTACGATGTACCCCATACTCATTCACATGGGGGGGCCAGGATCTGGGGGCACCCTTATTAAAGGGGGCTCCCAGATTCCGATAAGCCTCCGCCCGCATATCCCGACAACCAACGGCCAGGGTTGTCGGAAAGAGGCCCTGTCCTCATCAACATGGAGGCAGGGTGCTTTGGGGTGGGGGGGCCGGTTTTTTATTTCAAATTTGCCATGGAGTTCCCCCTCAAGATTCATACCAAACACATTGCCTGGTATTGGCGGGGATCCAAGTTGGATCCCCGTTCTATGAAAGTCGGACGTATGTTGGCTTCATGTCGCAGGGCAAAGCCGGGTCCAAAGTAGGTCGGCGGCTGTCGTTTTGCACAAGTGTGAACCCAGCCTTAGAGCTAACAAAATAAAATAAAAAAACAAGTGCAACCATGAGGCTAATGCCGCGTACACACGACCGTTTTTCATGGCGTGAAAAATGCAATTTCTTTTTCGTACATCACGGGACACAGAGCGACTTAGTCATTACTAATGGGTTATATAGTTTACCTTCAGGTGCTGGCACTGGCAACTTCCAAACCGGAAGTACCCTCCCCTATATAAGCCCCTCCCATCCGGGAGCACCTCAGTTTTTTGCCAGTGTCTAAGGTGTTGGCCAAAGAGTAACATGTGTTTTCACTGGGCTTGCGTACAGGTTCTTTTGGGCCTTAGTAAGCTGTTCCGGATCCCACCAAAAAAGCTTCATAGCTAAACGGTCGGTACCCGGGCCTTGCAGCAGAAGAGCAAGGTTTTGCCTGTAATGCCTCTCTTAGGAGGGCTGGACCCTGGGATCCAGAGCTCTGGTCATACCCACGACCAAGATGTTGTCTGTGCAGGGTGCTATACAGGTCCAGGGGAGTGGAATCCTTGGGAACCCGGTCCCTGAAGGTTTAATTACAATGCCTGCCGTGATAGGTGAAGTTTGGGCTTCTGTGGACCAAACAGAGTCCTGCGGCGGGGAACAGGTAAGTGGGGGCCCCCAGGAACTTGGTTCTATTGGGGGACCCCCAAGCCTAATTTGTCTTTCTGTCTGTTACCTAACGGTATTCCCGCTAATATCTGTGTATGCCTGTAACTACTGAAAATGTAAAATTTTAATAGTAGTCAAGAAAAAAAAAAAGAGAGGACCGCGGTACCTGTGTTAAACCACTAGAGGCCGCTGTGGTCCATTTTCTTGTCATGTGGATCTTTGGTTTTCTCAAGTCAAAAGATCCAGGCAGTTGGTAAGTTTCTCTGTGGGAATCCACTTCCTCTGCCCTGTTGCTGCGCTCATCCACCGCACAGGCCCTCCGGCAAAAAGGGCCCTGGCTCCTAGTCCCTGTTTGATTTTCGAAAAGGGCGCCAATGGCGCACGGGCGCGCGCGGGCGCGTGCACGCGCCTATGAAAAAAAAGGGGCGGGGCGGGTGGATGACGCTCGATGCGCGCCACGGCGCTTCTGCGCATGTGCAGGCGTCCCAGCTTGTATAAAGACACAGTACAAGTGTCAGCTGGATGCAAACAGAGCTAGCAACAAACAGTGGCACACAGAGGCGGTTGATGCAGGCATCCCCATAGAAAGGCACTTTAGTGGACACCAGCTGGTATATAGCAGCAACTGTGTTAGACTATTACCAGCAAAATTGGTGTATGACGACGGGAATACCTCAGCTTTGTGCTTAAAGGATATGTCGTCCAGACGCTCCGGAAATAAGTCTTCCAGGAAGCCAAAGGGGTCTCCATCGGGCTCTGAGGATATTGGGCATGCTTGTACTGCACCAATCTCCCCTGAGAATTCAGAGGTCAGTAGCCGTAGAAACCCCGCAGGAGTGCCTGGTGCTGCGGCTGTCCCCAGTCCACCTGCTCCTGTATATATAACAGAGGAGGTTTTATCCTCAACTCTGGGAGGATTGGAAGAGAGATTAACAGCATTGATCGCTGCTTCCCTGTCACAGGGAAAGCGCGTCCGATCTCCGTCTCCTCCTTCAGAGTGCCTGTTAGTGGAGGAACAGCCCCACACAGAGATCGACCTACCTGAAGGGGATCAGGATGAGGTTGATTCAGTTATGGAGGAATCAACAGTGGAAGAACCTTTCTCAGCATCTCAGGCTGAAAGATTATGGGTTCAGTCTCTGACTAACATGGTCCGATCAGCATTTAAAATGCCTCTGGCGGAACCACCAACCACTACGGTTTCCTCGCTGGGGTCGCTAAAAGCTCCCCAGGCTGTCTGTTCCTTCCCAATCCACCCTTTATTAGAAGGGCTTATTTACCAGGATTGGGAGCATCCTGATAAAATATTTGCTCCCCCCAAGAGATTTCCGGTGATCTATCCCATGGAGTATAAGTTCATAAAAAAATGGAGGGTCCCTACAGTGGACGCAGCCATCTCTTCTGTGAACAAATCACTGACATGTCCAGTAGATAATGTTCCAATGTTCAAAGACCCAATAGATAAAAAATTGGAGTCTTTACTAAAATCTGCTTTCTCTACAGCAAGCATGGTGACACAACCTGCGGTAGCAGCGATTGGAGTCTGCCAAGCAGTGAAAGATCAGTTGAAACAAGTCTTAAGGGACTTACCAGATCAGCAGGCTCTTGCCCTAGCTGACCTGCCTAGAGCCTTGTGTTTTTGCGGTGGACGCCATAAAGGATACAATCCAACAGGCCTCCCGCTTTACGCTGTCTGTAGTACATATGCGTAGGCTTCTGTGGCTCAAAAACTGGTCTGCTGAAGCTCCCTGTAAGAAACTGCTGGTTAGCTTCCCATTTCATGGAGAACGCTTATTTGGAGAAGATCTGGACAAATATATCCAGAAATTTTCTGCCGGTAAAAGTTCACTCTTACCGGTTAAGAACAAGAGTAGAAGTCCTTCTTTTAAGAGGCCTACTTCTCCAGTCCCGGGCACATCGGGTGTGAAGCAGTTCCGACGGCCTCCGCGGTCAAATTCAGGGGGCAGAAATCAGGGACAATCACAGGGTAACAAGAAACCCTGGGTCAAGAGAGGTACAAAACCTCCCCCCAAGTCATGAAGCGTTGCCCCCACTCAATCGGGTGGGGGGAAGGCTTCAGTTGTTCGCAGAGACCTGGCGGGACACCATCAGAGACAGATGGGTGCTCTCCGCAGTAAGTCTGGGATACAAGCTGGAGTTAAAAGACACTCCTCCTGCCCAATTTATGAGGTCAAACGTGCCAAAAGATCCCCAGAAGAGAGGATCCCTCCTTCTGGCACTAGAACAACTATTGCTCCAAGGTGTAATCATGAAGGTTCCCCCGCAAGAAAGCGGATTCGAGTTTTACTCGAACCTTTTCACAGTCCCCAAACCAAATGGGGACGTGAGGCCCATATTAAATCTAAAAGGGCTAAACAAGTTCCTAAATATCAGGACTTTTCGGATGGAGTCGATCCGATCGGTGGCCACCGCCCTACAAGGGCAGGAATGGTTAGCCTCGATCGACATAAGGGATGCTTATCTGCATATTCCCATCTTTCCGGCCCACCAGAAATTTCTACGCTTTGCAGTAGAAGGGCGCCATTTTCAGTTCAGAGCCTTACCTTTCGGTCTGGCCACAGCACCACGAGTGTTCACAAAGGTTCTGGCCCCACTATTGGCCAATCTAAGAACACAAGGTGTAACGATAATGGCATATCTAGACGACCTGCTACTAATAGACCACTCAGTGGAAAAGCTGGAAGTAGCTATTCACAAGACAATCAAGTATCTGGAATATCACGGTTGGATTATCAACCGGGACAAGTCAGCTCTAAGACCAGTCAAAAGTCTGGAATACTTAGGGCTAAGGCTGGATTCAAATCAGAGAAAGATTTTCTTACCTCCAGAGAAGGTGTCGTCTTTAAAAGATTTGACCCACTTAGTGGGTACAAAAAGAAAACCATCCATACGCCTGTGCATGAGGCTGCTGGGAAAAATGGTGGCTTCATTCGAAGCGGTACCCTACGGTCAATTCCATTCAAGGAATTTGCAAAGGGCCATACTGTCAGCCTGGAACAAAAAAGTTCAGGCTTTAGACTTACCAATGTCCCTGTCCCCTTCCGTTCGCAAGAGCCTCCATTGGTGGTTGGTGCCCCAGAATCTGGAAAGGGAAACCCTTCAGTCCGGTTTCTTGGAAGGTGGTCACTACAGATGCCAGCCTCATAGGCTGGGGGGCAGTACTGGAGCAATGGTCTCTCCAGGGCAAGTGGTCAGAAGCAGAAAAGGCCCTGCCCATCAATCTTTTAGAGATACGAGCAGCCCGGTATGCCCTAGTAGCATGGACATCCAAACTCCAAGGGTCAGAATTCAATCAGACAATGCCACAGCAGTGGCATATATCAATCACCAGGGTGGCACCAGGAGTCGTGCAGCCCAGAGGGAAGCAAATTGCATCCTGGAGTGGGCAGAAAGATATGTCCCAGCCATATCCGCGGTTTTCATCCCAGGAGTGGAAAATTGGAGAGCGGACTTTTTAAGTCGCCAACAATTATGCCCGGGGAATGGTCTCTTCACCCCGAGGTTTTCCAGGCAATAAGCCAGCGGTGGGGAACACCGGATGTAGATCTGCTAGCATCCAGATTCAACGCAAAGGTGGACAGATTTGTGTCTCGCACAAGGGATCCCCTAGCTTGCGGCTCGGATGCCCTAGTGTTCCCTTGGGATCAGTTCAAGCTGATATATGCATTCCCACCGCCACAATTGTTACCGCGATTACTCCGCAGAATCAGGGTAGAAAAGAAACCAGTGATTCTGGTGGCTCCAGCGTGGCCCCGAAGGGCATGGTACGCGGAGATTGTAAAAATGTCAGTGAGGAGTCCTTGGACCCTCCCACATCGTCCGGACCTGCTGTCGCAAGGACCGATATACCACCCTTCCTTACCAGCCCTAGGTTTGACGGCCTGGCTATTGAAGCCCACATTCTGAAAAAGAGAGGGCTCTCTAATTCTGTGGTATCTACCATGATCAATGCCAGGAAGCCGGTATCCAGGCAGATCTATTATAGGATCTGGAAGGCGTACATTACGTGGTGTGAGGCCAAGAAATGGCATCCACGTAAGTACGTGATAGGTAGGATTTTGGACTTCCTACAGTGGGCTGTAGATAGGAAGCTGGCCTTGAGTACTATCAAGGGTCAGATTTCGGCCTTGTCAATATTTTTTCAAAGGCCCTTGGCTTCGCATTCACTAGTCAAAGCTTTCATACAAGGAGTGATGCGTATTAGCCCTCCGGTTAGTATTCCCATATGTCCATGGGACTTAAACCTGGTTCTGTCGGTTCTACAGAAACAACCGTTTGAACCATTGCAACACATTTCCTTGGTTCTTCTCACCAGGAAATTGATTTTCTTAGTAGCCATTTGTTCGGCTAAAAGAGTATCGGAATTAGCCGCCTTGTCCTGTAAGGAGCCATATCTGGTTGTCCATAAGGACAGAGTAGTATTACGTCATCATCCAGCCTTTCTTCCCAAGGTGGTATCGAGGTTTCATTTGAACCAAGATGTCGTTCTTCCTTCTTTTTTCCCCAAACCTAGCTCAGTAGAGGAAAAGTTATTACATTCTTTGGATGTAGTAAGAGCAGTTAAAGCTTATCTAAAAGCCACTGCTCAGATTCGCAGAACGGATACTTTGTTTATTCTGCCGGAAGGCCCTAGAAAGGGTCAGGCAGCATCAAAATCTACTTTAGCCAAGTGGATTCGACAGGTCATAATACAAGCCTATGGTTTGAGAAAGAGACCGCCTCCGTTCAAAGTTAGGGCGCACTCCACAAGAGCAGTTGGAACTTCATGGGCAGTGCATCACCAGGCCTCCCTGGCTCAGGTATGTAAGGCCGCAACATGGTCTTCGGTACACACGTTTACTAGATTCTACCAGGTAGACGTTAGAAGTCAGAAGGATGTCGCCTTTGGGCGCAGTGTGTTGCAGGCCGCAAAAGATCCTCATGCCTGATGGCGCCCAGCTTATGTATCCCTCCCCTCATTTGTCATTGCTTTGGGACGTCCCATTAGTAATGACTAAGTCGCTCTGTGTCCCATGATGTACAAAAAAGAAAAAGGGATTTTTATAACAGCTTACCTGTAAAATCCTTTTCTTGGAGTACATCACGGGACACAGAGCTCCCACCCCTCTTTTTGGGACACTTATTGCTTTGCTACAAAACTGAGGTGCTCCCGGATGGGAGGGGCTTATATAGGGGAGGGTACTTCCGGTTTGGAAGTTGCCAGTGCCAGCACCTGAAGGTAAACTATATAACCCATTAGTAATGACTAAGTCGCTCTGTGTCCCGTGATGTACTCCAAGAAAAGGATTTTACAGGTAAGCTGTTATAAAAATCCCTTTTTTTTAAATTGGTCATTAAAAACGATCATGTGTAGGCTCCAGAGCATTTTTAACGACGTGAAAAATGGCCTAAAAAAAATTAGAACCTGCTCTATTTTTTCACGTCGTTTTTCTCGTCCTTTTTAACGTCGTGAAAAACGGTAGTGTGTATGCTTTTACGAGGGGGGAAAAAAATGCGCATGCTCAAAATCAAGTATGAGACGTGAGCGCTCCTTCTGGTAAAACTAACGTTCGTAATGGAGATAGCACATTCGTCATGCTGTAACGGACTGAAGAGCATGAGGCTGAAAAGCGCGAATCGGCTCTCACAAAACTTTACTAATACGAGGATCAGCAAAAGCAGCCCAAAAAATGGCGCCATCCGAATAGAACTTCCCCTTTATAGTGCCGTCATACGTCACCGCGCTTTGCTCAAGCATTTTTTGTCACGATAGCGTGTAGGAAAGGCAGGCTTGAGAGGAAACACGAAAAATCACGTCGAGAAAAACTTCGTTTTTTTCCATGACATGAATAACAGTCGTGTGTATGCGGCATAATAGACAATCAAATGAATAATGTTGATTTGCAGCAAGTCATGTGTCACAATAACCCCCAGGCACTGCACATCCGCACTGGGCAACTATTGTCAGGACTTTGTATGTGCCACGTGAATTGAAATTTGGTATGGTTAATTAGCTCTTAATAATGCTTTAATTAACTGCGTGCCATTCTCATGATAGACTGGTGCATAAGTCACATGAAGCTATCTTTTGCTGTACCAATTCTTAGATCACTTAAAGGGTCTGTTGGAAGTCCCATCATTATTATTTAAATTATTTCCTATAAAACTAAATAAGACCCTTAAATATATAAATATGTGAACTAGGCATATGTGTAAAAGTGAAGTCTGATTGGAGCCCAAACTGTTTGTTTTTTAAGAGCCGGTTCACACAGGGGCGACTCGGGATCTGACTTCAAGTCGCCCCAAGTCGCGCTGTTTTTAAAACTAATGGAAGTAAATGGAGTCGTCTTAATGTACAAGACTGCAGTCGCTCCGACTTCAAAAAAGGTTCCTGTACGACTTCAATCTGACTTCTAGGCGACTTGTACCCATTGATTTCAATGGAAGTCGCCTCCAAGTTGGATACCCGTTCATAGAGAGGCAACTTTACAGGAAGTTCCACCTCTGTGAACCGGCTCTAAGGGAAACTCCTCCCACAGAGCTGGTATTTGGTATGAATCATGAGGGGGAACTCCACGCCAAATTTTTTATAAAAAACCGGCATGGGTTCCCCTCCAAGAGCATACCAGGCCCTTAGGTCTGGTATGGATTTTAAAGGGAACCGCCTAGCCGAAAAAAACGGTGTGGGGGTCCCCCCAAAATCCATACCAGACCCTTATCCAAGCACGCAGCCCAGCTGGTCAGGAAAGGGGGTGGGGATGGATGAGCGAGCGCCCCCCCCCCTCCTGAACCGTACCAGGCCGCATGCCCTCAGCATTGGGGGGTGGGTGCTTTGGGGCAGGGGGTGCGGCACGCAATAATTTATATAGGCATGGGGCGTGGTCACCGGGTGATGCCCCCCTGCCCCAAAGCACCCACCCCCCCATTTTGAGGGCCTGCGGCCTGGTACGGTTCAGGAGGGGGGGGCGCTCGCTCGTCCCCACCCCCTTTCCTGACCGGCCGGGCTGCGTGCTCGGATAAGGGTCTGGTATGGATTTTGGGGGGACCCCCACACTGTTTTTTTTAGCTAGGGGGTTCTTCTTAAAATCCATACCAGACCAAAGGGCCTGGTATGCTCTTGGAGCGGAACCCATGCCGGTTTTTTATTTAAAATTTGGCGTGGAGTTCCCCCTCATGATTCATACCAAACACAGGGGGCAGCCTTCAAGTCGCTCCAGGTCGCGCTGTGGTTCAGGCTCAAGTCGTGTCCAAGTTGCCGAGGGCTTTCACACTGGAGCATTGCGCTTGCAGGAGGGTAAAAAAACTCCGGCAAGCCGCATCTTTGAGGTGCGATAGGAGCGGTAAAAATACCGCTCCTATAGCGCCCCTGACCATTGAAATCATTGGGGTAGCGCCTCCAAAACGCCGCAAAGAGGCGTTATTGCGGGTGTTTTGAACACTTTTTCAGCCGCTAGCGGGGGTTAAAATCACCCCACTAGCGCCTGCAAATCGCGGCAAAAACTACAGCATAGCAGCGCTAAAAATAGCACCGCTATACCCCCAGCGCATCCAGCGATTCAGTGTGAAAGTAGCCTAAGGGGTTAATCCTCTACATTGTTGCAAAAGGCTATTTTATTCTGTCTTCTACGATCCTCCCCTTCTTCCACAGTCCCCAAATCTATCTCCTGATAGAACAGAGGCTAGGGGACAAGCTGCACATGCTCAGTTTGGTGTGTATTGCTAGAGAGGTTTTTTTTTTTTTCTTAGGAGAGTGCATGTGATCAGCACAGGGCCAATCAGCACTGTCCAGACAGCTGGTCAGGGGTCCTGCAGCCGTATAGGACAATCAGAGCAGAATAAAAAAACTCCTCCTACAAGCTTTAACCAGACACTGATAGAAGTTACACGATTGCTATATACTGCTGATGAGAAAAGGTAATTAGCGTAATGCATTTCCATGTTCTGTGTACTGTGAGAGACCGGATGTAGTGAATGCAGTGTCGTGGGTTTAGTAACACTTTAAGTCCTTTCCTATATCTAATGCTATCTACCAGTAATTAACCACTTCAACACCGGGCTTTTTATACCACCTATTCTGGCACTTCTCTCCTACATGTACAAATCATCATTCTTTTACTAGAAAATTACTCAGAACCCCCAAACATTATATATGTTTTTTTAGCAGACACCCTAGGAAATAAAATGACGGTCATTGCAACTTTTTTTCTTGCACTGTATTTGCGTAATAATTTTTCAAACGCCTTTTTTTGGGGAAAAAAATGGTTTCATGAATTAACAAATAACAAAACAGTAAAGTTAGCCCAATTTTTTTGTAAAATATGAAAGATGTTACACCGAGTAAATAGATACCCAACATGTCACGCTTTAATATTGCGCACACTCATGGAATGGCGCCAAACTTCGGTACTTATAAATCTCCATAGGCGACGCTTTGACAATTTTTACAGGTTACCAGGTTAGAGTTACAGAGGAGGTCTAGTGCTAGAATTGTTGCACGCGCTCTAACGCACGTGGCGCTACCTCACATATGTGGTTTGAACGGCGTTTACATATGTAGGCGGGACTTACGTGTGCGTTCGCTTCTGATCGCGAGCTACCGGGGACAGGCGCATTTTTAATTTTTTTTTTTATTTTTTTTATTTTTTTAACACTTTAATTCCCATTACAAGGAATGTAAACATCCCTTGTAATAGGAATGTGTGTGACAGGTCCTCTTTATGGAGAGATGCGGGGTCAATAAGACCCCACATCTCTCCTCCAGGCTGGAAAGCATGAGATCGTGAAAAAAATTTCACCGATCTCATGCTTACTAGCCACAATGGCGGCTTTGTTTACTTCTGAGGACCCGGGCGTGACGTCATCACATCGCGCCCGGGCCTCCGACAGTCATAGAGATGACTGGTGACCATCTGGTCGCCAGTCATCTCTATGGTTCACCTCCGGCGCCGGACGATTCATTCTCCGGGCCCCCGATGGCACGGGAGAACCCGGAGATGCACCGGATGGCAGCGGGAGGGGGGGGTGTCCCCTCCCACCGCCTATAAGAACGATCAAGCGGTGGAACTGCCGCTATGACCATTCTTATGGTGCGCAGAATCGCCGGCAGAAAACAAGGATATCTGAATGATGCCTCTAGCTGCAGGCATCATTCAGATATCCCCCCACAAAGCCCAGGACATTTTTTTCCTGCTTACCTTCACTTGCACACCATGCCACATGCCCGTATCCTCCTGGTATAAGAGGTTGAGCGGTGTTCATACTATTGTTGGGTCCTGCAGCGAGTTACCTCCCTCCATTGGTTCTCGACCCTAGAATGTAGGTAAAAGTCTATTCTTTCTCCCAAAAGAAGGCCAATGTCCAGACGGTGTTTAAACTCCAACAGATGAGTTTATTTTCCTTGCTTGAAACAGATTGGGAAAAGGTTGAAACAGAGATAGAGTTGGGTAGGGAGACAGGTTCAGGCACGCGGCACCCAGTTACCCTATTCTCCACTCAAGCCTGACTGGGTTTTACTCACCCGGATAGATCCCTCTCACAGTTCTAGCAGCCGGAGTAAAGCACGAACAGTTACTTCAGATTTAGTCCCCTTCAAAGACAAGTTCAGGAGATCCTCTGCCACAAAATCCTTTAGTTCCTGAATCTAGAACTCTTTAACGCCTGCAAACTTTAGAGACCATAGGTGCCAATGGGGCACCTCATAGGCGCTACTGTGCAACTCACGGAATCCTTCCCTCTGATAGGTACCCAGGCTTCTCCTGAGACAGTGACTTCCTTCACCGATCCTCCAGACAGGTCCTCCCCCAGTTTCCTCTGTTTCAGAGAGGGCCACCCTCCCTCGGGTTCCCTGGGACTCCAGTGGTTGAGCTGTAGACCCAGTTGAAGGTACTGGGCCTATCTGGAACACCATAGCCTTGGGCTAAAGATGCCCGAGACTTCTTGACCAGTTCACGCACCCCTGGCCAGCAGGCCAAGGAGCGCAACTCTCGCCACCAGGGGTTCTCCCTTGGAATCTCCGGCCAATATCCCCTAAATCATGGCGTCTGCCCCTTATGTACCCTCTCCCAGCATGCACAGCAGGCAAAACCACGCCCACTGTATGGCTGCCGAGAGAGGGCACCCAATCACGCTATAATGTCACCTGTGGTTCAACCCGAGACCTGAGCTACAGCGCCACCCGCAGGTCAAGGGGAACTATAAGCCCAGGTAACACCAGAGCAGAGTCCAACCTATAGAATCAGAATAACCTGAGCCAAACTATTGCTCAGGCTGCCCTTAAATTTAAGGCATAGCGATCCCAATTTTGGGGGTCCGCTACATATATATATATATTTTTGTTTTTTGTTTTTAAGAAGGCCACACCTACTTAAAGCGGAAGTCCGCCCACTGCTACAAAAATTAAAAGCCAGCAGTTACACATACTGCAGCTGCTGACTTTTAATAAATCGGACACTTACTTGTCCTGGAGTCCAGCGATGTCGGTACCACAGTTGATGTTTCCATCAGCTGTTGGGTGCTGCTGCCTCCATTGCGAGTAAGGGAACCTGGCAGTGAAGCCTTACGGCTTCACACCGGGAATCCTACTGCAAATGCGCGAGGCTCTGCTCCTCTCTCCTCCTGACCCGGCGGCCGGGGAAGGAGGAGGGAGCCCGGGCGGTGACGTCAATACCCGCGGCTGAGGCTCCCGGAAGTGGGAACAGGATACCTGTGAAAGACAGGTCTCCTGTCCCCCCTGGAAGGTGCCAAATGTGGCACCGGAGGGGGGGGGCTGGGGAGTACAATGAACGGAAGTTCCACTTTTGGGTGTAACTCCGCTGTAACCACTTACCGACCACCTAACTGGGATAAATACCAGCGTTATAGTTGCAGCTAGATGCCATAACCAGTATTTTCTTTTCCCTCAGGCAGTCGGCTTTCCGTTCTAAGTTGTCCCTGCGGATTCGTGACCGATCACTGAGCCCGGGTGCTGTCTGGCATTGGCAGTGTTTTCTCATAGAGATGAGTGATGGCAAGGTGGCCACTGCTCATCTCTATGCCCTTGGAGGACCAGCACGACATCATGACGTCACTTTGGTTCTCAGGCCATGTAAAAATGTTTTTTTTTTTTTTATTAAAAGCAAAGGATTAAAAAAAATTGGGGGGGATATGCTTTTAAGGGTAGAGGTCTTTTAGACCCCAGATCTCTGCATAAAGAGGACCTGTCATGCTGTATTGTTATCGCAAGGGATGTTTACATTAAAGGGACAGTGTCCTTTTAATGTAAAAAATTTGATAGTTGTAAAAATAAAAAAAAATAAAAAAAATTGAAACTGCCCCCATCCCTGTGTGGTTGCGCACAGTAGGGAATGCTACGCTTGCGTACAGTAGGGAACGATACGCTTGCGTACAGTAGGAAACGCTACGCTTGCGTGGGTCACACCCACATATGTAAACTGTGTTTGCACCACACATGTGAGGTATCGCCGCAAATGGCTGAGCAAGGGCAATAATTCTAGCATTAGACCTCCTCTGTAACTCTAAATTGGTAACCTGTAAAAATATTTAAGACGTCACTTATAATGATTTTTTAAGTACCGCAGTTTGGCGCCATTTCATGAGCGCACGCAATTTTAAAGCATGACGTTAGGTATCTAATTACTCAGCATAACATCATCATTCATATTATACAAAAAAAGTGGGGTTTATATTATGTTTTGGTTTCTTTAAGTCATTAAAGTGTATTTTTTCCCAAGAAAATTGCATTTATAAAAACTGCTGTGCAAAAACCATGTGACATAAAAATTGCAACGACCGCCATTTTATTCTCTAGGGTCACTGCTAAAAAAATATATATAATGTTTGGGGGTTCTAAGTATTTTCTAGCAAAAAATACTGATTTTAACTTGTAAACAACTAATGTCAGAAAAAGGCTGGGTCCTTAAAGTGGTTAATTCTAGAAACAATATAATAGCACTTCAATACTTAAAGTGGTTGTAAAACCTTACATATACTAAGTGAAGCAACTAACCTCAGGCGATTCACCTCATCTTTGTGATACACAAAGATGAAACAAATCTTCCTACATAAGTTGTACCTGTTTATCTGCAGCTCTCTCTTCTCTACATCCATTCAAAGTGCTGAAATATAAAGTTTGTCTAAGGGGTGGAGAGCTGAAGTCACTCTGCAAAGCTGAGTGAGGAGAGGTCTGTCAACTGATTGGAGGGAAGTGACACACCTCCCTCCACACAGCACACAGGAACAGAGCTCAGGCTGTCAATCAGCTGGAGTTTCCTCCCCTGACACCATTTTTCTCTTGAATCACTTGTCAGAAGTGATTCATGCTGATTGCAGAGGAAAGAAGCAGCAGACAGAAAATACACTTAAGCCCTGTACACACGATAGGTTTTACCGATGAAAACAGTCCGATGGACTTTTTTCATCGGACAAACCGATCGTGTATGGGCCCCATCGGTCTTTTTTCCATCGGTGTTTAAAAATAGAACATGTTTTAAATTTATCCGATGGCAAATTACTATCGTCTGCTCAGAATCCCACGCATGCTCAGAAGTCGACGCATGCTCAGAAGCATTGAACTTAATTTTTCTCGGCTCATCGCAGTGTTTTACGTCACCGCATTTGGAACGGTCGGTTTTTTGACTGATGGTGTGTAGGCAAGACTGATGAAAGTCAGCTTCATCGGTTTTCCGATGGAAAAATCCATTGGTTAAAAAACCATAGGAAATCCGATCGTGTGTACAGGGCTTTAGTGCTCTTAAAGTGGTTGTAAACCCACTTTGTAAACAAACACCTACAGGTAAGCCTAGATTAAGGCTTACCTGTAGGTGCATGAAATATCTCCTTAACCTACACGGTTAAGGAGATATTTGCATTTAAAAGCGGCGACGCTGACGTCACGCGCATGCGCATGGGGTTAACCCCATTCACAAATTCGGCTAGGTCGCAGCATTCGACGACGTAGCCAAATTCGACGGCTCATGCGCAGAGTCACGTCTTCGCCGCTCCGGCCAATCACAGCGCAGGAGCGGCGCTGTGATTGGCTGGTGCGGCGATACCCGGAAGTAACATTCCGGCTATCGCCGCAGCGATGGATGCGGCTGAAGAGGGAGACGAGGACGGCTTCGGGGGCCCCGATCTAAGGTAAGTGATGCATAATGAGCTATTATGCTAGTCATATTAGCTCATTATGCCTTTCTCTTACAGGTCGTTTGGGGGGAAAAAAATAAAAAATTGTGGGTTTACAACCACTTTAACTGAGACAAGTACACAATATAGAGGGATATGCCTTGTTCATATTTTATGTCTGAGGCCTCGTACACACGACCGATTTTCTCGTCGTAAAAAACACGTCGTTTTTTTCGACGAGATTCTTGTTAAGCTTGTCGATTTTCTCGTCAAGCTTTCTATGCGTACACACTGTCATTTTCCGATTTTCTCGTGGTTCTCTGCGCTCACGTCCAGCACGTACGACGGCACTATAAAGGGGAAGATCTTTTTTCTTGGCGCCACCCCTTGGGCTGCTTTTGCTGATCTCGTGTTACCGCGTGTGAAGTAAAAGTTTGGGAAGAGACGATTCGCACTTTTCAGTCTTCGTACTTTTCAGATCGTTTTCTGCCGTTCAGTTTGTGCTTGTGGGTTCGTATCTTGACTTTCAGGGCGTCTAGGCAGGTCGTATCTGTTTTACAGTGCGTTATTGCCTGTTCGTTTCTGAATTTCAGTTCGTTATTCATAGGCCTTGCTGTTCTAAAGTGCGTTCTGTTCTGTACGTTCTGATTAGACGACCGTTTCCTAGCCATGTCGCCTGGACGTTCTCGTCGTCGAGTTCGTGCTGTGCGTGCGCTTGGTGTTGGTCTGCTTGTTTTGGACCAAGACCAGTCCATGAATGGTGTGAGGAGGAGTTCATGGACCAAGAATTGGTTGCTCCAGCGGGACCAATTCTGCCACATGCCTCTGCTGCGGGAGATCGTCGAGAATAATCCTGAGGACTACAGGAATTTTCTGAGGATGTCTGACCCCGTTTTTCAGGAACTGTTGGCTTTGGTGTCCCCCTATATTACCAGGAAGGACACCGTTATGCGGGAAGCCATCAGTGCTGAGCAGAGGCTCATCGCCACGTTACGTTATCTGGCGACAGGGAGAAGTCTTCAGGACTTGAAGTTCACGACAGGCATCTCCCCCCAGGCTCTGGGCCTCATAATCCCAGACACCTGTTCTGCCATTATACAAGTCCTGCAGGAGGACTATATTAGGGTAAGTTTTCTCCCTTAACATCACATTTTATGTATTACATGTATGCTAATGTATTGTATTTCTTTCATCCTTCCCTAATTACCATGATTGTAATATGCTGAGAATGTCCCCTTTGTCCCCATGCATGTTGGAAGCTTTAGATTGCCCCTTTTTTATCCTCCCTAAATATTTCCCCTCACTAACTTTTCCAGCAGGGGCGCCTGTTGCTCCAAATGTTGGGGGGTTCCAACCCCAATTTCGGAAATAAACTTCCTCCTTTTTTGCTCTGTTGCCTAATAAACGCCCCCAGTTGTCCCCTCCAATGCAGCCATTTAGTCCCCTCTAATGCAGCCAGTTTCCCCCCAGCCCTGCACTTACCTTCTTGTGGTCAGCGCCATCCTTCTTCTGTCCTTGATGTCTTCTCCTTCCCTTCATGTTGCATCAGCCAATCATGTTACCATTAAACAGACTTGGTGAACATGATTGCCAGAGCAGCCTGTCAGTGTTTACACAAGGAATGCCCCCCTCCTTGCGTCCCCGATTTTTCTTTGAGGAAGCCAATTACATCCCTCAGGTTGTAATTTGCAAGACTTTTTTAATACCTGTTTCTGCTCTGCAATTTTAACCCCCTAAATGACGAAATTATTCATATGTCGGTCGCTTTACAAGAGGCCATCCACCTGAATAGTGGGCGGCATAGACAATACATAGGTTCATGCAACGCATGAACCTATGTATTGTTCTGAGTGATGGGCACAGGAGAGAGGGGACAGTGCTCCAGCGCCCACTCTGGACGCACCGCCACTGCAATGCTATCCTTTGGCCAAACACATCTCCCCCCCCCCCAAAATAATTTAGTAATGGCCCATCAGAGGGGGTGATGAATATGATAAATGAGCCTTCCATTATACTTTTTTTACACACCTTAATAAACGTATAATTTGATTGATGTTGGTCTCTAATTTTTTGGGATAGAATTTCCTTGTAATGTATGCCTTTGTTTTTCTAATATTATTTCATCTTGTTTCACTCCACAGCTTCCTTCCACGCCACAGGAATGGCAGACTGTGGCATTGGAGTTTGCCACGCGGTGGGACTTCCCCAACTGCGGTGGTGCCATAGACGGGAAGCACGTCCGCATCGTGCCGCCACCCCGTTCTGGATCCTACTACTACAATTACAAGGGGTTTCATAGCATTGTGCTGATGGCGGTGGTGTCAGCACGGTATGAATTCCTCTATGTTGATGTAGGGAAGAATGGCCGGATGTCCGATGGGGGATCCTTCATCCAGACGGAGTTTGCCCTCCGTCTCCAGAGTGACGACCTTGCATTGCCACCGGATGCAGGGAATATTGAAGGACTCCCCTTTGTTTTCTTGGCTGATGAAGCCTTCGGACTCGGACGGCATCTTATGAGGCCATTTCCACAGAGGACCCTGACCCCAGAGAAGAGTGTGTTCAATTACCGGCTGGCCAGGGCCCGAAGAGTCGTTGAAAATGCCTTCGGCATAATGGCCAGCCGGTTCCGCCTTTTTATGACTTCCATCCACTTGGCGGACTACAAAATAAACTATGTAGTGTTATGCTGCTGTGTGCTACACAACTTTCTGAGCCAAAAATCACATTCCTATATGGCCTCAGTTTTGCCAGAGGCTGGACTTTCCCCTGCAAATCCCCTTCCGGGCCTGGAATCTGCCCGTCTTGGCTTGCCCCCCCAAAATGCCCGTGTGGTTCGTGACAAATACATGGAGTATTTCACGGGTAGGGGGGCAATTCCTATGCCAGCCTATGTCTAAGTATCCCAATAAAAATCTTGTTTAAACCTTTAATTATTTGTTCTTTCCTGTCTCTTAGTTTGTCTTTGTGCATTTGTAGTGGCAAGTGTATTTTACTTTAGTAAATAACAACCAATTTCACTATGTTACCTTACAAAAGAACCAAATAAGCTTAGAGAGTATTATAAAAAGAAGCTACACGTTGTTTGTGGTCAAAAATTTTACTCTCTGCACATTTTTTTTTGTTTTACTTTGGGGTTGGCCTGGCCACAACCCGGCAAATTTTGGCTTATGAAAATACAAAAATACCACTTGCATTTCTAAAATGACAACATTGGATACCTCTGAGCAATCTGAGACATTCAGTTACACAAACTATGTCTCTATGTGCCCGTCCTAATATGGGGTCCTGCCACCCCTTGCCCAGCCCAAAATTCAATATGCACACATTTTTACTTTTTTGCAAATAGGAAGTTTACAATCCTGATCCCTATTGTCAACATGTGCTATCTGCCATCAGGGGTGATCAATGGACGTGTTTTGGGGGTGCATCCCCTTCCTCAGTTCACCGACTTTTGATACGAGGAAGGGGTTGCACCCACAAAAGACGTACATGGATATCCCCTGATGGCAGATAGCACATGTTCACACACTGTGTGCATATTCAATTTTTGGCTGTTTTGTTACTTAAAAAATTAGAAAAAATATAAAAACAAACATGTAAAAACAAATGTGTTTGGATGGCTTATTGAATTCTCCCCAAAACATCGAGAATGTCTTTAAATGTTTGTTCCATCACATGGATTCTTTGTTTAATTAGGTCCAGTTCCGTGCTACATTCCATCACTTGCTGGATGAGGCGGAGGGCACTGTCAGCAGAGAACGGTGTGCTATCCTTCACAACATTTCCATCCCCTAAAAACCATAAAAAAAAATTAATCAAACTCTGCAGGCCTACCTCGCTTACCTTAAGCTGTGGTGTCAGATACTGACCTGTTGTGGTGACCAGATCCACAACGTCATCCACCTCTCCTTCCTGCACTTCTCCTTCCTCCACCTCAACTTCCTGCACATCTTTCGGTTGTGGATCTTTGGGAGTTTGGGGTTGCTTGGAAGTTGTGGGGTGCATGTGCTCCCTGGAGTGTCCTCCTCCCAGGCTTCTCTCCCCTATGAGAATAAAACCAAAGGTCTATTTATCACACTGTAAAAATCTCATTGTTAAACTTAAAACAGGCTAAATTGTTTGGAAGTGGGGTACAAGTGTGTGTTTGTGCGGAATTTAAAGAAAAATGCATTATTTATGACCCCAAATATGTTTAGTATTCACATTTGGATGTAATTTTTTGGACATGGAGGCACCACAAATAAACTCTGATGCACCTGTGTGGGACACCCAAAAAAGGCGGGTCTGGTGGCCCACACTATAGTGCTCCAAAGTACAGATGTGGAAGCAGCTGCTGAGTGTCCTCTCCTTTACACTGATTAAAGTTTGCATTTCATTCTCCTTACAAACACATCATCTAGACTTAAAAATTATCCACAATACTTGGTCAAAAATGGCAGATGTCTAATTACTTTTGGGGGTCTTAAATAAGCCAAAACCGCGGATAGTGGCCGAACGAAGTGTCGGTAACGTAACGAACGATTACTGTGCCCAACCTAGTTCAAAATATTACATTTTGGAAGGGAGTACAATATGCTAAAAAAAAAAAAGACAGTTTCTAAAAAGATTAATAGCAGAAAGGTCGTCATTTTACTTACTTTTAGCGAGCATCCTCTTTATGATCCTCAACTGGTCTGGCTCCCTCAGTTTGAGGTCTGACCACCTCTTTCTGAGCTGCTCATTTGAGCGTTTCACCCCGAACTTCGCCCTCAGACTCTTCACAACTTTAGTGAGGATTTTGGCCTTCCTTCTATTTGGTTTGATATACGGCCCATGCTTGGCATCATAATCAGCCTTGACCAAGATGTCCACCATCTCCGCCATCTCCGCCAAAGACATATTCGATGCCTTGAATCTCCTCCTTGATCGTGACGTGTCCTCGGTCTCCGGGCTTGTCTCTTCGCTAGTTGCGGAATTATCAGACACCTGCTGTAACTCCGCCATATCTGTCTGCGCGCCGAAAGAGAAGGGGCGGGGAAAAGATGTTAGTTAGAACGTCATGGGCGGGCGACGTGTGCGGAGCGACGTGTTCGAATTTGGACGCATGCGTGGTGTGTATATAGCAAACACACATGTGACTATAGTACGTTCGGTGTGCGGAGAGAGGAGTTCAAGTGACGGACGTGCGAACGAAGGTATGTGATTTTGTGAGACTTGTAAAAATTGTTGGCCTATACTGTCTTGAGATTGGTGGAGGATATATATGGTGACTAGGATGTGAAGGAGGTTAGACTGTTTGCCTCACATTATTTAAATATAATTTATTTTACTTGCAGATACAATATGAATGTCTTTATTAGCGACAAAGAGTTCCTGGCGGAATTTATTGACCGGGTAAGGGAGCTGCCGGCTCTGTGGGAGACGAAAAACCCCATCCATAAAAAAAAAGGGGTGAGAAAAGCAGCGCTGGAGAAGCTGCTCCCATTTGTGCATACCAAGGTGCCCACAGCCACAGCAAAACAAGTGGACACTAAAATTGGGAGCTTGAGAGGTACCTACAGGACTGATCGCTCTAAGGTGCTGGCTTCTCAGAGGTCAGGAGCAGCAGCAGATGATGTTTATGTCCCGATTTTGTGGTACTACAGCAGGATGTCCTTCCTGGATGACCACATTGAGCCAAGGCCATCACTCTCCACTCTTCCCCCCAGACTTCCCTGCAGCCAACCTGAGCCTTCTCTGGAGCAAGAGGAGGCAGCCATCCTGGATGATCCTGATTTGTCCATCTGGAGCCAGGTATAGTATTAACTGAAAATGTAGTGGGATAAAATTAATGTTTCCCAAATATGTCAGGATGAGAAACATACATTATTTTGTATTACACAAGTGAAATCATGATCTGTAGACATTATTCTGCACTTAATTGTGTGGTAAATAGTCAAGCTGATGTAGTGGTAAATTTAAAGCAAGGATTTATGCATTTACATTCTAATTGCTTCCATCAGGATTACAAAGTTTGATGCAAAGATTAAACCAACATATTAAACTATGTTTCTTTTTCATACACAGGATGAAATCAGCCAGGAGGAGGGTCTGGAAACTGTCAGGCAGGAGGAGGAAGGGCCCAGTGGCAGCCAGGAGGTGGCAGGGCCCAGTGGCAGCCAGGAGGTGGCAGGGCCCAGTGGCAGCCAGGAGGTGGCAGGGCCCAGTGGCAGCCAGGAGGTGGCAGGGCCCAGTGGCAGCCAGGAGGTGGCAGGGCAAAGGAGAAGCACCAGATCCCAGGTGCCTCCCATCAGGCTTCACAAAAGAGGCAGGAGGGACAGGACCACCAGTGAGGCAGCAATGGCCCTTATTAAAGAGGCCCATGCCACCCTCAAGGAGCCCACATCCCCTGAAGAGGCCATTGCCGGCCTAGTGGAGGCTAAGTTCAAGGTGATGAGCATGGAGCAACGCCTCCTATGCGAACCCCTGCTCATCACCTTGCTCAACAAGGGGGTGATGGAGCAAATTACCCCCAATACCGCCATATGTGAGGTGGCCCAACTGACCCAACCTCAACCTCCACCTCCACCTTCCTCTTCTGCCCCACCCCCTTCTGCTACACCTCCACCTTCTGCCCCACCCCCTTCTGCTACACCTCCACCTTCTGCCCCACCCCCTTCTGCTACACCTCCACCTTCTGCCCCACCCCCTTCTGCTACACCTCCACCTTCTGCCCCACCCCCTTCTGCTACACCTCCACCTTCTTCTTCTGCCCCACCCCCTTCTGCTACACCTCCACCTCCTCCTCCTGACAGGAGTACCCCTCCAGTGGGCCAGCCTCCAGCTAAACGAAGAAGGAAGGCTGCAGGAAAGGCTGCAGGAAAGGCTTCAGGAAAGGTTGCCAGGAAGAAGAGGAAGTGATGGCCTTGCTTCATTGTGGTCGCACTGGTCGGACAGAAGGCAGCCTGTTGTAGTACCACACACTTGGGACATATATCTCACCTGCTGCTGTTCCTGACCTCTGGGAGGCCAGCATCAGATTGTGTTCTGAAATGTGGGCCTTCTCAAGCTCCCAATTTTAGTGTCCACACAGGGTTGCTGTGTGCTCTGGGGTCCCTGGGATGCACAAATGGCAGCAGCTTCTCCAGCGCTGCCTTCTCTTTATTTAATTTATAAACATGAATAAATGTGTTTTTTGTTTAAGTTCATACTTGACTATGTGTATTTTTAAATTTAAAAAAACAAGCTTTGGAGTAAGCAGATACATTTGACTGACAATAAAAGGCACAGATATCACCCCCCCAAAAGAATAACTAAATCTGATTAGCTCAAAAACATGGTGTGAAATTTTAAAAATATAGATTAGAAAATTAAATGGGAGATCGCTATCAAAACATTGAGAAATTATAATTAACATCATTTTGAAAAATCTAACCATTTAAATTATTCCTAAAAACTTGCACGATATAATACACATAAATCTTATAAAGAGCAGCATGAAAAAGGTTAAAAATAAGGCAGAACTCTGTGTGAATATCAGCAGCAAAAGAAGGTCTCTCGTTTTGATTAATGGAACATTCTAACGAAGAATTCAATGCAGAACATTTAAACGATGAAATATTTATGAGCGTGACGAATGTGCTCTCTCCATTATGAAGGCTTGTTTTACCAGAAGATGCGCTCCCGTCTCATAGTTGCTTGTGAGCATGCGCGCTTTTGGAAGAGTCGTAAAAGCATACACACGAACCATTTTCTCGTCACAAAACAGGCCGACGAGAAACACGACGAGGAAATCTGGAATCCTGACGAGAAAATAGAGAGCAGGTTCTCTATTTTCTCGTCGAGATTCTCGTCAAGTTTCTCGTCGTAAAACCATACACACGAACGTTTTTCTAGACAAAAAAACTCTCGCGGCACTTTTCTTGACTGTTTTGGACGAGAAAATCGGTCGTGTGTACGAGGCCTGAGGTTTACAAACATTTCCCTGAGAAAAGGGCCTTAAAACACATTCTAAAATATTGAGTTGAAAAATTGCATGAGGAAGTGTTCATTTTTTTTAGCTATGGGCAATTTCACTATGCATTGGTCCTCTTAATGTGTTTTACGTGGAATGGAAATATACTCAAATGCATATTACAATGATTTGACATGTTTTGTTACACATTATTAATGTGCGTTGCAATGTACTTCACACAGAATGACAACACATGTCATAATGCACATCAATGTGCATCAACACATACTGACAGGTTTAATGCATTGATGTTGTGATGCATTGTGACGTTTAATGATGTGCGTTACTTAGGTCGCATGCACTGATGCATGCTTTTTGATCCATTTACATTGATTTCAACGGAAAGCGCATCAAGCAAAAATGCAAATCTAAAGCCAGCTTTAAAGGCTGCAAAGAAAGGTGCAAGATACCTAATCATTCATTTATAAAGGCAGAAAGTGAGCATAAGGGTAATGCCTCGTACACACGACCGGTTTTCCAGACGAGAAAACTGCCATTTTTTAGATTGGTCGGGAAAACCTGTCGTGTGTATGATCCATAGCAGTTTTCCCAACGAGAAAACTGCCCGCAAAAAAAATTAGAACCTGCTCTATTTTTTCCCATCGTGTTTCCCGTCAGTCTTTTTCTCGTTGCAAAAACCGCTGGTGTGTATGCTTTTCCGAGGGGAAAAAAAATTGCGCATGCTCAGAATCAAGTGTAGCGCCCTCCTCACTCCCCTCTTCGTCTTCAGCTCGTCTTTTCTCTTGTCTAGGGGTACCTTAGAGGGGAAGGGAGCGGGGACACCACGCCTTGCCTTCACCACAGGTGTCAGTGTGGTATAAGCAAAGTTATTTTACCTTCGGGTCAGTGTTGTGCACCTGGAGCCTCCACCAAGAGTTACCTTGAACAATGTCTGTCAGATAATGAGCCCCACACCATTAAAGTCCAACACTCCTTTATTCTTCTCGAATGAACACAAACAGTTGAACTCCCTTGGTAGAAACAGAACAGAAAAGGAGGTGTGGATGCAAGCAGGCCCAGACACAATGTGTTCTCCACTTTCCTCCCTGAAAGTGGGTTGCGGTCTCCGAGCGAGGGGGGAATTTCCTTCCAGGCGGTCTCCGGTGAGAGACTCACCCATCACTGGCAATATGCTGCACCAGGTCTTCAAGTGAGGAGCTCCCCCCGGTCCATTACGCCTTCCGGATTCGGGTACCCACTCCCGGGGTTCCCTAGGATCTCCTTCCCTCGCGGAACTCAGTGTTGGGCACTGAGCTCCAGACCTCCATCCGAGTACCTCACCCCAGGCTAAAGGTGCCTGGGATGGAACACGACCTCCGGCTGTCGCCTAGGCCGCCTAGAGGACCGACACGAACCACCGCCCACAGGCTGAAGGTGCCTGGGACTCGACCCCGTGACAAAGATGGCCGGCCCCTTTATACCCTCTCCCGGCAAGCATGGCGGGTTCCCCGCCCCACCATACCGCTGCCGAGGGAGGACAAAAAGGAGGCACAGCACACAGCAATGATTCAACCCCAGCCCAGGGTGACAGCGCCACCTGCTGGGCTGCAGGGAATTACACATCACTGATGTCTCTGCCAAGTTCAAATTACACCCGGGAAAGTACATACCCGCTACACAAGTATGAGACGGGAGCGCTCGTTCTGGTAAAACTAGCGTTCGTAATGAAGATAGCACATTCGTCACGCTGTAAAATATTGCCTCGTTTAATGCAGCGCCTTTTTTTCCTTCTTTATAATACTACAATAATGAACTTCTTTTGCTGCACACGGAGTTATGACAAACTTGTTTCGTTATTATTTCTCGGGATCTCATGAATAATCTTTTGTTTTTGAAAGCCAGATCTCCATAATAAAAAAAAATTAAAAAAATGTTTATTTATTTTTTTCTAAAAATGTTAATGAAGTTCTTAATTTTTGGTTATTATTTTTTTTATATTTTAATGATCTCCATTTTTAATTTTTTTTATTTTAGTGTGTCAAGTTACCACAACAACATTATTATTTAGTATTATTTACCCTCAAGGAGGTTGGTTGGTGTCCCTTGTTATTTTGACATTGTATTTTTGGAATGACCCTGCCTACTCACTAGCAAACTCTCCCTTTTTGAATAAAAACACATGGTCAAGTATTTACTGTAAACAAAAATTCTATTTATTCTGGCTCATAATAACAAATTAAAGGTGAAGGCAATGCTGGAGAACCTGCTGAAATTTGTGCATCCTTTGGACCCCAGGGCACACATCAAATAATATGAATCCAAAATTGAGATTTGGAGAAGCACATATAGTTGGGAGCACAATCAGGTCCTGGACTCCCAGAGGTCAGGAACAGCAGCAGGTGAGATATATGTCCCCAGTCTGTGATACTACAACAGCCTGTGCCTTCTGTCAGACCATCCAGAAGCAAGGCCATCACTTCCTTGTTACCTTCCCTTCAGTCTTCTCTGCAGCCTTCCTTACACGCTTCTTCGGAGGCTGTGTCTCTGGAGGTGAGCTTGTGGCAGGAGGAGGAGGATGGCCGACCTCCAAGGACTGTGGATTGTGTAAGCTGGCCCATCAACCCCCTGTTTATTACCTTACAAATGAGGGTTTCACTCAGAAGACGTTGGCCCATCTCCATTTTAGACAATTTGTCTGCCATTAGGACACCATAGCCCTCTTCAGTAGTTGGGGGCTCTCTGAGGGCCGCAGTAGCCTCCCTGATGTGGGCAAGTGTTTCCTCCTCCATGTGCCTACCCCTCTTGGCCCTTCTGGTTTGAAAACGGAGGGGAGGCATCTGGGATCTTGTGCTGGGCCTGGCCACCTCATGGCTGCCACTGGGCCCGGCCACCTCATGGCTGCCACTGGGCCCTGCCTCCTCATGGCTGACACTCACCCCTGACTCCTCATGGCTGACACTCACCCCTGACTCCTCCTGGCTGACACTCACCTCTGCCTCCTCCTGGCTGACACTCACCTCTGCCTCCTCCTGGCTGACACTCACCTCTGCCTCCTCCTGGCTGACACTCACCTCTGCCTCCTCCTGGCTGACAATTTCTCCACCCTCATCCTGGCTGAGCTCTGCTTGTGTATAAAAAAAGGGACATAGTTATATTTTTTGCTTCATCAATCACACACATTTTTCAGCTCATGGCTGTTGCAAATTGAATGCTAATAAATAGAAAAGACAATCATTCTGACCCCAGCATTTTTCATTCTTGTCCCCATCATTTTTGGCCACTACTGTCTATTGATATGTAAAACACTTTTTGTTCAAACGTTAATTTGTTAGCCATAGTAACATCTATTTTACATCATTACTTTTAGTACAAGAAATCTTTAGGAAAATACTATACCGGTCTCCATATGTCCAAATCCGTTTCATCCAGGAACTCAGGTTTTTCCTCTGAAGAAGGCTCAGCTGGGGTGGAGGGAAGGGTGGGGGGTTGGCTGGAGGGAAGGCTGGAGCGACATCTTGAGGGAAGGGTAGAAAGTGATTCCCTGACTTCCAGATGGTCGTCATGAAAGCTCAATTTGGTGTAGTACCACAGACTGGGGACATACACTTTGTCTGCTGCTGCTGCTCCTGACCTCTGTGATTGCAGGACCCTACCGCGCTCCTTCCTATATGTGCCCCTAATGGTCCCAATTTTGGTGTTCACATCACGGATGGTTGCTCTGGGGATCCGTGTCTGCACAAATGCAAGCAGGGTCTCCAGTGCTGCCCTCCTGGCTCCTCTTTTTTTATTTAGTGGATGTTTTGTTTCCGACAGAGCAGGCAGCTCCCTCCACATGTCCAGGAACTCCCCCATGAAATCTGGCACTTTGAAAATATTCATTATTTCTGCAAGTCAAAACACAAGACAAAAATACTAATGTCAGTCAAGACTCTACTAATCTTTATCATGCCCCAGTTGATGCATTTTTTATGCGAAACATGTCGGGTACATCAACCTGCTTTCTAGCTACGCCGCAATTTTGATACATTTTGTGATCACCGCCTTACAAGCCTCTGCATGGATGCCTGTAGAAATATATTTTTCTTTAACCATGTGTGTTCTTGTAATATTTTTTACGAATAAATGAGATTTTTATATCCTACCATCTGATCCTGCACTATGTGGAGCCTCCTTTTTTCTTAATTTTTTTTATACGGCTGAGTTTGCATTTCCGGATGTACTGACGTTTTGGATTTCCATATCGCCATTCTGATGAGTTTGGATTTCTTGTGCCTACCCCATCTACCATCGTTCCACGAGGACGTATCCAGAGGAGTCTGCACCCATACTTTCTGCCTGTTTGACCCACCACCGCTGGTGAGTGTATCCACGCATAGGGGTAAGAGTATCCATTTCTTTCCCCCATCCCTGGTGTTGGAGTCACGTCCCTGGGTGTTGCAGATTTTTTGAACACACGCTCCCTAGAAGCTTGAAGCCTTATTGGATTCTGACTGTGGGGACTATGCACTGAAGTCTTTGTTTTATATTTTCTTCCCTAGTCTTAGTATATATACTAGGTACCTTCATTGGACTCTGTTATTTTCCCATCATACATGGTTACCATACCAATGGGGACAATGCACTGAAGTTTTGTACATACAATTTTGTGCCATTACAGTTCATACACTGGACATTTTCACTGGATTTTGGTACCACTTTAAGTTATATGATTCTGTATATGATATGTATTATGCATACATGATGTTATAATTTGTATTTGCATCAGTGTGTTTGTATTTGGATCTATCTAATTAGGCCCTTCCGGCCACACATTCCTTATCACCAGCCCGAACCCTTACATGCGTTTGGGCCTTCTCACTTATTTTAGGCGCTGCATTTTTTACTTTTTTCTAATCTTTATCACCATATATAGGCCACAATCTCATCCACTGATGAGTCAAGTAAAAATGTTACCTTTGATCTCACGTTCGTTGCTTACTCCTTCTTCCGCACACTGAACGTAATTACGACACATGCGTCTTTGCTTTATATAAACTGCGCATGCGTGAAACTCTGCACGCTTTGCCCGCCCCTGACATTCGTTCTAGTACTTTCCCCACCCCTTCTCGCTCGTCGCAGTGGTAGACGACATGGCGGAGAGACAGCAGGTGGCTGATATTACCTCAAATGAGGAGGAAAGTCCGGAGGAACCAACGCCCCAATCCAGGAGATATAAGGCCTCGAACATGGCTTTCGATGAGATGGTGGAGATGGTGTCCATTTTGAGGAAGGATGATTATGATTGCAAAGCATG
Source organism: Rana muscosa (assembly GCA_029206835.1). Taxonomy (NCBI): domain Eukaryota; kingdom Metazoa; phylum Chordata; class Amphibia; order Anura; family Ranidae; genus Rana; species Rana muscosa. The sequence goes on along the minus strand of CM055121.1, from coordinate 650,039,010 downwards.
GGTCGTACAAAACACCAAATCTTCGCAAGGCCAAAATTATGGGAAAAGTGGTGAAAACTCTTCACCATAAATTCGGGGTGCGCAGATCAAAAGAGCAGCTTAGGAAACTGTGGTCTGACCTCAAGCTGAGGGAGCCGGAGCAGTACAGGAGGATAAAGAAAGTTATTGGAAAAAGTAAGTAATTTTCCTTTGTTACTATGATTATTATTACTTGCATGTTGCTGCATGTGCTTTTCTTTAATGTTGTACAGTTAAAGATTGCAACTTTCATGTTCATGGGCACAGTAATCGGTCGTAGTAAACATTGTTCATTCGCTCACTAATACAATGTTTTTGGCAAATACAGGGTTAACTAAATTTGCACATGCCTATTTTTTGGAGAAGATTTCTTGAACATTGTTGTCTAGATGTGTTGGAAACTACATTTAAATAATATAACTGGATTCAGTGTAATGTAAGGAGAGGATGCTCAGCAGCTGGTTACACATCTGGACTCAGGAGCACTAGTGTGGGCCCCCACAACAACCTTTTAAGGGTGTCCCACACAGGTGATCCAGTGGATACTTGTGATGTTTCCATGTGTGAAACTTGACCAAAATAGATAAATGTTCCAGCTTTGGTAAGGGATACAATCATGTGTTCAGCTTGGAACTCTGCCAAAACAGACAGACAATTGTACCACACTTCCAAAGAATGTTTCATATTCCTCTTTCTGGCCTCAAATATTTTGCTAAAGTATACCTTTTGTTTCATTCTCATAGGGCTTCAAAGAGCTTCTAGACTGCAGCCCAGGAACCCCACACCTCCAAGAGTCCCCCAACCGCAGGATGTGGAGGAAGGAGAAGTGGAGGAAGTGGTGGAAACTGGCAACCACAACAGGTCAGTATCATACACCACAGATTCAGGTAATAGATGTAAGCCTGCATATTTATAACACATGGTGTGTTTGTAAATTTTAGGTGATTTTCTGCTTGTGGACCAAGAACCTAACCCTTTCACAAGTCATAGTGCACAGGACATAATGGTCTGCTATCGAGCCTTGCACAATATAAGGAAAATAGCAAGCAGGTGGAGCTCAAACTCAAGAACATGATCGATGTTCTTGGGAGGATCTAAATTTGCCAAAAATCCATGTTTTATTATTTTTTTTCTAATGTTGTTTAAAATGTTAGAAATATAAAAGCCACATTTTGAAGATGCACACAGTGTGTCAACATGTGCTATCTGCCATCAGGGGATATCAATGTACGAGTTTTGTGGGTGCAACCCCTTCCTCGCAACTGAAGGTGAGAGGAAGGGGTTGCACCCCCAAAAACATCCACTGATCCCCCATGATGGCAGATAGCATGCCTCATGTCAACATGGGCTATCAGGATGAAAATCCCCTTTTTGCTAGACCATGGTTTATGCATCTTCAAAATGTGGCTTTTTTTAGGGGGGACATCACCCCATCTTTTATAAAAGGCAAGATAAAAATATTTTAAAAACACAATAGAATGTCTGATCTTGTCTTAAAATTGTACATGTTGAACTTTATAAGTTCCAGATTTGAAAATGTTTTAACACATGCCTGTTTATGCGTTTTCGCCCAAAAATTTTTTTTTTATATAAAAATTGTAAAACATGTTGTATTTTCTATTTCAAAAAAATTACGCACAATTTAAATGTGCAAGCAGTAAAAGCTTTTGTACTCAACAATGAGTGGCTTCTTATATCAATGTTGGCAAAAAAAAAATAATTAAAGGTTATTTTTGGTGTTTACACTGACAATGGTGGGTATTTACTAAAGGAAAATACACATGGCACTACAAGTGCACTAGGAGAACCTAGGAGACAGATAAAAGAAACACAAGCAAAAAATAAAATTCAAGATGTTTTCAGGAAAGATTTTTTATTTAGAACACATCAAGATTCGTCTGGCATAGCAATGGCCCCCCTACCCATAAAAATAGTCCACATATTGTTGGCGCACATCACGGGCGCTTTGGGGGGCCAAGCCAGTACGGCCAGCTTCCAGGGCCGGCAATGGATTTTGGTCCTGTAGTGCGGCCTCAGGCCCAAAAGATGATAGATAATTTGGGGAATGTACCCTTAATTAATTGTGCAGCACACAGCATGTCATTACAACATGGTTCAGTTTATACTCCGCAAGATTGATGGAGGTCAGAAACAGGCGGAACCGGCTGACCATGATGCCAAACGCATTTTCCACCACTCTTCTGGCTCTGGCCAGCCGGTAATTAAACACCCTCCTCTCAGGGGTGAGGGTCCTTTGGGGAAAAGGCCTCATAAGATGGGAACCTAGCGCAAAAGCCTGATCTGCGATAAAGACAAATGGTAGTCCCTCCACCTTGTCTGACGCAGGTGGCAATGCCAGGTCATCACTCTGTAGACGTCGGGCGAACTCCGTCTTGGAAAAGACTCCGCCATCGGACATCCGGCCATTTTTCCCCACGTCCACATACAGAAACTCATAGTTCGCCGACACCACCGCCATCATCACTATACTATGGAACCCTTTATAATTATAGTAATAAGATCCCGAATGGGGTGGTGGGACGATGCGGAAGTGCTTCCCGTCTATTGCCCCTCCGCAGTTGGAAAAGTTCCACCGCTGGGCAAACTGGTATGCCATATTCTGCCATTCCTGTGGCGTAGAAGGGAACTGTGGAGTTAAACAATAATAAAAAATATATATATACACTTTTACACATAAACATTGCAAGCAGATTATACAAAAACATTCTTGGCCAACCTCAGTATAACATTTATTTTAAGGAGCATTTTAAAGACAAAAAATATAATGGTCACTTATCAGATTCCTCACCCCCTCTGATGGCCCATTTAAATAATTTTAGGGGGGGGTTTAGATGAGTTGGGGACCTCACAAATCAAGGCTCTAGCACTCTGTCTGAATTTAATGAAAAGAAAAACGTTTGTACACATTTTAGGGGGTGTTTAGGGTAAAGCACTACAATGGAGCAGACAAAATACATTGGGAAGTGACTAGGCTAGGTGTGTTTGGGGCCAGGATAGCATGCTGGAGAGGTTAGTGAAGGTAACTATGCATGTAGGCCAAAAAATGAGCATTAAAAGCTTACAGCATGCATGGGGACAAAGGGGACATTCACAGCATATTACAATCATGGTAATTCGGGAATGATGAAAGAAATACAATACATTAGCAAGCATTAAATACATAGAATGTGATGTTAAAGGAGAAAACTTATCTTAATATACTCCTCCTGCAGAACTTGAATTATGGCAGAACAGGTCTCTGGTATAATGAGCCCCAGAGCCTGGGGGGAGATGCCTGTTGAGAACTTGAGGTCCTGCAGTCTTTTCCCTGTCGTCAGGTATCTCAACATGGCGACTAGCCTCTTCTCAGCAGTGATGACTTCCCGCATGACGGTGTCCTGCCTCGTGATATAGGGGGACACCAAAGCCAACAGATGCTGAAAAACAGGGTCCGTCATCAGGAGAAAATTCCTGTAGTCATCAGGGTTATTCTCCTGGATCTCCTGCAACAAAGGCATGTGACAGAATTGGTCCCGCTGGAGCAACCAATTCTTTGTCCATGAACTCCTCCTCACCCTGTTCATGGACTGGACTTGGGTTAAAGCATGAACCCCAACACCAAGCCCAAACACGGCACAAACTCTACGACGAGTACGTACCCGCAACATGGCTAGAACACTGTCGGCTGGTCAGAACGAACTAAAAGAATGCACTGAAGAACAGCAAGGTCTATGAAGAACAACCTGAAAATCAGTAACGAGCAGGGAAGAACGCACTGAAAAAAAACAGATACGAACTAACTACACGCACTGAAAACGGAAAATTGAATACTTACCTTTCCGAAATTTTCCTTTCCTGGTGCCTATCCGTGGCAGCATACCAATGGTTGCTGGCTCCGCCCTCGTCCAACCTACAGGACCACGTAACTCTATAAAAGAAAGAGTTACTCCCCCCTCAGGTATTCTTGTAACTAGTCTTCAGAACTTTAAGGATTATAGAAGGGAGGGTGTATGCTGCCATGGATAGGCACCAGGAAAGGAAAATTACGGAAAGGTAAGTATTCAATTTTCCGTTTTCCTGGTGCCTTCATGGCAGCATACCAATGGTAATTAACTCGCTTACAGGGAGGGTACTGCAATAATACAATAAAAATGAGTTTACAGAACTGATAGTTCCAAGAGACCTCCTCCCAAATCTCGGGAGATAAGGATTGCCGCGTTTAGGTTATAGTGCGACATGAAGATGATGAAGGATGACTAACTAGCCGTCCTGCAAATTGTCTCAGGAGAGACCCTAACCCAAACACTGCAGAGGAAGAGGTCATTCCCCGTGATGAGTGGGCATTCGGCGCACTTGGGACTGGGAGACCACTAGCCCGATACGTCCTTGGACTAGCTTGGAGGGCGCCATTGCTTTCTTCGCGCCCTTGGTAATAATGAATCAACATTGATCCTTGTGAAACTGTTGTGTGTGTTCTAAGTAACGCCTCAGGGATCTGGCTATATCCCAACCGTGTAGTTTGAGGAGATTGAATCTTCTCCGAAGGTCAGGAGAACCCATTCCTGGCAGAGAAGGTAGACTGCAGACACTTTAGAGACATGCTGGTGAAAAGGCTGTAGGACTATCCTGCCTGGAAAAAAAACAGGGCTTCAAGCTGAACCTTCAGAGTGCTTTATGACCTCAGCCTAAGTCCAGACCAGCTTGTAGAAAGAGTAGAATCTTTGGAGCCCAGGACCTAGCGGATTGAAATGGCTGGATTCTGCCAGCTCTTTGAACCCCCTTCAAAACCTAATAGTAGGTGGCATAGGTGGATGACTCTCTTGGCTGTTATAATGTTCGGGTTACATCATGTGAACACCTTAGGTCACCCAGCCTGTTCTGCTCAACTTTCAGGGCTTCAAGTCCTGGATTCCTGGACGTGGGTGAAAGAAGTCGTCTTGATATAGGAGGTTGTCCGAGTGTGAAAACTGTACCGAGCCATTTGACTAATAGTGGAAACCATTGTCTTCTTTGCCAGAATGGCATGACTGCAAGGATAGCGACCTTCACCAACAGCAGAAGCTGGAGAAAAAGCCGTATCCGAGTAATCCATTAGGGAAAACAAACATATCCTTTTGGAAGATCTATGATCTAAAAATGGGGAGTACCCTCCTGTTGGTATATCCAACGGAAAATCCACGGGCCTAGTGATCATTCGTTGTTGCTGTTGAAAGGTCTCGAAAGGCGAACGGCTAGTTGAATCTCTGGGGCTGGGATGTAGGCAGCCCGAAGATTGATCAATTTATTCTCAGCCTATGAACTGAATTGGGGCACCTCGCTGAAACCAGGGGAGGACCTGTCCGGAGGACCGGTGAAGGAAGTCACTGTCTCAGGAAGGCCTGGTTGCCTATCAGAGGGAAGGATTCGTGAGTTGCAAGATAGCTTTTGTAGTGTGCCCCACTGGCACCTATGATCTCTAATAATCTACAGGGGTTTCAAAGTTCTAATTTAGGAATTAAAAGGATTCTGAGGCAGAGGATCACCTGAAATTGTCCGTGAAGGGGACGAAATCAAAGTAACTGTTCGTGCTTCATTCCGGCTGCTAGAACCGTGAGGGGACTATCCGGGGGAGCAAAGCTTACTCAGGCTTTAGTGACAAAGTGTAACGATAGGTGTTGTGTGCCTGAATCTACCTCCGTATCCAACTTTTCTCTCTTCAACTTCCCCTGTTATCAAGCAAAGGAAAAATAAAAACTCTTTTGTTGGAGTCTGGACATTGGCTTTTCTTTTACAGAAAAAGTTTATTGTCATTTAAATCAACAGTACAGGTTTGCAATAGAGTGTTATAGCATTCAGTATACAAAGTAGATCTGGACTCGAAAGCCCTCACCAACAGGAAGGAAGCATGAGCCGTGATCTGATGTTATATTCAAGATAAAAATAAAAAATAAATGAAAAAGTCCTCAGGACCCGATGGTCCAGAACCTGGGCCATGCCCAGATGGGCGTAAACCTGTAGAATGGGTGTATAATACACAACAATAAAACCTGAAAGTTGGCATCCTCTAGAAAAGATAGAACAGTTAAACCTCAAGTAAGAGCCCAAGAAGAAAAAAAATTAAAAAAAATTGGAGAAAGAGAGAGAAAGAGAAAAGAGAAAAAGAAAAAAAAGGAGGCAGGACAAGAAGAAGAGGAGAAGGAGAAGAGGGAGAAAGAGAAGAGGGAAGCAGGAGGTCCACGGGGTGCGTGCAAGAGGGGTCCTATAGTGACAGCAATGCAGCGTCGAATCTAGAAGGGTGGTAATATGTGATCCAAGGTTGCCAGACTCTGAGAAACTTGTCATGCGTATCAGAAAGAATAGCTGTTAGTTTCTCGTTGACCATGATATCGTTCAGGCGGTTCTTGACTGCCTCAAAGCTTAGTGTAGGGGTTTTCCATGCTCTCGCAACTGTCAATCTAGTTGCAGTAAAAAGATGTTGGGCTAGTTGCCGTTCTGGACGCAGTAGTTCCACGATGGGCTTACCAAGGAGAGCTACATAGGGGTCTCTTTTGATATTAATCTGAAAAAGGTTGCGGAGGAGAGTATATACCCTAATCCACAGTCTGCACGCCCGCGGGCATGACCACCAAATATGTGCCATGGTGCCTTCCTGGGAACACCCCCTATAACAAAGTGGAGAATAATTTGGGATAAAGCGAGCCAATCTTGCCGGTGTGTAGTACCACCTATACAATACTTTATAGGCATTTTCCAAAATTGACACATTACGTGAGCATTTGGACAGAGTTAGTGTCATCGCCTGCCAGTCCTCAGGGTCCAACTGCCTCCCCAGCTCTTTCTCCCATTGAAGGTGGTAAGGCCTCAATGGGGGTCTCTTTATAGATATCACCGCCGAGTATATCAGTGATATTAGACCCGGAGAATGGGGCCTGGCTCTGCAAAGGCTCTCAAAGGGGGTCAAGGTATAAGGGGTCGATTGAAACCTAATAAGGCTCTGAAGAAAGTGGCGAATTTGTAAATAGCGATAGTGCTCACGCAAGGGAATACCATGAGAAGAGCGTAAAGCGTCAAATGCCAAAATCCTGGTAGGCCGTAGCAGTGAGTGAACATCTGTGAACCCGTTCATGGTCTACCATAGAAATTGGGAGGGATTATCACAACCTGGAGGGAACAGCGGGCAGTGTAAGAGTTGTAAGAGTAGGAGATGTGGGGAGATCAGCCCTGCAGAGTACTTTACCGAGTCCCATAGTCGCAAGGAGTGGGCCAAGCAGGGCCCCATGACCGCCGGACGATGCACAGGTGGGAGCCAGGGTAATGAGGAGATAGGAATAGGGTCGATGTCAACCAGGTCAAGCATAGCCCAGAGCGGGAGCTGATAGGTTTCATGAAGGCACGAAAGTGGGGCTATGTTAGCAGCCATGTAATAGGCCTGTAAATTAGGAACCGAAAGACCCCCATTGACTCGCTTAGCAAACAAGACCTGTTTGGCGATTCGAGGGCGGGTCGAACCCCATATAAATTGCATAATTCTTCGCTGATGTATGCGGAGGATATGCGAAGAAACCTGAACAGGCAAGACACGGAAAAAATATAATAATTTCGGGAGATAGGACATACGAACAGCCGTTATTCTGCCGAACCAAGACAAAGGCAAATGAGACCAAGACAACAGCATATCTGTTAGTCTCTTGAACAATGGTGGGAAGTTGGCCTGGTACAATCCGGAGTACGTGGGGGTAAGGCGGATTCCCAGATAGGGCAGCGAGGAAACCCACTGAAAGGAGAATGCCGACTGTAAATCCCTCATCAGGCCAGGAGAGAGGTTAACCGACAACACTTTCGATTTTGAGGGATTAACCCGGAGCCCCGAAAGGGAAGCAAAGGTATCCAAAAGAGTTTGCAAGTTTGGTAAAGAGCTTCTGGGGGAGGTCAAAGTGAGAAGGACATCATCGGCAAATAGGGAAATTTTATGGGGACAACCCGCTAATTTGATGCCTCGTATATCCGGATGAGAGCGAATCGCCTCTGCCAGGGGTTCCAGAGCCAATACAAAAAGAAGAGGTGATAGGGGGCACCCCTGACGGGTGCCCCTCTTGATATTAAAGAGAGGAGACTCGAATCCATAATACTTAATTTTTGCCCGGGGGGAATCATATAAGACAGATATCCAGTGCATAAAAGAAGACCCGAAGCCATAATGTCGAAGAACAGACATGAGGTAAGGCCATGACAAAGTGTCAAAGGCCTTGTTTACGTCCAGAGACAAGAGCATAGATTCTAGCGAGCGAGTATGAGCTATGTGTTGGAGTTGCAATATACGCCGAATAGCGTCACCGGCCTGTCTCTGAGGTATAAAGCCGACCTGGTCCTTCCCGATTAATCGAGGAAGAAAAGAATTTAGGCGATTAGCCAGAATTTGTCAAAATTTTCATGTCAACGTTAATTAGGGAGATAGGCCTAAAATTAGCCCAGGAGGAATGATCGCGATCCGGTTTAGGGATCATCACTATGTTTGCCGTCAAGAGGTCCGGGGTAAAGGAGCATCCATTTTTAACAGAGTTATACATTGCCGTTAGATGCGGAGCTACCATGACTGCCAGTTTCCTGTAGTAAAGCGCCGTAAAGCCATCCGGCCCCGGTCGCTTTCCCACCTTAAGATCTTTTATACCTTGGAGGACCTCTGAAATTTGTATATCCCGGTCCATAAGAGTAACATGCGCCTCCGTCAGGGTCGGGAGAGGGAGACGGCCGAGGAAATCAGCAGTGTCCTGGGCGTTAAACTGCTCTGGATCAGAGTACAATTTAGTAAGCCGGAATCGAAACTCCTCCAATATACGCAACGGATTACCCGTAAGTACATTGTGTCGGTTGCGCAAAGTGATGGGGGTGAATTTAGGAGCGAAAGTCCGGAGTCTGTTGGCTAACATTCGATTAGGTTTATTCGCCCTGGTATACCACCTCTGGCGGGACCAACGTAAGACGCGTTCAGCCCCCTCAGTGAGACAAAGATCCAACTCCGAACGAACCTGTTCCAAGAGTTTACGGTTGCCAGAGGTGGGGGATTGTTTAAAAACCGCAGATAATGCCTCCAGACGGGTCTCCAGGGCTTTTTGTTTCAAACCCCTTTCCCGCTTACGGGCTGACGCTACCCGAATAATGTGGCCACGGAGTACCGCCTTATAAGCCTCCCAAAGCGTTACCGGCGACGTAACCGACCCCTGATTTTCACGGAAGTAGTCCTCTGAGGCCTTAAAAATACCTTCCCGGACCTCTTTAAGCGATAAGAGCGAATCATTCATCGCTCAGGGTGAGAATTGGGGTCTGTCCAAAACGGAGTGGCAGACCACCAAAACAGGGTCATGATCAGACCATGGAACAGCCAGGATAGAGGCCCTGACCACCATGGGAAGGTGGCGTCGTAGCATGAACATATGATCAATTCTGGAGTGAGAGTGATGAGGGTGGGAATAATGTGTAAAGTCCTTACTCTGAGGATGGCATTCCCTCCAAAGATCGACCAAATCATGTAGTTGTAAAGAGCGAGCAAATTTTTTAGCGCCAGGCGAGGGAGCGATACGCTCCGAGGGGTATTTATCCAGTGAGGGATTCAAAACTAAATTTGAATCACCCAAAAGAAAGAGAGTACCCCTGTGATGGGATGCTAGCAGGGCGCAGACGTGAGTCAAGAAGGGTCCTGGGTTGGAGTTTGGTGCATAATAAGTCATGATGGTAACCTCCTTTCCTTGGATAGTGCCTTGTAGCAATAGATATCTGCCATCAGGGTCTGCGATCTGTCTAGTGCAACTAAATGAAACCGACTTGCGGAAAGTTATGAGCACCCCCTTTTGCTTGGTTGGAGCCGTGGCCAAAAATACCTGGGGAAACTGAGCATCAAAGTATTTAGGGCAGGAAGACGCCGAAAAATGGGTTTCCTGTAAGCAGGCGATGTCAATCCGCTGCTTCCTAAGATACTTAAAAATCTTCACCCTTTTCTGAGGAGAATTCATACCCTGAACATTCAGGGACAGCCAATTAAGCGTCATAGTAGGACTAGCAATCGGCAGAAGATCATTTCCCTAAGCACACACCCCGCGGACCTTGTAGAGGGAAAAAAAAGGTGAAAGACCAGAGAGTCAAGTAGGGAGACAGTGAAAGGAAACAGATAAAGGAAAACAAACAGACTGAGTAAAACTCGGAGTAAAAACATTCCAGTCATCTAGGTTGCAATTGGTAGTGGGGCTGGAATCCCACTAAAAGGTCGGAAGTTGGCCAAAACTTTTGTTCGGGCCAAGTTCCAAGCCAAGGGGGAGCAGTGGTCCGTCGGACACCGCTCGGCATATTTTTAAAGTAGTCTGAACAATGAGATCAGATCGACATCAGCATAAGGTAAACAGAAAAAACATGTTCAATAGACACCACCTAAATAAGGATTAAAGCAGTCTCAATCAAAATTATGTAACATATCAACTTAAAACTGTGAATGAATTATTGTGGGCCGTGGTCATCCTCGCGTCCCGGAGCCCCCAACCAAACTACGGGGAGTCCAGGACACGAAGCCGACCCACCGCAAACACAAGGACAATAACATACACATACTACGGCCAAAACTGCGAAGGCCACAAACCGTGGACCGTGATGGGCAGGGCACACCCACAACTTTAATGGGGGTGTGCAGCACAGTACAAGGACATTAATCTCGAGCGACAGATCAAAAGCCTTCGTCTGAGGGAAAAAAAAAAAAAAGGGGGGGGGGGACAGGGGACAAGAATCCAGGTGGGCCAAATGACCATGCGAACGTAACCACAGCACAGAGGCCCAATGTCGCCATCCCTCAATTGGGGCAACATCGGACAAGGGGTCAGCCACATGACAAGGCCTCCAGGAGCAGGGAAGGAGGGAACACAATGGGGCCACCGAGGCCCAGGAAAAAAAGAAAAAAAACAAAAAAAAAACAGTCCAGATATCATTTTGGTTGAAAGGCAGAAATGTTCATGTACTGCAATTGGGCCCACAGAATGGGAAGTCTAAAGGTGAAATTTAGATTTAAACTTATAGTTCAAGGTGAGATACTGCTGACAGTTCAGAATAACAGGGTGCTGGCAGGTTAGCTCCTCAGAGTGACAAATGAGAATCGGTGCTGTCATCCTTTAGGGACATCCTGGAATCGCTGTGCTTGCAGTGATCGAAGCGCCTGGGACCCCTGCTGAGACATTTGTGAGGAACCGTGGGGTGGCCTGGATGATCGTGGCTGGGCCGAAGAAGGCTCCGGTTGGGAGGGAGGGAGATCAAACTGCAGATCCTGAAAATGTTGCCGTAAGTCAGGCAGGGAGGAGGCATGAAACTGGCGGCCAAGGTGATAGAAGGGGAGCTTGAAGGGGAACCCCCATCTATAACGAATGCCCCGAGCTTGTAGAATCTGCAAATAAGGCTTCAGACTCCGCCGTTTGGCTATGGTGACCGGAGAGAGGTCTGCAAATAGTTGGAGGGGACTACCCCGGTAAGAGAGGTCCGGGATATCCCGTGCAGCCTGCAGGAGCCGCTCTTTGGTCTTGTAAAAGTGAAATTTAATTTATAACGTCTCTGGGGGGACCCTCGGTGGGCCTGAGAGCTAGGGACCTGTGTATGCGATCAAATTCCAAGCGCTCCAAAAGGGACGTCAGGCGCCAGCTCCTGAAAGAAAGCCGTGGCCGTCCCCTGCAGGTCGGTTATGGCCTCTGGGAGCCCATGGATGCGGAGGTTATCCCTGCGAGCCCTATTCTCAGAGTCCTCTAATTTATCCTGTAGGCTCAACAGTTCAGCATTCAGTCTTTCAACTTCGTCCTCATGACCCTCTAGGACTGTTGTTGTTAAATCCATCCGCTGTTCCAGTTGGTTGGTGCGGTGGCCTATCTCCTTGAGACCCTTCACCAGTTCTGCTGAGAGCTTACGGGAGGCAACGTTTATTTCATCTCGCACTATACTGCGGAACTTCTGGAGCATGGCATCAGAGCCAGCGTCAGTGGGGCTTGCCAGGTTGGAGGGGAACTGAAGCAAGCTGTCCTCAGAATGCTGAGTGGTGTCATCCGGTTCCGGAGGCTCGGGTGCCATTTTGCTCTTCCCCTTCCCCTTCCCCACGGTGGGAGAGGCATTCTGCTGGGAGCGGTAGCACTGTCGGTTTCGGGAAGTATTGTGCATAGGTAATGTTAGGCGATGTCCGTCACTCAGGGAGCATGCGCGGTGGCGTCAGGGATTCAGGATGTGTCTTATTCGCCGAGACTGAGCAGTCCGACGGCGCAGAGCAGGGAGATCAAGCTGTCATCCTCCCCGACTCTGTGTAGTTGCCCCCATGGGCTGTAGGTTCAGTACATAGCAAAAGTTAGTATATATAGCTATCTGGTTTAGGGGCCATAGCCTGGCCGGCCAAAGCACCTAGGCTTCCAGGGGCAACTTGTTAAATGTGAAAAGTCTGAATAATGGGCACTATGGTGCAGCAAGATGGCCGTCTAGCACAGTGTTGTATCTGATCCACAACCTGCAAGCCGCAGACAGGGGGTGCCATGCACAGCTATTAACTAGTAAAAGGGAATCCTTGCAGTGGCTGTGGGAAGAGGAAAGAGGTAGGGGCCCTGTGCAGGGAGAGCTGGGCGGCTGAGGGGTTAAAGCAGGACGTGTTTTAACTGTATTGGGGCCTCGGGTGCAGCAAGATGGCCGCCGTCTTCCGGGACTAGGCCGAAGCCGCGGACTTTCCTACGCTCGGCCGCCGTCCGGAAGAGCTCTGCTGCGTTTGGGCCACAACTTCCCCACTAAGGGCTGGCGACGGATCCCGGCCAGCGATCAGACACTCTATCGGCACCGGAGGTGCCGGCTGTATCACAGCAGCGCCGAGCGCCTATCACTGTACCTGAGAGGATGCAGCCGGGTCTGAAGGCCTCAAGATGGCATCGGGTCCGCCGGATCACGGAGCTCTCCTGCGGGGGATCAGCGCTGTAAGTGGCCCCTAGGAGAGTCGCTGTATACCCACGGGGTTGTGGTGGAGAGGGATGGAGAGTCTGAATCCCTCGCGGATCTCGGCAGGCGAGGTCGGGGATCGCCGGAGGCTCCGTAGGCCTCAAGATGGCGGCAGGCCTCAGCAGCGTCAAGCCAGCTGCAATCCCAGGACGAGTCCGACCCGGCAAAGTCCGCAAAAACCGGATGGGGCTGCGGCAGGAGATGCCCAGGTACGGGTAAGGTCACTTTTTATGCCCAGTGGGGTAAAATAAGCAAGGGATGGCTAAGGATTGTCCCCGTGGGTACAGAGCCCAGCACCAGCACGTCTTCCCTGCTTCACGTCCGGACACGCCCTCCGGACATTGGCTTTTCTAAGCAGGAAAAATAGACTCTTCCCTACACTCTAGGGACGAGAACCAGTGGAAGGGGGTAACTAGCCGCAGGACCCAAAATTACAAGAACACCGCTCAACCTCTTATACCAGGAGGATACGGGCATGTGGCATGGTGTGCCTTAAACCTGCGAGTGAAGGTAAGCAGGAAAAAAGGGTCTGTGTGCTACACGAGCATCAGCAAAAGTAGCCCAAAGGGTGGCGCCATTTGAATGGAACTTCCCCTTTATAGTGCAGTCGTACGTCGCCGTGCTTTGGTCGAGCGTTTTTTTTGCCTGAACGTGTGTATGCAAGGCAGGCTTGAGAGGAATCACGACGGGAAAAACGTCGGTTTTGGCATGTCAGGAAAACCGATCGTGTGTACGAGGCATAAGAGGTTATTTATTAAAACAGAATGGTTTTATGAGCTCAGTGAACCTGTCTTTTCTAGATATTCATTACTGTATAACTAAATACTGTCAGGTTTTTATTGCTGTCTGTGCCCTCATCAGGGAGATCCACCCTCTCTATTTGTCCTGTTTACCATTATCACTAAAAGTGAAAGTAAAAAGGAAATCAAAAATTTTGGGTTGTCCCCAGAAAAGTAATAGAGGGGAAATCTTCCAATGGGAACACTAGTTCTGGTGAGCTGGGGGTCCCCCAGAGATTCCATTAATTTGCAGGGATTTCCTCTTACTTCATGTTTTTCTATGGGACAGGAAGTGAAAGTAAATCTCCCCATTGGGACAAAAGAGGGCAAAAATAAACCTTACAGGGTTCATAACCCTCCCTTACTCTATCCAACATATATAAAAAAAGTTTTGCCTATAGTTCTACTTCCCCCGTTCACACCGATGCGACTTGTAATGGTTCAATTTGAACAAAAAGGTTCCTGCACTATTTTTTACGATTTCAAGTGCGACTTGCATAGACATCTGTGTATGAAGTGGCACAGATGTCGGCCAAGTAGCACCTGAAATCGCGCTGACCTGAAGTAGCACTTGAAGTAGCACGAAGACTTCACTTGAAGTAGCACGATTTCAAAGTAGCATCAATGTGAACCAACTTTAAGGTCTGGTGGTGGGACTGCAATGGGTGGCTATTCCAGAGCAGCCCAACTGCATGGGCAAGGCAAAACGCCTTGTCTCCTATGTGCCCAGTACACATCACTGTGTTGTGGTGGTGTGCGGGCATGATGCATTACTTTTTATCAGCGCAGTGGCTGGAAATTGAACTTTATCAGATTTCTGTGCGACGGGGAGAGTGTACATTGTATCATTTTCAATATGCAACAAAAGTGTAGGTCGACATAACATTCTCCTCATTTCAATTCCAGTAAATGATCTTGTAAAATTGCAGTCCATTGGGTAAGACACTCTTCTGACTAGGGTAGTGGAATGGAAATGTGTCTACATTAAAAGACAAAGAGCATCACTAATGCCGCGTACACACGATCGTAATTTCCGTCGGAGAAACCTTGGATGGTTTTTCCGACGGAAGTTCGCTCAAACTTGGCTTGCATACACACGGTCACACAAATCCTGTCGGAAATTCCGATCGTCAAGAACGCGATGACGTACAACACATACGACGAGCCCAGATCAATGAAGTATAATAGGCAGTTCGGCTCTTCTGCTTGATTCTGAGCATGTGTGTTTTTTTGCGCGTCGGAATTGCATACAGTCGATCGGAATTTCCGATGGGAACTTTTCCCGTTGGAAAATTTGAGAACCAGCTCTCAAATTTTTCTTGGCGGAAATTCCGACAGAAAAATTCAGATGGAGCCTACACACAGTCGCAATTTCCGTCCAAAAGCTCACATCAGACTTTTCTTGACGGAATTACCAATCGTGTGTACGCGGCATAAGTCAGTATCCAATGGGCTTTATTTCAGAGATATACAGTATGCTTTACTATACAACACCCGCTTACACCTTGCCTTTTCTAGGAATGCATGTGATGGGAGTTATTAAACATGTGCACAAATTCTGCAGATAAGAATGCTGATTCCCCCCCCCCCCCCCCCAATGCCTCCAAAATTCAGTTTTTCATGGGGTGTGCAGAATGTAATAGAAATGTACATCCAATCTTCCTACTTTACATGAAAACACAACTTGAACTTTGAGCCCCCTTTTGATGTGTGGGAAAGGGGGGGGGGGGTTCCGCTGTATCTAAGTTTATGTTGAGAGGAGAATTAAACTGCACATATTCCCTGGGCAATAAGAAGAGGTCTAGGTGATCATCGTAGCACAGAAGGGATTTGTCCCTGCCTTTCATCTACCTTGCACTTCTGTGTTAATAGGCAGCTTATCCATGTTCACTGGAGCATCCCTGACATTAATCTCAGTCTTCTGCATGCAGCAGATAATTGCAGGGAATACACCTATCGTTTGCCTGAAGTTCATTCACTCTGTGTAATTTCTACTGCGTGACACTGACATTGAAACACTTGTCCTTTGAAAGTATTAGGTTTACAATTTTTTATCTTTGTATCTCTTGGAATGTCATTGTGTGGATCCCACAGACACCAGAGGTTTCTTATTATGCATAGGAGCGATGGTAGAACAATCTTGTTTGGCATCTAAGGCAAAGTTCAGGCTTTGTTCTTGTTTTCTTTATTATTCCTATTACTTCCTCATTCGACTCCAATTATGCAAGTATTAAAAAAATGTTCTACCTTTACAACTTCTTTATCTTGGAAGTGACACCTCCCTTATACTTACCTAAGTCCTGTCTCGATCCAGTGCTGTGCCCATCTGCAGCAGTGCTGTTCTCACTCTTTCCCCTTACAGGACATAGAGGCAGCAGTGAGAGCCATTGGCTCCTGCTGCTGGCAATCAAATCCTGTGAGCGGGATTGTCTATAGATGCACCCTTGCAGGCTTGGGAGTGAGGCTGAAAGTGCATCCCCATAGAAAGACACTGAGAAGAGGGGGTGCCGGAAGTGATGGAAGGGGACCCCAGAAGAGGAGGTTCAGGGACACTCTGTGCAATACTATTTACATGTGTAGCACTACCCCCGAAGGAACTGCTGTTTAGTTTGGGTCAGTACCCTGCCTTTCAACCCCCTAAACTGGCCCAGAACCTCCCTTGGCACAACTGTTGTAAGTGGCAATTGTGAGACCCACTGAATGCTGGGAGCACAATTTAACATGTATAACACAATTACCTGTGTAAGTATTGTTACCTTTCTCTGGTAGCAGTTCCTCCGGAAACAAAGATACCTCAACAAAACGTTTCACTTAACCAAGGGCAAACTTTACTTGGTGTGAGAAAAAGAAATGGTAATACACATACGTATACAGTTGACTTTGCAGGGCCCTGCAAGAGTCAATAAGGATAAAGAGAAAAGGGTTTCTGAAACAATATCAAAATCTAATTATGATCTAAAGAAACAAGTATAATGCTTGCGAGCTCCCCCTAGTGGGCAATACCACCCTATGTCCCGCAGTGTTAGTCCCAGTCAGGCCTGACAAAGATCACTACACAAGTTTCTCAATGGTGGGAGTCTTCGCTAGCAAACGTTGGTGCACGTTATATTTGTAATCCAAAAGGGATGAAGATGCAACTAAACTTTCACAATGTTTGTGGCTGTGAATTTCCAGTTAATAAAACTCTAACTCAAACTGCGTAGTTACCATGCAGTGCACTATGTCCTAATACACGTGTGGCGTACTATTCTGCTGCTGGTGAGCCTTCAAGAGTCAATGGGCCTAGAACAGTTGTAGAATATAGGCAGGTGCCCTCTCACCCGAACAGGCTTAGTCCGCCTGGTTTGTTCCCTTGCTGGCGAGTTGATCCGTGGCCTCTCCGCAACGTGCAGACTCCGGTCCCTCTCTCGGCCGCTGCGGATGTCAGCAGACGGACGACTCCGGAATCTGGAAAGCGCGAGCAGGTCACACAGAAAAGGTCGCCCAGTTGTCTTAGTGATCCCTTGCGAGGTTGTAGGCCCAGGCTTCAGGCCTAGTTCCCCCTGGCAGCAGGCCTCACACAGACGTCTTGCAGGATGAAGGCGAAGATCTCAAGAGGCCGAACAAAGCTCCTCCCCTCCTTTAAGTAACTTCTCCCACAAAGCTCCGCGGGGATGCAATGCACTCTGCGAGGACAACTGCATTGTGGGTACCATAGTCTATTACCTACTTATGTCAATGGAGTCCCGTTCTCCTGGTACCATAAGTTCCACAATGCATTGCTTCACAAGGTTAATGACAGTCTTATATCACACTACAAACCGCCACTCCGCTACACATGTCTATTACTGAAAAAAAAAACGGTGTCTTTACAAACACTTTAATCACTTACGGACCACCCGCCGCAGGAATACTTTGAAGAGGAATACCGTTGTTATGGTAGCAGCTAGCTACCATAACCCCGGTATCCTCTACTGCAGAGACCACTTTTATCTTAAAGAGGACCGCCCGCTGAAGAAGATACACCGCAAGATCACTTTTATCGGAGGCGGGAGAGGGCTCCCGCCGCTCTCAGGACGGAGCCGTCGGCAGCGGCAGAGACTATCAGATGTTGTCCCTGCCTGGGTATGGAGACGAGTGAGGGGAAGATGGCCCCACCCATCTCCATATCATTGCAGGACGAAAATGTCACTTCCGCCCAATGCTCTTGGGACATTTTTTTTATTTTTTTAAATTACATAATTTTTTTTTTTTTGCATTTGAGTCCAAATATGAGAGCTGAGGTCTTTTTGACCCCAGATCTCATATTTAAGAGGACCTGTCATGCTTTTTTATATTACAAAGGGATGTTTACATTCCTTGTAATAGGAATAAAAGTGACCAATTTTTTTTTTTTTTAAAGTGTCAAAATAAAAAAAAATGTAAGTAAAATAAATCCTAAAAAAAAAAGTTTTAAAGTGCCCCGTCCCGAAGAGCTCGCGCACAGAAGCGAACGCATACGTGAGCAGCGCCCGCATATGAAAACGGTGTTCAAACCACACATGTGAGGTATCGCCATGACCGTTAGAGTGAGAGCAATAATTCTAGCCCTAGACCTCCTCTGTAACACAAAACATGCAACCTGTAGAATTTCTTAAACGTCGCCTATGAAGATTTTTAAGGGTAAAAGTTTGTCGCCATACCACGAGCGGGCGCAACTTTGAAGCGTGACATGTTGGGTATCAATTTACTCGGCATAACATTATCTTTCACAATATAAAAAAAAATTGGGCTAACTTTACTGTTGTCTTATTTTTTAATTAAAAAAAAAGTGTTTTTTTTTCCCAAAAAAGTGCGCTTGTAAGACCGCTGCGTAAATACGGTGTGACAAAAAGTATTGCAAGGACCGCCATTTTTTTCTCTAGGGTGTTAGAAAAAAATATATATATAATGTTTGGGGGTTCTAAGTAATTTTCTAGCAAAAAACCTGATTCTTAACTTGTAAACACCAAATCTGAACGTTCACAGCATCTCCCCGCAGGGGAGCTTACCTCAAGCTGAAGATAGATCTGGAGCAGCTGTTCATGGCAACCAATCAGCTTTGTCTGCATCGGTGAATGCCCCCCCTCCATTATAAATTATTTATTTAACTTTGCGTGCCATATTTAATATTATGGTAATTTATACTTAATATTATATACATTTTCTTTACATTTCCATACAGAATGGACATACAGTTTAGAATACAATTATTTTTTGCAATATTAGTCATTTAACGATAGAAGTTATGCCTTCTGTGTTGGCTGCTTAAAGCGGAGGTGCAGCCAAAAAAAAAAAAAGTCAGCAGCTACTAACAGTGTAGCTGGTAACTTTTAATAAGGACACTTACCTGTCCTACTCGCCCGATGTCGGTCCCACCACAGCGATCGATCGCTGCTGGCAGCTCCCGGCTCCTCCATCCTGACTAAGGGAAACAGGCAGTGAAGACTTACGGCTTCACTGCCCGTTTCCTACTGTGCATGCGCCACTCACACAGCGCTTTGTGAATGGGCGGCTTGCCTCCTGGGATACACACAGTTCCCAGAAGGCAGCGTGCCCCATTCACAAGAAGAGGAAGGAGACCCACCGCGGACGAGAAGAGGCACATTAGAGGCAGATTAGGGGACTTCCGCATAGCAACAGGCATTTAGGGTGAGTATAAAAAAATTCTATACATTTTTTTTTAGGATTTTTAATGTAAACATTTTTTCAGGGTGGACCTCTGCTTTAAAGTGGAACCTTTTGTTGCAAAACAAATATGCAATGCCTTTTCTGCAATAAAATACACTCACCTGCCTGTTCGCAGTCCCCTGTAGAATGTGCAGCTCACTTTACATTCTAGCACACTCCCTCTTGGGATGACTGCACTCCTGCACATGCAGGGGAGTGAGGCATCCTGCGTGACACTAGGCATGTGCATTTCGTTTCGAATCTAAATTCAGATGAATTTTCATTATTTGGACGTTCGGATGCATCCGAATTAACGAATTACAATGCTAACGAATTCAACCGAATCCGAAATAACGTTTCAAATCGAAAAACAACGGACGTAATTCGAATCGAATTGGAAAAAAATTCTAGTCGAAGCAAAAATATTGGAAAGAATCGAATAGAAAAATAGAACAGAATAGAATAAAAAAAAAATTATATATATATATGTATATGTATGTATATGTATATGTATCGTGTATCTATTCTGTTCTATTTTTTTTCTAGTCTACTTTCTATTTCTATTCTAATCTAATCTTTTCTAATTGGAATTCGAAAAGTCGGTCACATTCGAAAATATTTCAACCGGATTCGAAATTATTCCAACCGAATAGAAAA
The DNA here is from genome assembly GCA_029206835.1 of Rana muscosa. Classification (NCBI taxonomy): domain Eukaryota; kingdom Metazoa; phylum Chordata; class Amphibia; order Anura; family Ranidae; genus Rana; species Rana muscosa. The sequence goes on along the minus strand of CM055121.1, from coordinate 650,018,923 downwards.
GACCATGTTCCGACATTCGAATTTCGTATAGAATGAATTCAAATTCCAATTAGAAAAGATTAGAATAGAAATAGAAAATAGACTAGGGAAATGGCTGCTAATAGTTTGCAGGAGACCTGCAAAAAAATATATGAAATAGATGCTTATAGTCTGCAGATCTGATGAGAAAATGAAATAGATACTAATAGTCTGCAGGAGATCTGCAAAAAATTAAATAAATGCTAATAATCTGCAGGAGATCTGATGGAAATAAAATAGTAATCTGCAAAAAAAAAAAAAAAAAGAAGAAATAGATGCTTATTTATTTCCATCAGATCTCCTGCAGTATATTAACATCTATTTCATTTTTTTTGCAGATCTCCTGCAGACTATTAGCAGCTATTTCATTTTTCTTTTCTTTTTTGCATTAGAGCAGCCATTTCCTTTATTTCAGCAGATCTCCCGCAGACTATTAGCATCCATTTAAATATTTTTTTTTGCAGATTACTATTTATTTCCATCCGATCTCCTGCAGACTATTAGCATTTATAATTTTTTTTTGCAGATCTCCTGTATCTATTTCATTTTCTCATCAGATCTGCAGACTATAAGCATCCATTTCATTTTTTTTTTTTTTTGCAGGTCTCCTGCAAACCATTAGCAGCCATTTCCCTAGTCTAGTCTATTTCTAGTCTATTTTCTATTTCTATTCTAATCTTTTCTAATTGGAATTTGAATTCATTCTATACGAAATTCGAATGTCGGAACATGGTTTATTATAATCTTTTCTATTCGGTTGAAATATTAAACGAATGCGGATGAAATATTATCGAATCTGGTAGAAATATTTCCGAATTTGGTTGAAATATTTTCGAATGCGACCGATTTTTCAAATGCCAATTAGAAAAGATTAGAATAGAAATAGAAAATAGACTAAAAAAACAATAGAACAACAGAATAGAATATAGATACTATTTAATTTTTTTTTTTTTTTTTGCAGATTACCATTTGTTTCGGATGAGACCTGCAAAAAAAAAAAAAATGAAATAGATGTTAATAGACTGCAGGAGATCTGATGAAAATAAATAGTAATCTGCAAAAAATCCGATTGAAATATTATCGAATCCGGTTGAAATTTTTTCGAATTCGGTTTAAATAGTTTCGAATGCGACCGATTTTTCAAATTCGGTCGAAAACGAAACGAAATCCGAAAACGAATTTAACGAATCTAACTAAACAAAATTAATTAACGAATTAAAACTAAACAAAACAAATTTTTTCCTTTTGCACATGTCTACGTGACTCCAGTTAAGATGGGTGAAGACCAACGCCTGGAAGAAGCCAGGGAGAAGATGCCAGCACTGTTGAGGGACCTCTCAGACAGTGGACTGTTGGAACAGAGGTAAGTATTAGTGCCTTCCACTTTAAGATTTTTTTTTAAAATGGTATTTTACATTTTTATACCATCCTTGCAATCAAAACCAGACTTCTATGATCAATAATAAAGTAAATATGGCCTGGCCTAAAATATTTCTAAGATAACTTCAGCCTAAAATATTGCTAAGATAACCTCAGTGCTGCAGGTGCTTTGTGGTGCCTGGAAGTACCTGTGTTTGTCTTCACACCAGGCTGTACATGAGGCCTCAGCTTCAAGATAAACTGATGAAACCTCACCCCTGTCAGTCAACTGGCACAGTTGCTACTGCCAATGACAATATTCAGCTTGGACTGCTATGCAGCTGCTGCTACCTGTGTGACTCCTGCCATCTAGTGGTCACAGTGATCAGTGAACACAGCAATATAGAGATGCATATAACAAACTCTGGATATAGTTTTTAATGGATATACAGTTAAGCCCTGTACACACAATGGACTTTTTTCATCGGACAAGCCGATCGTGTATGGGCCCCATCGGTCTTTTTTCCCCATCGGTGTTTAAAAATAGAACATGTTTTAAATTTATCCGATGGTTAAAAAAACCGATAGCAAATTACGATCGTCTGTGGGGAACTCCATCGGATAAAAAACCCACGCATGCTCAGAATCAAGTCGACGCATGCTCAGAAGCATTGAACTTCATTTTTCTCGGCTCATCGGAGTGTTTTACGTCACCGCATTTGGAACGGTCGGATTTTTGACTGATGGTGTGTAGGCAAGACTGATGAAAGTCAGCTTCATCGGTTTTCCGATGGAAAAATCCATTGGTTAAAAAAAACATAGGAAATCCGATCGTGTGTACAGGGCTTTACTCAGAAAAGTGGAAGCTACAAAGCTTTACAAATATAAAGTGCCTGCTTTTCTAATTAACAATGGAGCTGCTTCAGCCAGTTTTGATGACATTAATCAATCTACCATGTTTTTGGTGAATGGCCAAGTTTGGGAGTTGGGTACACAACAATACATTTTTTAGTTTCATAAATTTAGTATTGACAGTATTTTCCGTATCTGACTGACACTAATATGTAATGTAAACCTGTCCTTAATGAAACATGGGGTCAGATATTGATGACCTCATTCTGAAAATGCTTGTTTCCTAGAAGTAAATCTGGCCTCATACATCACAATCTAATTGTGCAATGTCCTTTAGATTTGTCAACAACTTTGCAGTTTGCCGGCCTAGCTGACTGGATGCAAACTGAATGATTTTTAGGCCCTCGTACTATATACTGTATTTGTTGGTAAATCTTATGCCCTGTACACACGATCGGTTTTCCGATGGAATAAAATCAGATGGAATTTTCCGTCGGAATTCCGATGAAGCTGACTTTCATCAGTCTTGCCTACACACCATCAGACAAAATTCCGTCCGTCCAAAATGCCGTGACGTACAACACCACGTACGACGGCACTATAAATGGGAAGTTCAAATCCAATGGTGCCACCCTTTGGGCTAATTTTGCGTTAGTGCGTGCTAGTAAAAGTTTGCTGTTAGCCGATTTGCGCTTTTCAGTCTCCGTGCTTTTCAGATCGTTTTATGGTGTTCAGTTTGTGCTTGTGGGTTCGTATCTGTCTTTCAGTGCGTGTAGTCAGGTCGTATCTGTTTTTCAGTGCATTCTTGTCCGCTCGTTTACTGGTTTTCAGGTCGTTCTTCATAGGCCTTGCTGTTCCTCTGTTCCTTGTGCGTTCTGTTTAAGTTCGTTCTGACCAGCCGACCGGTTTCTAGCCATGTTGGAAGTACGTTCTCATCGTAGAGCTCGTGCTTTGTATGCGCTTGGTTTTGCGGTTAATACTTTGACCCAAGCTCAGTCCAAGAACAGGGTGAGGAGGAGTTCATGGACCAAGAATTGGTTGCTCCAGCGGGACCAATTCTCTCATATGCCTCTGCTGCGAGAAATCCAGGAGAATAATCCTGATGACTACAGGAATTATCTTCGGATGACGGACCCCGTTTTTCACCGTCTGTTGGATTTGGTGTCCCCCTATATCACGAGGCAGGACACTGATGCGCCAGGCAATCACTGCCGAGCAGAGGCTCATCGCCATGTTGCGATACCTTGCGACTGGGAGAAGCCTGCAGGACCTCAAGTTCACGACAGGCATCTCCCTCCAGGCTCTGGGGATCATTATCCCAGAAACCTGTTCTGCTATCATACAAGTCATGCAGAAGGACTATATTAAGGTAAGATTTCGCCTTTAACATCACACTCTATGTATTTAATGCTTGCTAATGTATTGTATTTCTTTCATCCTTCCCTAATTACCATGATTGTAATATGCTGTGAATGTCCCCTTTACCCCCATGCATGCTGTAAGCTTTTAATGCTCCTTTTTTGGCCTACATGCATATTTCCCTTCACTAACCTCTCCAGCATGCTATCCTGGGCCCAAACACACCTAGCCTAGTCACTTAACAATGTATTTGTATATGTCCAAAGGTTTTTTTTTTTTTTTTTGAGTGCCCAAACTCAGCTAGAACCCTTCCCCCCCCCCCCCCCCCTAAAATGTGTCCAAATGTTTTGCTTCTCATTACAATCGGGCAGAGTGGTAGTGGTTTTTTTTTTTTTTTTGAGGGCCCAAACTCAGCTAGAACCCCTCCCCCCCCCTAAAATGTGTCCAATGGGCCATCAGAGGGGGTGAGGAATGTGATAATTGTGCCTTCTATTTGTGTCTATAACTAATCCTAAAAAAAAAAATGTTACTTATGTTGGCCAAGAATGTTTTTGTGTAATCTGCTTGCAATGTTATGTGCAAAAGTCCTAAATTATTTTTCTTGTTTGACTCCACAGTTTCCTTCATCGCCACAGGAATGGCAGACTGTGGCATCCCATTTTGCCGAGCGGTGGGACTTTCCTAACTGCAGAGGGGCGATAGATGGGAAGCATGTCCGCATAGTGCCACCACCCCGTTCGGGGTCATACTATTACAACTACAAGGGGTTTAATAGTATTGTGTTAATGGCGGTGGTGTCGGCGCACTATGAGTTTATGTATGTGGACGTGGGGAAGAATGGCCGGATGGGGGAGTCTTCGCACAGACGGAATTTGCCCGACGTCTCCAGAGTGGTGGCCTGGCACTACCACATGATGAGGAGAACGGAGGGCCTTCCTTTTGTTTTTATCGTGGATGAAGCTTTCGGGCTGGGACCCCACCTGATGAGGCCATTCCCCCAGAGGACCCTCACCCCGAAGAGGAGGGTTTTTAATTACCGGCTGGCCAGAGCCCGAAGGGTTGTTGAGAATGCCTTCGGGATAATGGCCAGCCGGTTCCGCCTGTTCCTTACATCAATACAAATGGCGGAATAGAAAATAAATCATATTGGTTTTACTTGCTGCATACTGCACAACTATTTGCGCAGAAATGCACCTAATTATCTGACTTCTGTTGGGCCTGAGGTCGGACTTGCTGACAATGCCCTGAAGGGCCTGGATACTGGCCGTATTGGCTTGGCCCCCCAAAACGCCCATGAAGTGCGGGGATAAATATGTGGAGTACTTTACGGGTAGGGGGGCCATTGCTATGCCAGACAATTTCTGATTTGTCATTATTGCTTGTGTTTCTTTTATCTGTCTCCCAGGTTCTCCTAGTGCACTTGTAGTGCCAAGTGTATTTGTCTAAAGTAAATAAACCACAATTGTCACGGTAAACAAGAACTTATTTTTCAAAATGGTATTGAGCATAGAAAACGGAAAATTTTATACTTACTAGAGTTGAGCGGACACCTGGATGTTCGGGTTCGACCGAACTTCGGAAAAAAGTTTGGGTTCGGGACCGAACTTTAACCCGAACCCGGACCCGAACCCGAACCCCATTGAAGTCAATGGGGACCCGGACTTCGAAGGACTAAAAAGGCTCTAAAAAAGTAATGGAAAGGGCTAGAGGGCTGCAAATGGCAGCAAAATTTTGTTAAGAGCATGGCAAGTGCTCTGCAAACAAATGTGGATAGGGAAATAACTTAAAATAACATTAAAAAAAATAAAAATAAAAAATAATAATCTTGACCTAGGAGGACGAGGTCCATATGGAGTAGGAGGTTGAGGTGGCGGTGGATGTGGCTGTGTAGGTGGAAGCGGCAGTGGAGGAGGACGAGGTAGCCAACACTGGTTCAAAAATACAACAATGGCTGGGTAAGCCCGGTGATGTGTCGAATTCTGTCCCCCGTCAAATAGTGTCCACCCTGTACTGCGCTTGCTCAGTATGTAGGACAAGGGGATTTCGAAAATCTCCCAAGATGAACGGCGCCTGCGTGGTGAGTTCAGGTGAAGGCCCCACCATCCGTGGTTCAAGCCGAGCCAAGTGAGGCCGTGCCCGAAGCGTGGCGATCGAACCGAGCCCGTGAGGGGCCCTGTTACTATGTGCTACCGTATGTCCACTTGGATGGTGGGGCTTGAACCTGCACTCACAGCGCAGGCGCCGTTCATCTTCGGAGATTTTGTGAATCTCCTTGTCCTCTGTACTGCGCAAGCGCTGCGCCTTCGCAGTATGGGCCGGACACAATCCGATGGCCGGACAGTTTTTGTCACAACACCGGTATACATGTCTATTCTGCACAAGGTACGGACAAGTCCTGTGGGATCCATGCCTGGTTCATTTTAATGAACGTTAGCTTGTCCACATTGGCTCTGGACAGGCGGCTGCGCTTGTCTGTGATAACGCCCCCTGCCGTGCTAAATACACGTTCAGATAATACACTGGCTGCAGGGCAGGCCAGCACCTCCAAGGCATAAAGGGCAAGCTCAGGCCATGTGCCCAATTTGGAGACCCAGAAGTTAAAGGGGGCAGACCCGTCATCCAGTACGTGTAGGCCTGTGGACACATACTGCTCAACCATGTTGGTGAAATGCTGCCTCCTGCTAAGACGTTCCATCTCAGCTGGTGGTGCTGGTTGTTGTGGCGTGCTGACAAAGCTTTTCCACATTTCAGCCATGCTAACCCTGCCTTCTGAGGTGCTGCCGGTGCCCCGGCTGCGTTGGCGACCTCTTCCTCCTCCTCTGCCTTCGCCTTGTGCTTCCACCGTACGCCCGCTGTCAGGTGGGAATGCCACCAGCAGCGCGTCTACCAGCGTGCGCTTGTACTCGCGCATCTTACGATCCCGCTCCAGTGAGGGAATTAAGGACGGTACGTTGTCCTTGTAACGGGGATCCAGCAGGGTGGCCACCCAGTAATCAGCACCAGTTAAAATGTGGGCAACTCGGCGGTCATTGCGGAAACACTGCAGCATGTAAATCGCTCATGTGTGCCAGGCTGCCCAGAGGCAAAGAAAAGCTGTCCTCTGTGGGAGGTGTATCGTCTGTGTCCTCTGTATCCCCCCAGCCACGCACCAGTGATGGCCACGAGCTGGTCTGGGTGCCACCCTGCTGTGAAAATGGCTCCTCCTCCTCCTCCTCCACCTCGTCATCCTCCAGAACTGTGCCCTTTCTGCCGGACAATTGTGTACCTGGCGTTTGTTGGTGCAGGAACCCACCCTCGTAGCCACTTGTGAAAGACTGCCCTGAAAGCCTTTGAAATGATCCCGCTTCCTCCTCCTCATCCTCCTGTGCCACATCCTCTTCCATCATCGCCCGAAGCGTTTTTTCAAGGAGGCATAGAACTGGGATAGTAACGCTAAGAACGGCGTCATTGGCACTGGACATGTTGGTGGAGTACTCGAAACAGCGCAACAAGGCACACAGGTCTCGCATGGAGGCCCAGTTATTGGTGGTGAAGTGGTGCTGTTCCGCAGAGCGACTCACGCGTGATTGCTGCAGCTGAAACTCCACTATCGCCTGCTGCTGCTCGCACAGTCTGGCCAGCATGTGCAAGGTGGAGTTCCACCTTGTGGGCACGTCACATATGAGGCGGTGAGCGGGAAGGCCGAAGTTACGCTGCAGCGCTGACAGGCGAGCAGCAGCAGGGTGAGAACGCCGAAAGTGCGCACACACAGCCCGCACTTTCTGCAGCAGCTCTGGCATATTGGGGTAATTTTTAAGGAACCTCTGGACCACCAAGTTCAGCACATGCGCCAGGCAAGGGATGTGCGTCAAACCGGCTAGACCCAGAGCTGCTACGAGATTTCACCCATTATCGCACACCACCAGGCCGGGCTTGAGGCTCACTGACAGCAACCACTCATTGGTCTGTTGGTCCATGTCCCTCCACAACTCCTGCGCGGTGTGGGTTTTTTCCCCAAACAGGAAAGTTTTAAAACTGCCTGCTGTCGTTTACCCCTGGCTGTGCTGAAGTTGGTGGTGAAGGTGTTACGCTGACCGGATGAGGAGGCGGTAGAGGATGAGGAAGCGGAGTAGGAGGAGTTAGCAACAGGAGGCAAACTGAAGCGCCCTGCAATCCTCGGTGGTGGAAGGACATGCGCCAAACTGCTATCTGCCTCAGGCCCAGCCGCCACTGCATTTACCCAGTGTGCTGTTAGGGAGATATAACGTCCCTGACCGTGCTTACTGGTCCACGCATCCGTAGTTAGGTGGACCTTGCCACAGATGGCGTTGCGCAGTGCACACCTGATTTTGTCCCCCACTTGGTTGTGCAGGGAAGGGATGGCTCGCATGGAAAAATAGTGGCGGCTGGGCACGACGTACTGTGGGACAGCCAATGCCATCAGGCTTTTAAAACTCTGCGTCTCCACCATACGGAATGACAGCATTTCAAAGGCCAGGAGTTTTGAAATGCTGGCATTCAGGGCCAGGGATCGCGGGTGGCTAGGGGAGTACTTCCTCTTCCGCTCCAATGTTTGGGAGATAGAGAGCTGAACGCTTCCATGGGACATTGTGGAGATGGTCGGTGACCCAGGTGGTAGTGTTGCTGGCAGATCCTCTGTTTGCGGGGTGGCAGGTGCCACTGTCACTACAGAGGTGGATGAAGAGGCCGAGACTGCAGCAGAAGAGGAAGCAGGAGGAGCCAGAGACCTTTCTTGGTTTTTGAGGTGTCTACTCCACTGCAGCTCGTGCTTTGCACTTAGATGCCTGGTCATGCAGGTTGTGCTCAGGTTGAGAACGTTTATGCCTCGCTTCAGCCTCTGATTGCACAGCCTGCAAACCACTCGTGTCTTGTCATCAGCACATTGTGTGAAGAACTGCCACGCTAGGGAACTCCTTGGACCTGGCTTTGGTGTGCTCGGTCCCTTGCTGCGTTGGGCAGTAGCAGACATACTGTCTAGCGGACGGACGCTCCGCTTTTGCACCCTGCTCCCTCTTCTGCTGTGCTGGTGGCTCTGGGCGACCACCGCCTCTTCCTCCAAACTACACTGGTCACCTGCATAACGTTGATTCCATGTGGGGTCGAGGACCTCATCGTCCTCCACATCATCTTCCACCCAGTCTTCACCCCTGCCCTCCTTGTCTGTCTGCACAATTGCGAAAGCAGCAGCAGTTGGCACCTGTGTTTCGTCATCATCCGAGACGTACTGCGATGGTCCTCCCATGTACTCATCATGAAACATAAGTGGTTGGGCATCGGTGCACTCAATCTCTTCCACTTCTGGGGCAGGGCTAGGTGGATGGCCCTGGGAAACCCTGCTAACAGAGTCATCGAAAAGCAGAAGAGACTGCTGCATGATTTGGGGCTCAGACTGCTTGGCTGATTTGCAAGGGGGTGAGGTGAAAGACTGATGGACATGGGTTTCAGGTGCCAACTCTGATCTTTCATCAGAAGAGTGGGTGGGAGACAATGTGAATGAACCCGAGGCACTGTCAGCAACCCAATCTACTATCGCCTGTACTTGTCCTGGCCTAAACATTCGTACAGCCTCATTAGGCGCGACAAAATACCGCCGCAGTCTCGGTCGCCTACTCGCACCTGAGGAAGGTGTTTCACTTGTGCGTGTATCTGGCACAGATCCACCACGTCCTCTCCCTGCAATAGGAGCTCCACCAGCAGCACCACGACCGGGGCCACCACGTCCCTTTGACCTTCTCCTCATATTTTCCAAATTTAGGATGTTGCCCTAAATGGGTGTTTTTGGAAGAGCAGAACACACCCACAGTACGTAACCGCTGAATCACACAGCTACAGAACTGCAGAAAATGCTATTCAAAAAAAATGTTGTTTTTTTAGTATAGCACAGTAGGAGAAAACTATATAGAAATTGTTTATTTCACACACCTCCACATATGTATAAACACACTGCAAACTATTTTTTGTGGCCCTGAATGGCTCTTTTTGCAAGCGTACATTAAAGTGCAATTTTTTATTTTTTTTGCCCTAAACGGGTCTTTTTTTGCACGAGCAAAATAAAATGCAATTTTTTTTTTTTTTTTTTTTTTGCCCTATGGGTCTTTTGGAAAAGAGCACAATAAAGTGCCTTTTTTTTTCCCCCTAAAAGTTAGATTTTCTCTGACACTGGCCTCATGGCAGTGTAAAAAGACTGCACTGCAACACAAACAGGTAAACCTATGCAGATCGCTGATTTTAATCTCTGAATCTGGACTCCTATATAATATTCTCTCTCCCTGAAAGCACCAACAGGAACCTGGTCCTACACTACACTATCTCTCTATCTTTTCCCTCAGATTGCAGAATCAGGACTACCTCATGTATTTTTCTAGCTCTCCCTAAAAGCAGCAGCAGCAGACTAGATCCTCTCCCTATCTATTCTGAAGCAGAGTGACGTGTGTGCTGTGTGCCTCTAGCTTATATAGAAGCTGGGTCACATGTTGCACTGACCAATCACAGCCATGCCATTAGTAGGCATGGCTATGATGGCCTCTAAGGGCACACCAGCTAATCAAAAGGTGATTGGCTGGCCCCTGAAGCATTTCTAAATGCGTAATTAGATTGCCGAACCTGAACCCGAACCCGGACTTTTGCGCAAAGTCCGGGTTCGGGTTCGAGAAAAAGCTAAAGTTCGGTACGGACCCGAACTTTACAGTTCGGGTTCGCTCAACACTAATACTTACCTGACGGTAATTATCCTTTCCTGATGCAAGCATGACAGCATGACAGCATTACAGCATTAGGGATGAGCTTCGTGTTCGAGTCGAACACACGTTCGACTCGAACATCGGCTGTTCGATGAAGATCGAACGTTATGGGCCGTTCGCGCCAAATTCGAGTGACGCGAACGGCCCACAATACACTGCACCATCGCAGTGCAATCCCGGCGCTGTGATTGGCCAAGCATGCACTGTGACCCCGCATGCTTGGCCAATCACAGCGCCGGCAGCGAGGAGAGACATAATTGGCCACAGGCAGGATGCCTGTGGCCAAGCATAGCTCAGGGGGGTTTAGTACACGCCCCACACTATAAAAGGTCGCCAGCGCGGCGGCCTTGTGCAGTGTGTTCCGCCGTGCAGGGAAAGAGCTACATAGGCAGGGACAGTGTGTTCTACGTTGTGTTCTTTTCTCAGGCATCTGCAGGAGTTGCTGTTCATTGCTGTTCTCTAAGCTAGATAGGCAGGCAGGGACAGTGTGTTCTTTTCTCAGGCATCTGCTGGAGTTAGTGGGTGTTGTGTGCCCCAGCACAGTATACACCTGTATATACCCGTCATTGCTGATCTCTAATAAAGGCATCTGCTGGAGTTAGTGGGGGTTGTGTGCCTCCAGCACAATATACACTACCCAATTGCTGGTTTTCCCCATCTCCCTGCAGGCCATTACTATGTCTGGAAAGCCAACAAGGAGAGGCAGACAGTCAGGAGCCAATAAAAGAAGGACAAGCAGGCTCTGTGTCTAGAGACAACAGTGCTGGTCGAGGAGGAGGAGGCACATCTCCAACGAGGCAAAATGCCCTCCGGGGGCCAGCGTAAGGGCAGCACACCGACTGAATCACACCGCAGAGCTCTGCCTGTGCAGGGCGCTGCCTCTGCCCGTTATTCCAAAAGTTCTTTGATGTGGCCCTTTTTTGAGTCGAGTGCATCAGAACGCACCGCTGCTGTTTGCAACATATGTCTCAAGCGTATCTCGCGTGGCCAAAACATCAGGCGCTTGGGCACCACATGCTTGACCAGACATATGTTGACCTGCCATGCAGCTCGTTGGCAAGCGTACCTTAAAGACCCACACCAAAGAACAAAGCGGACCTCTCCTTGCTCCTCATCAGCTGGGATCTCCAACCCCACTGTACCTTCAGTCCTCTCTGAAACCTGCACTGAGAGGAATGAAGGTGTAGAATTAGGTGTGTCACAGCCAAGTACTTGTGGGCACTCTGCTAGCAGTACACCGACGTCTGATTATAGCAGGCAAATTTCCCTGCCCCAGCTGCTGGACCGTCGAAAGAAGTTCACTCCCAGCCATCCACATGCCCAGCGGTTGAATGCTAGCTTGGCTAAATTGCTAGCACTTCAACTGCTGCCTTTTCAGTTGGTAGACTCGGCCCCCTTCCGTGAGTTTGTGCAATGTGCGGTTACTCAGTGGCAGGTTCCAAAACGCCACTTTTTCTCACGGAAGGTGATTCCGGCTCTACCGGCATGTGGAAGGCAATGTCCATGCCTCGCTGGACAGGGCGGTCAGCGGTAAGGTGCATATTACCGCTGACTCATGGTCCAGCAGGCATGGACAGGGAAGTTACCTTTCTTTCACGGCCCGTTGGGTCACTCTTTTGGCAGCTGGGAAGGATGCAGGACAAGGTGCAGTAGTGTTGGAGGTTGTTCCGCCGCCACACCTCCAAAATGCTACTACTGGTTGTGACACACCTCTCTCCTCCACCCCCTCCTCTTCTTCCTCCATGGCCTCTTCCTGTGCTCTGTCCTCGGAACCAGCGGTGCTCCGTAGGCGTTCAAGGGGCTACGCAAGTACGCAGGCAAAAATATGCCATGCCGTGCTTGCGCTGGCGTGTTTGGGGGACAGGAGCCACACTGGGGCAGAGGTTCTGTCAGCTCTGAAGGGGCAGGCCGAGAGGTGGTTGACGCCACGCCAGCTTAAGCCAGGAATGGTGGTTTGCGACAATGGCACCGACCTCCTCTCCACCCTCCAACAGGGACAACTGACCCATGTGCCCTATGTGGCTCACGTCCTTAACCTGGTGGTGCAGCGGTTCTTGGGCAGGTACCCGGGCTTACAGGATGTCCTGAGGCAGGCCAGGAAAGTCTGTGTGCATTTCCGCAGATCATATAATGCCAGTGCTCGGCTGGCTGAGCTGCAAAAGGAGTTGAACCTGCCCAAGAACCGCCTTATATATGTGACATGCCCACCAGGTGGAACTCAACGTTGGCCATGCTGCAGCGGCTGCACACGCAGCAGAGGGCCATCAATGAGTACCTGTGCAACTACAGCACCAGGACAGGGTCAGGGGAGCTCAGGTTTTTTCACCACGCCAGTGGGGCATGATCAGGGATGCATGCACTGTCCTGGCACCATTTGAGGAGGCCACGAGGATGGTGAGCAGTGACAGTGCATGCATCAGTGACACTGTACCTCTTGTCCACCTGTTGGAGCATACGCTGCATGGAATAATGGACAGGGCACTTGAGGCAGAACAGAGGCAGGAAGAGGACTTCCTTGCCTCTCAAGGCCCCCTTTACCCAGACAGTGTTCCTTCTGTCCCACCCATCGCACAGGAAGAGGACGAGGCGGAGGATTGTGTCAGCATGGAGGTGGAGCCTGGCACTCAGCATCAACAGCAGCAGTCTTTTAGGGATGATTTACAGTCCCAACAAACCCGTGGACTTGTACATGGCTGGGAGGAGGTGGCTGTGGATCATGTCGTCCTTAGTGACCCAGAGGACTCCGGACCGAATGCCTCAGCTAACCTACGCTGCATGGCCTCCCTGATCCTGCAAAGTCTGCGGAAGGATCCTCGTATTCTTCGGATCAAGGTGAGGGACCATTACTGGCTGGCCACTCTCCTTGATCCACGGTACAAGGGTAAGGTTGCGGACCTTATCTTACCGTCGCAGAGGGAGCAGAGGATGAGACATCTCTGGGAGGCCTTGCAGAAAGGTCTATGCAACGCGCTCCCAGAGACTGGGAGGTTACAAACTCCTGGTCCTGGACAACGAGTGGCTGAGGCTTCGGTCAGTCAAAGAAGGAGTGGTGGGGGAAGGTGGCCGTCTGGCCGATGCATTCAGACAATTTTTTAGTCCGCAGCCCCAAGGTATGATCGGTTCCAGCAACCATCGCCAGCGTCTGATATACATGGTGCAGGAATACCTATGGGCAAGGTCAGACTTGGACACCTTTCCCACCGAAAATCCTCTGGCTTACTGGGTCTTGAGGATGGATCACTGGCCAGAGCTTGCACAGTATGCAATTGAGCTACTGGCCTGTCCTGCATCCAGCGTTCTTTCGGAACGCACATTCAGTGCTGCTGGAGGCTGTCACGGATCACAGGGTGCGCCTGTCCACCGACTCGGTTGATCGACTGACCTTCATAAAGATGAACCAGTCTTGGATCACCACCAGCTACCAAGCACCTGAAGCTGATAACAGAATAATTTATTTTGAAATGTCACATCCCTTCAAGACTGCCTATGCTGATGCTGAGTGACTGTCCTGTTATGTTGACTGACTATCCTCCTCAATGATCCGATTCATGATGATAGCTTGGAAGAACATTTTTGTTTCTGGGTGCCACCACCAGTGGCTAAGGCCCAATTTTTCAGCCCCTGTTTAACAGGGGCATGTAATTATAATTTTTTATGCAATGCTTTGCAGCAGGGCTCATTCCTGCACTCCAACTAGAGTATCTGGGAGAGGTTGCAGTGTTGTGGCACCAGCACCAGTGCCTAAGGCCCAATTTTTCAGCCCCTGTTTAACAGGGGCGTGTAATTACAATTTTTGATGCAATACTTTGCAACAGGGCTCATTGCTGTGCTCCAAGTACAGTATCTGTGAGGGGTTGCAGTGTTGTGGCACCAGTGCCTAAGGCCCAATTTTTCTGCCCCTGTTTAACAGGGGCATGTAATTACAATTCTTGATCTAATAATTCACAGCAGGGCCCATTCCTGCGCCCACCAAGAGTAACTGTGAGGGCTTAGTGTTGTGGCAACACCACCACCCCCACCAAAGGCCCAATTTTTTTGCCCCTCTTCAACAGGGGCATGCAATTACAATTCTTGATCTAATAATTTACAGTAGGGCCCATTCATGCGCCCACCAAGAGTAACTGAGGGCTGACAGTGTTGTAGCACCAGCACCACCACCAAAGGCCCAATTTTTCCTACCACTGTTCAACAATGGCATGTAATTACAATTCCTGATATAATAGTTCACAGCAGGGCGTTCCAGCGCCCACCAAGAGTAACTGTGAGGGCTCACAGTGTTGTGGCAACACCAACATGTAAGGGGCAAATTTCAGCAGAGTATATACGGCAGGCCCCTACTTTCAAACATCCAACTAACAAACGACTCCTACTTGCAAACGGAAGGAGGCAACAGGAAGTGAGAGGAAATCTACCCCTAGGAAGGGAAATTCTCTCCTGTAAGAGTTAATATGGGAAAAGGGTGTCTCCTCTCTACTGATGCTTTATCACCAATCCTTGTTTCAATAAAAACCCCACCTTTTCAAAAACATTTGCCATTGGGACGGAAAGTGAGGTGAAATGTTCTGAACAGGTGCACAGACAGCAAAACAAATGTTACAGGGGTGATAACCCTTCCCTATGTTTTCCAAAAAGCTTAAAAATAGATTTTTTGGCTGGAGCTACCACTTAAACAATGTACCTGTTCCAAATTACAAACAGATTCTACTTAAGAACAAACCTACAGTCCCTGTCTTGTTTGCACCGCCTGTATACTGCTGTTCAGAGTATATAGGGCCTTTTTTTATTTTGGGTGCGGGGTTCCCCTTAATATCCATGCAAGACCCAAAGGGGCTGGTAATGGGATGAGGTGGGGGGGGGGGGGGTGATGGGGTAGCCATGCCATTTTTCTCAAAGATTTTCATCCATATTACCGGGACCAGACATTACATTAAAGCCGCAAGCAGTTTTATATGGCTTTTTTCCCCCTTTACAAATGTCATTTTGTGCAGTTCTAAACACGGGAAACACATGCCACTTCACAGGCATACTTTAGACACCCCCCCCCCCCCCCCCAGGTACAATATTTAAAAGGAATATTTCACTTTTTTTTTTTTTCACTTTATGCATCATTAAAATGACTGCTCCCGAAAAACTGCCGTTTTTAAAACCCTTTTTAGGACAATAACATGCATATTAGTCGTTATAATTAGCACTTTAGATTTCGAACGTTCGCGTCCATTGTATTTAATAGGGTTCTAACGTTCGGCTCATCCCTAGACAGCATATACGTATGGGAAGGCTCCGCCTCCCTGCCTAATTCAGGACCGGTTATACTATAAAAGTAGGTCTCCTCCCTTCCTGCAGTATTCTTATAACTTAGTATCACTGTGAAAGCCTTTATTATATTTTCGTGATTTTATTTTTATTTTTTTTATTTTTTTGGGAGGGGACCTATATGCTGTCATGCTTGCATCAGGAAAGGAAAATTACCATCAAGTATAAAATTTTCCCTTTTCCTGACACAGCATGACAGCATATACGTATGGGATGTACCAAATCAAGAGACACTGCTCAAGTGTTTAAGAGGATTAGATCTATCCCCACGAACGACTGAGATGTATTGTAGTTAAGACTGCTGGATCCACAAGAATGGACTCCCAACGTGTTGAATGTAGACCAGGTCGTAGTTTTACATATTAATTCTGGAGGAACTATTCTGGAGTTCCATCAATGAATGCGCAGTCTGGCAGAGCAGTCTCTACCCTCATCTGATGGGTTTGTCCTAGTCATCTAAGCTTTGACTAACTTGATCCGCACCACTGTGATTGTCTTCGTTAGACAGTGATTGTCTTTTTACGATGCCGTTCGGCTTGATGAGCATCGTTTTTCTCCTAGAACAAGGTCTCTCTTTAACCTTGACTATTTTCAATGTTCGTAGTACTTCAAACACTTTAGTTTGGATATGCCAGAATGATGATGTTCTAACCCAGGTTGCAAAGATACCAACCTGTGTATAGTGTTGAGGAAGAGACTAGAGCTATTTTGCCTGATAATTTCAGCAACAAAAGGTAGTTTATGGCTTGGCACTTGGATGTCTGAAATCCTTCTAGACCTATTCGCCAAAAGGAATAATTATTCCATGTTACTGGCCATATTTAGGATGTCTTATCCCTCTAAATGGAGAGTGAGATAATGTGTCTCACACCATTTGGAAGACCCCATGGGGGAAAGAATAACTTGCCCAGGTCTTTCGAAATTGGTTGCCAAGATATGCAACCATTACTGGATCCCAGAGAGTGAGGACACGACTGAGTTTCATGTATTCTTTAATGCAGTCTCTAGGCTTACTTGTATACAATTCAATCCTTACAGTAAGAAACAGAGAATTCCATCCTTTAAATTCTGTAGATTTTTCTTGTATCTAATGTACTTGAAGTCTGGAGTAGGCCCTCTGACCTTCATAGGATTTCAAACACTAAACGGTGAGACCTCCACTTCTTGGTCTTCAGCATCAAGATATAACTTGTATGAATTTGGAAGATACCGTTGGCCACGCTGTATGAGGTGTTGGACCTCAGAAAGGAGAATAGGAGGTTCTCGGATCCGAGACCGTACCTGCGGATATTATGGCCTGCAAGCCACAGGGCAATTATTGTTATTACCACCGGACGGCTGCGAATCCGGATAAGGATCCTGGAGACTATTAGGTTTGTTGAATATACATATTGGCTAATCTGCCGACCCAGTTGGCTGTCATTAGTTTCTCTGCTTCCACCTCTGGGAAGCCACCCAGGTTACTGTCA
Source organism: Rana muscosa (assembly GCA_029206835.1). Lineage (NCBI taxonomy): Eukaryota > Metazoa > Chordata > Amphibia > Anura > Ranidae > Rana > Rana muscosa. Next base: position 650,001,813 of record CM055121.1, on the reverse strand, counting down.
GACCAATATCTTGATAGCCTTATTTGTTGCCGATCCCTTGACCGGCTTTTTGTTTTGGAGACTGTCCCTTGTCATCCAACGTCTTTTGTATATCTTACGCCATCTGACCGCAAGTTCTAGAAAACCCTAACCTAACATGCTGGGAGATACCTCTGACAGAAGTTGACTAGTTTTGCATTCCTTCTTGACAGCGAAGATAGGCCTTCCCCATTTTGCTGAGTCTTTTCAGCATAGTTGAGGCTCTTTTTGTTGCGTTTCGGAAAGACTCCAGTCTGCGACCGCTATAACTCTGACTTTTGGACACCTTGTTTTCCATTGACATGAATACCCGACGAGTAACCACTTGGGATGATTGGTATGCCTAATAGCTGATACGCTGAAAGATTAGTTAGTTTAGCTACCTCCCCAAGAGGGGACTTTTCTCCTCTGTGGAGTTACTGTTTCTAGTGCAGGAAGTAAGTCTTTCCTTACTACAAAACCAGTTAATACAGTTGTCAATCTTTCCTTGGGCACCTCGGACCTCATGGATTACTACAGGCTACTTTATCGCTCTTGCGACCGTGGGATGCAACCAATGGGAAAGAGCCATTTGTTCAAGTGAGATACTTATACTGTTGCTCTCTCTGAGTGTAACTTTATTGTATTTTTTCAGAGATTCAGAATTGCTTCCCGGTAGGTCAGTGTTGTGATGAGACTAGTTGGTCTCTCGATGATGGTTCCTCCCGACTCGATCAGAGTCTGTACTGGGACTCTTTTCCCAGAATCTGGAAGTCATTGCGCCAGTCTGTTGTCCAGACAAGGCTCACCAGAAGTCCTTGGTCCCGCAAGTCGGCCTCTAATGGACCCAATATCCCAGGAAATGTCCGGAGTTTGTGGAAAGGTCACAGTCTGCCAGATGAACTCGTAGTGAACTCTAATTGCCAAGCAAAAGGTACTTGCTGAAACATGGGTATTTCAAAGTGTGTATATACAGTATACACACTCACCCACACACACACCCACCCTTGTGGATGACCACAACATACAGGATATAAGGTAATACCGACATATAATCACACATAGGTTGGACTTGATGGACCTGTGTCCATCCTCAACCTCACCCCCTATGCAACCATGCAATTATACAACTTGCTAGGTCTAAAGACCATTGACAGTCTTAGCCTAGGTTTCCACTATTGCGACCTAAAATCGTGCGATTTTACTGCGATTTCTAAGTGTCTTGAATCAATGCCTGTGTATTCTTGAGGTCTATGGCCCCAGTTAGATCACAGTGGGATCAAAAGTAGTGTAGGTACTACTTTACCGTTGCAGCGACTTGGGGTCGCACCGCTATGAACGATACTCCTTGGAAATCATGGGGTATGATTTGTGGAGTTCGAGCCTTACTGACGGCTGGAGAGATTAATTGCAACAATGGCCTGTGCAATTTTTTGGATCCTTATCCTTCCGCTTGTTATTCAAGTCTTACTTTTGACTAACGAATATGTAATCACAACCCTTGTGCTCTGATGCTATGAAGGGAATGCAATGAATTGGTAGAGAGAAATTAAAAAAATTCCATTGGCTTCCTTAATGCACAGGACCCACGGATCCCAAGCTCAAATTTACATATAACTGTCAGCTGATCCTATTGGGTGGCTTGGGTTTAGGCAAATAAAGATGATTCTTGATTCTTTATTCTCCGCTATAGTTCTCCCAGGTCTAACCTGTCATTCACTCTTTGTTACTTTGCCTTTTGGCTATCCTCTGGTCATTGGTGATTAACATCAGGAATTAATCCTCCTAAATATCACCAGACCCGACTTGAACAGTCACCACTCTGACTTAAAGCGGCATGTGTTTACTTGTGGGATGGGACATAAGGGTCCACTGACCACAATGATTACTGGAGAAACAGCATACAGTTTTGTATCCGCAGTGTCTGAACTGCATCATTGGCTACTCCATTTTCAATCTAGGATCCGCCATCTTAGAGAGTTTATCACTGAGCAGAGCTCTGCTTTCATCCTGTCTGGGATCCTGACAGTCTGGCTACCGAAGTGAGCTCAATCGCAGGACACAAAAAACACTATTAACAGTAGTATGAACCTTCTTCATCTCTGGATCTATTTGCTGTCCCAGGGTCTCTGCAAAGGATATTGCCTCTTCTGTTGGAAGAATGGCACCCTTGGTTAATCTGAGGCAGCCTGTTTGGCCGGCTGATTTTGAGGCAGGAGGTACCCTTTAGATGCCTTTGTTTGAATAGCTTAGTCCCTGAGCTCCACACAGTCTGTTTGGACGGGGTTAAAGTATCCACCTGTTGCTTCTGATATGCCAACTTGTCATAGCAATTTCCCAGAAGCAAGCTCTGAGGTAGAGGTTGCCTTTAAACAAACACAACTGTTTGATTAGGCTTGGTATGGAACCATTAGTGACTGTAGGTCTTTTCAGTCTCTGCCCCTTTGTCACTGTCTTTGGCCTGCAACCTTGTTTTGCATTTTGGCCGACACACCAGTTACCACCAGACCACTATGATTACTGTAGAGATTTCTTGATCTGCCTCTTCTGGCAGTTAACTACATAGTGGTTATTTCAGGGCTGAAGAGGATCTGTCCCCTGTTGCAGAAGCAGGTTGACTGGTGTTGGTGTTGAGGGTTGGAGAGATTTACACTCATTCTGCCCATAATGTGCACTCTTTTAGGATATAGCATATACCTACCTGCCCTCGCCTTAGTTAAAGTTGCTTGTCACTAGGAAGGCTGATTGCTACTGGTTCACAGATGAGCTGAAAGCCTGGAGCCATGCCTGGGGTATTTGCCATAAGTAGTAACCACTACAAACCACATAGCTTTCTGTGGGGTACCCCAAATAACAAAAGCAATTACCTATTGATAACAGGTAAGTACTAAGGAATGTGACTAAACAGATCCTGACTTTTATTTTAGCACCAAGGTCAGCATGTAAATGCATAGAAATAAACACATCACAGTCAGTCATTCACACTGTAGAGTTAATGTAATCACAGACAAGCAGCGCAATTAATAGTCATCTGACAATTAGCACTAGCAGGTTAAACCTACCTTAGACACATGTACCACCAAGGGTCATACCACAACCAAGCATCAATACACAGTGAGCCCAGCCTGCAGGGCCAGGCCCTGCATTAAAAGGAAAGGGCTCAATATCACCTGTTATCAGTTCAAGCATTAGCAAAACTGCAGACACAGACTTCAATCTGTGAAACATTAGTTAGTAAACAGAGTGGCACTATGGACAGCCAGAAAGATTCGCATGTGTCATATATGCTTTTCATAAATGCAAACTAACAGCATACCTGCAGAAAATAAGTCAAGACTGTAGGGCCAGGCTTGTTCAGTTAGTAGGAAGGCTTCAGCCCAGCACAGCACACCTGCTATCATCATTAGCAGTATTGCAGATACAACCACAACCCTTCAGAAATGCAAGCTTAACCACATACTTGCAGCAGTAACTGAATGGAATTGTGCACCATGTGGTGCCTTACCACCTGCATGCTTCATGTCCAAACAGAAAGTCCAATGAATGTCCATCCATGGCGTCATGATAAAGGAGCAATACCTAGAGACCAGATGCCCTCACCCCCATATCTTCCTTGGATCTTGAGGGGAGGTCTCCCCCATATAGGCGTTCATGTCTGCCTTTACAGCGGGGAGCTTCGTCACAGGAGAGGCTTGAACCTGTGCGGCTTGGCCAGAAGCGTCCGGCAAGGCGAGGGAAAAATAAAAATTCTGCTTTTAGCAGTAGCATAACCAGCTGTAGCAGTGAGGGAAAAAAAAAAAAGAGAATACTGCAGGAAGGGAGGAGACCTACTTTTATAGTATAACCGGTCCTGAATTAGGCAGGAAGGCGGAGCCTTCCCATACGTATATGCTGTCATGCTGTGTCAGGAAAGAAGAAGCCACACATTGTTGAGTAGAAAAATATTTTTACCCCCCCAAAAAATTTTTGGGGGGTTTTGCATAAACACGCATTTTTCAAACAATATAACATATAAAAACAATGGAACTTACAAAGTTCAACCTTAGAAAAACTGAAGGCAATATCAGACATTATATAGTATTTAAAAAATGTGTTGCTGTTGCCTTCATGAGATGGGGTGATGTCACCCCTTAACAAACCAAATTTGGAAGATGCACACAAATTGTGCATCAAAATGGGGATTTCCTTCCTGATCCCATGCCAAATGTCAACATGTGCTATCTCCCATCATGGGGGATCAATTGACGTGTTTTGGGGGTGGACGTGCTTTGGGGGTGCAAACCCTTCCTCTCCCCTACTTGAGTTGCGAGGAAGGGTTTGCCCCCTCAAAACACATACATTGATTTGCCCTGATGGCAGACAGCACATGTTGACACACTGGGGTTGATTTACTAAAACTGAAGAGTGCAAAATCTGGTGCAACTCTGCATAGAAACCAATCAGCTTCCAGGTTTTATTGCCAAAGCTTAATTGAACAAGCTGAAGTTAGAAGCTGATTGGCTACCATGCACATCTGCACTAGATTATGTGTGCTCCAGCTTTAGTAAATCAACCCCACTGTGTGCATCTTCCAAATTTGGCTTGTTAAATTACACAAAAATTTCAAAAAGTAGGCCACAAAAACGTGAAATGGTGGCATTAAAAACATCTTTACACTCTCCCCAAAACATCAATAATGTTTTTAATTTGTTGGTCAAAATGATATAGTTTGTGCGTTATAACGTTGATTTCTCGACTCATAACCATGAGATCCTGGATTATGACTTGTGCGCTCCCACTGGAGAAAGCAGGAGATTGATCTTCCACAAACAGCACATCACAAAAGGTATACTTTAGCACACAGATATTTGAGGTCAGAAATAGGAAGATGAAACATTGTTTGGAAGTGGGGTACAATTGTCTTTTTTGGCAGAGTTATAAGCTGAAGACATGTTTTTAAATGTATTTCTAAGCTGGAATCCTAACCTTTTTTGTCCACGTCACACACATGGAGACACCCCCAAAGTATCCACTGTAGCACCTATGTGGGACACCTTAAAAAGGTTGTTCTGGTGTCCCACACAGGTGCTCCAGAGTACAGCTGTGGAACCAGCTGCTGAGTGTCCTCTCCTTTACACTGAATCAAGTTTGCATTTTACATTCTAGTTCAAAAACACATCATCTAGACAACAATGTTTATAAACGTTGTTTTAATAGAAATAAGCATGAACAAATGTGGTTTACCTGTATCTGCGCAAAATATCTAATTTTGTGGAGGATTCATGTTTACTACGAACGATTATACTTTGGCCACTACCCTGAAAGTTGCCATTTTCAAATATCCAACCAGTCAATCAAAGTACATGGAGCAAAACATGCAAGTATAATATTCAAATTATTAATAACACAGGAGAAATACTTACTTTTTACTAGCATTCTTTTGATCTTCCTGTACTGCTCCGGCTCCCTCAGCTTCAGGTCAGACCACCTTTTTCTCAGCTGCTCCTTGGATCTCCGGACCCCAAATTTATGGTACAGACTCCTCGCCACTTTGCCCATTATTTTGGCCTTCCTGAGATTAGGGGTGTTGTACGGCCCATGCTTCCCATCATAATCTCTCCTCCGCAAGATGTCCACCATCTCCGCAAAGGACATATTACTGACCTTGTATCTTCTTCTCCTGGATCGGGACGTTTCCGGGCTTTTTCATCGTCGGAAGTTAAAACAACCCGCACCTGCTGTGTCACCGACATGTCGTCTCCCACTGTGCGTAGAAAGAGAAGGGGCCGGGAATATCCAAGGAAGGACATCAGGGGCGGGTACGTCAGGGGCGGACGACGTGGGAGCTTAGTTCCACGCATGCGCAGGGAATATAATGAGAACACGCATGTGTCGTAACGACGTTGTGTGTGCGGAGTAAGGAGGACCGGAAGTTCCGAACGTCACTGACGAAGGTAAAAATTAAAGTTGGGGCATCAGTGGCCTATAATGAATCATGATTTTAAAGGGCTAGATTGGGATAATATTAGGACAGTTTAGGCTGACCTAGTGTTTTTGTCTTGTGTTTTATCTTGCAGCAAAAATGCAGTGTTTTAAGGATCCTGTGATATTCCGAGCATTTACCGATAAATATAGAGAGCTCACCAACTTGTGGGAGGTTAAAAACTCTTTATATCATAATCGAGGGCATCAATTGAGAAATTAGCGGAATATATGAAGACCTGGATCCCAGGGGCAGACTATAACATGATGAATAGTGATGAGCTTCGAGTTCGAGTCGAACCCATGTTCGACTCGAACATCGGCTGTTCGCCGAATTTCGAACATTATGGGCCGTTCGCGCCAAATTCGAGAGGCGCGTCACGGCCCATAATTCACTGCGGCATTGCAGTGCATTGCTGGCTGATGATTGGCCAAGCATGCACTATGACCCGCATGCTTTGGCCAATCACAGCGCGGTAAGAACGGAGAGCCGTAATTGGCCAAAGCCAGGGTGGCTTTGGCCAATCATGGCTCAGAGGAGTAGGTACACGCCCCACACTATATAAGGCTTGGCGGCCTTGTGTAGTGTGTTGGCGTTGGTTAAAGAGAGAGCTTACAGAGAGAGAGAGAGAGAGAGAGAGAGAGAGAGAGAGAGAGAGACATACAGTGTAATTTATATTGAGTTAGATAGAGCAGGCAGGCGAGTCAGTTAGCTGCAGTTACAGTGTGTAGAGGATATATATGCATCCTAGGTGTTGTATATATATTGTGAGGGGGTTAACTCGGTAGCGGGTGTGTGTGACCCCCTGGTTGGGCTCCCCACACAAAAACAGGGCCAGCAGACGGAGGTTGTGGTTTTCAAAATCAAAAGGTGCGGTTTATTTCTCTATGTACAGTGACAAAAACACAGCAAAGCCAAAAAGAAACATAAACAAAATAAATCCTGGTCAGTTTGACCTCTGACTAAACATGCAGGTTTCCTAAACTAACAACTGGGATCAGCCTGGTGCTGTCCTAGTCCCTAAGTCCCTGGTTTAGTAAAAGTCCAAACAAATAGCCACACAGGCTTTGCCTCACCGCACAGGGGTTCACTCTCCCTAGACAGTCCACACAGGTCTGGGTCCAGGCATGAGCTAACATCTAATGAAGCTGGGAGTTTTTATAAAGGCCTTAAATGAGCTGACAAGCTTCAGCTGGTCTCATTAACTCCCTGCCTGCACGACGCCCAGCCCTCTCTCTAGAGGTATGAGTCATCCATGAGCCCACTAGCCTCAGCTGGGCTTCATCAACTCCCTAGTTGTATAAGTCGGCATAAAGCCTGAATCTGGGAGAAATATATCTACCCCCCTGGATGCAACCAGGTGACTTTACCTTCCTGCTGTCACATACCCCCCCCTCTTGTTTTAACCTTGGGGTTGGAACACCAGCAATCAGGCATTCATGTACTCGAGACAAAGCATCCACATTCCCCATTTGAACGCCAGGGCGATGCTTTACTGTGAAGTTGAATTCCTGGAGGGCCAGGAACCACCTATTCACTCTTCTATTTGTCTCCTTGTTTTGAGCCATCCACTTTAACGGAGCGTGATCCGTAACCATGTCAAAGTGCCTACCTAGCAGATAGTACCGAAGGGAATCTAGAGCCCACTTCACCGCTAAACACTCCTTTTCAACCGTGGCATAATTTACCTCATGGGACTTCAACTTCCTGCTGAGGTAAATGACTGGGTGCTCTTCCCCGTTCCAGACCTGGGACAATACTGCTCCTAACCCCACATCTGACGCATCACTTTGTACGACAAAGTCTTTAGAGAAGTCGGGTGAGTACAACACTGGCTGGCTACATAAGGCTTGTTTCAAGAATTGGAATGCTGCCTCAGCCTCGGGGGTCCATTTAATCATGACCGACCCTTTCCCTTTCGTCAGGTTGGTTAGGGGCACAGCCTTAGAAGCAAAGTGGGGAATGAAGCGCCGATAATAACCCGCGATTCCCAGAAAGGCCCGTACCTGCTTCTTGCTGTTGGGACGTGGCCAACTCTGGATGGCCTCGACTTTGTTGAGTTGGGGTTTTATCACTCCCCTGCCAATGGTGTACCCAAGATATTTGGCCTCCTCCTGCCCAATGGTACACTTCTTGGGGTTAGCCGTAAACCCCGCTTCCCGGATAGAGTCTAGGACTGCTTGCACTTTTGGCAGATGTGAGGCCCAATCTGTGCTATGGACAATTACGTCATCCAGGTAAGCCGCAGCATACTTCCGATGGGGCCTCAGTATCTGGTCCATTTTCCGCTGGAATGTGGCCGGCGCATTCTGTAACCCGAACGGCATTCTCTTATATTGGAACGCCCCGTCTGGGGTTACAAATGCGGTTTTCTCTTTGGCCGACTTGGCCAGGGGAATTTGCCAATACCCTTTTGTGAGGTCAAGAGTCGTCATGTATCGGGCTGTTCCCAGCCGGTCGATCAACTCATCTATACGTGGCATGGGGTAGGTGTCAAATTTTGTAACTTTGTTCAACTGACGAAAATCGTTACAAAATCGCCAGCTCCCATCCGGTTTAGGCACCAACACAATGGGACTAGACCAATCACTTTGGGACTCCTCTATCACCCCTAAGTTCAGCATTTTCTGTACTTCCTCCCGTATTGCCTCCCGTCGGGCCTCTGGGATCCGATATGGTTTTAACTTCACCCTTTCACCGGGCGGGGTAATAATATCATGCTCTACCCCAGATGTTTGTCCCGGCAGCTCAGAGAACACCTCCTTGTTGCGAAGCACAAACTCCTTAACCTCCTGTTGTTGGGGTTGTGACAAGGTGGCTGCTATTCCAACCTCCGGAATCACGCAACCAGTTTGAGCTGGTGACCAAGTTTCTGCGACTAGGGACTCTCTATCCCTCCAGGCTTTCAACAGATTAACGTGATATATCTGTTCGGGCTTTCGCCTTCCTGGTTGTCTGACCTTGTAATTCACTTCGCTCACTTTTTCCATTATCTCGTAGGGGCCTTGCCATTTGGCAAGGAATTTACTTTCAACCGTAGGGACAAGTACCAATATCCTATCCCCCGGGGAAAAGGTACGGGTCTTTGCTCCACGGTTGTACACTCTCTGCTGTGCCAACTGCGCTTGGGCCAAATGTTCCTTCACGATGGGCATTACCTGTGCAATTCGATCTTGCATCAGGGCGACATGCTCAATCACACTCCTGTGGGGAGAACTCTCACTTTCCCAAGTTTCCTTGGCAATATCCAACAGCCCTCTTGGGTGTCTCCCATACAGTAACTCAAAGGGGGAGAATCCCGTAGAGGATTGGGGCACCTCCCTAATAGCAAACATCAAATAAGGAAGTAGACAGTCCCAATCCTTTCCATCTCTATCCACCACTTTCTTCAACATTTGTTTTAGGGTTTTGTTGAATCTTTCAACCAGCCCATCGGTTTGGGGGTGATACACAGATGTACGCAATTGCGTCACTTTGAACAATTTACACAGCTCTTTCATAACCCGGGACATAAAGGGTGTACCTTGGTCCGTAAGCAGTTCTTTACAAATACCCACCCGGCTAAAAACAAGAGATAGCTCTTTGGCTATGGTTTTGGCCAAGGTATTTCTGAGAGGGATCGCTTCTGGATAACGGGTGGCATAGTCCATTATAACCAATATGTACTGGTGCCCCCTAGCGGACTTGATTATAGGACCTACCAAATCCATTGCGATTCTCTCAAACGGGACCTCAATGATGGGTAGAGGGACCAGCGGGCTACGGAAATGTGGCATCGGGGCCGACCTCTGACACACAGGGCAGGAGGAACAATAATTTTCTATGTCCTTCATCACCCCAGGCCAATAGAATCTCTGTAATACCCTCTCTCGGGTTTTCTCTGTCCCCAGATGACCTCCAAGAATGTGCCCATGGGCCAACTCCAACACCAACTTCCTGTAAGGTTTGGGCACCACAAGCTGCTCAACGGTTTCTTCTGCCCTTTTTGCCACCCGATACAGTAGGTCCTTCTCTACGCTGAAGTATGGGTAAGTGCAGGTATTATCTGGGTTCACTAACTCGCCATCTATTTCCACTACGTTTTCCCGTGCCTTTATTAGGGCGGGGTCTTTTAACTGTTCTGTGGCAAAAATTTTCCCTGTGAACCTCCAGATCAGAAAACTCCACAGACGGTAGGTTTTCGTCTGAGGAGGTGGGCTCCTCTCCAGTTTCTTGAGTCTCCCCTGCCAATACTGACAAGGGAAATTCTGGAGAGTCCTCACCACTCTCAGAGGAGTTCTGGCTATCACATTCCTGGTACATAGGGGCACCAGTGGGGGGCTCAGGATCATCCCACAGTTCCCAGAACTTCGGAAAATCCCTTCCCACAATGGCATCATGCGGTAATTGAGATACTAACCCCACTGGATGAGAGAGGGTACCTTTGGGGGTCTCGAAACACACTGTAGTCACTGGATACTCTCGGGTGTCCCCATGCACACAAATAACAGCTACCTTGCTATTCCCAGAGACCTCTGTTTTAACTAATTCAGCCTTTATCAGGGTCACAAGGCTACCTGAATCCAGTAATACCACAACATTTCTACCATTAATACACATTTTGCATAAATGTTTCTCAGTTCCCCGAATGGCAGTGCATGCGACTGTCGCACACAGCGACTGACGTCTGTCCATCAGAAAGTCACATTGCATGGGTTCCTCCACAACCGGGCAATTTGCTGCAATATGTCCCGCTTGCCGGCAGCGGTAGCAAACAATCCATTTGGCTGCCTCTTGAGCCCCTGACTTCCCAGGCTGTTCTCGCCAAACTTTGGGTAGAGCTCCCACCCTCTCACTCTCTCCACCCTCACCCCTTGGAATCCTCTTATCCGCCCCTGGGGATGGTCTGGTCTTAGGGTGGAAAGTCCGAGAGTCTCTGGAAGAGGCCGTCAGGTTCTCTGTAGCCAAGTATCTCTCTACACGATCCACAAGTTTACCGGCCGTTTCTGGGTCTCCATGGCTTACCCACTTTTGAATGGCGGTAGGAAGAGCTCTCAAGAAACGATCCATCACAACACGTTCCACAATCTCCGGTGCGGACAAAGTCTCTGGCTGTAGCCACTTCCTGCTCAGGTGAATGAGATCATACATTTGAGACCTGGGGGGTTTTCCAAGCTGGAAAGTCCAGTTATGCACACGCTGAGCCCGGACAGCCAGGGTGACACCCAGCCTTGCCAATATTTCAGCTTTTAGCATCACATAGTCTTTTGCTTGGTCAGGCTCTAGGTCATAGTAAGCCTTCTGCGATTCACCAGTTAACAGAGGAGCCACCAGTCCAGCCCACTGCTCCTCAGGCCACTTTTCTCTTTCAGCAGTCCTTTCAAATGTGGTCAAAAATACCTCTGGATCATCCTCTCCAGTCATTTTTGTCAATAAACGACTCACCCCAAAGGACGCGGTATTAGTGGGACGGCTTTCCTCACTGGTCTGCGGACGTTGCTGCATTACTGCTTCCATTTGTTGTAGTCTCTGCTCTTGCTTCTGTAACAGGTCTATGAAGCGGGCCTCAGATTGCTGCTGGGCTTGTTGATGAGCTTGCTGCTGGGCTGCAAGGCTCCTTTGCAAACCTGCATTTGTCTGCTGTTGATTGGCATTTGCTAGAGCCAGCTGTTTCAGTATCTCCTCCATGCTGGCTTAAAAAAAACTGCCACTGGTTCTCCACCAACTGTGAGGGGGTTAACTCGGTAGCGGGTGTGTGTGACCCCCTGGTTGGGCTCCCCACACAAAAACAGGGCCAGCAGACGGAGGTTGTGGTTTTCAAAATCAAAAGGTGCGGTTTATTTCTCTATGTACAGTGACAAAAACACAGCAAAGCCAAAAAGAAACATAAACAAAATAAATCCTGGTCAGTTTGACCTCTGACTAAACATGCAGGTTTCCTAAACTAACAACTGGGATCAGCCTGGTGCTGTCCTAGTCCCTAAGTCCCTGGTTTAGTAAAAGTCCAAACAAATAGCCACACAGGCTTTGCCTCACCGCACAGGGGTTCACTCTCCCTAGACAGTCCACACAGGTCTGGGTCCAGGCATGAGCTAACATCTAATGAAGCTGGGAGTTTTTATAAAGGCCTTAAATGAGCTGACAAGCTTCAGCTGGTCTCATTAACTCCCTGCCTGCATGATGCCCAGCCCTCTCTCTAGAGGTATGAGTCATCCATGAGCCCACTAGCCTCAGCTGGGCTTCATCAACTCCCTAGTTGTATAAGTCGGCATAAAGCCTGAATCTGGGAGAAATATATCTACCCCCCTGGATGCAACCAGGTGACTTTACCTTCCTGCTGTCACAATATTTATACACTGTATTCAGTTTAGCTAGATCCGTTCCTGTTATTCTCTATACTGTGACAGGCAGGCAGGTGATTGTGCTAGCTGCAGTCAGTGTTTCTCTTAGTGTACCGTGTGCTTTGCATAGCGTTCACCTAAAGCTTACCTGAATACAGTTAGTGGTGTTCTCATAATAAAACCACAGGCAGGGAGCTTCATTAATTTCATGTAGTGTACTTCTGTCCTTTGCACAGCGTTCACTTAAAGGAACCTGAATACAATTTGTGGTGTTCTCATAATAAAACCACAGGCAGAGAGCTGAAAGTATTTTCAGTTGGTGTACTGTGTCCTCTGCACAGTGTTCACCTAAAACTAACTGAAGACAATTGCTGCTTTTCTCATACTAATACCACAGCAGGCAGTTGATTCTGATAGCTGCATTATCAGTACAGATATATAGATATATATATACATCCCACCTTTGTGCAGCTACATCTCACTGCAGGCCATTAGTATGTCTGGAAGGCAAACAAGGAGAGGCAGACAGTCACAAGGCAAAAAAAGAGGGCAACAGTGTCTAGAGGCAACAGTGCTGGTCGTGGACACAGTGCATTCCTTATCAGCACGTGGCCGTGGGACACGCTTGTCCTTTTCGGCAGCTGGCCATGTTCAGCCGCAACATGCCCAAGACTTGGTAGAGTGGATGACCTAGCCGTCCTCATCCTCTCTCACCCAGGCTCAGGGTACTTTGTCTGGCAAAGCAGCTGCCAAAGCGGCCTCTTCCCTCGGCTCAATGGCATCAGTCACTCCTTCCCCAGCCCCACCATGTCCTCTTGGAGTCCCCCCGAACAGTTTGACCACAGTGTTGGGTTCATGCTCCAGGAGGATGCCCAGCGTTTTGAAGGCTCCAATGATGGAACCCAGCTAGAGGAAGGCAGTAACGTGAGCCCAGAGAGAGGAGGTAGTAACGTGAGCCCAGAGAGAGGAGGTAGTAACGTGAGCCCAGAGAGAGGGGGTGCCCAACAAGGACAGCTATCTGGCAGTCATGTTCCCCCATGATGAGGAGCGAGGGGATGATGAGGTCACTGACTCCACGTGGGTGCCTGATAGGAGAGAGGAGGAGGAGGCACATCTGCAACAAGGCAGGATGCCCTCCAGGGGCCAGCTTAACGGCAGAACACCAACTGCATCACACCGCAGAGCTCCGCATGTGCAGGGCGCTCTGTCTCACGTTATTCCAAAAGTTCTTTGGTGTGGGCCTTTTTTCAGTTGTGTGCAGCAGATTCCACTGTTGCCATTTGCAACATATGTCTAAAGCATATCTCGCATGGCCAAAATATCAGCCACTTGGGCACCACGTGCTTGACCAGACATATGTCGTCCTGCCATGCAGTTCATTGGCAAGCCTACCTAAAAGACCCACACCAAAGAACAAAGCAGACCTCTCCTTGCTCCTCATCAGCTGGGATCTCCAACTCCACTATACCTTCAGTCCTCTCTGAAACCTGCACTGAGAGGAATGAAGGCGTAGAATTAGGTGTGTCACAGCAGCCAAGTACTTGCGGGCAATCTGCTATCGGTACACCGACGTCCGATTGTACCAGGCAAATTTCCCTGCCCCAGCTGCTGCACCGCCGAAAGAAGTTCACTCCCAGCCATCCACATGCCCAGTGGTTGAATGCTAGCTTGGCTAAATTGCTAGCACTTCAACTGCTGCCTTTTCAGTTGGTAGACTCTGCCCACTTCCGTGAGTTTTTGGAATGTGCGGTTCCTCAGTGGCAGGTTCCCAAACGCCACTTTTTCTCACGGAAGACGATTCCGGCTCTCTACCAGCATGTGGAAGGCAATGACTTGGCCTCACTGGACAGGGTGGTCAGCCATGCCTGCTGACTCATGATCCAGCAGGCATGGACAGGGACGTTACCTATCTTTCACGGCGCATTGGGTGACTCTGCTGGCAGCTGGGAAGGATGCAGGACAAGGTGCAGTAGTGTTGGAGGTTGTTCCGCCACCACACCTCCAAAATGTTACTACTGGTGATTCTGACACACCTCTCTCCACCACCCCCTCCTCTTCTTCTTCTTCCTCCTCCATGGCCTCTACCTGTGCTTTGTCCTCGAAACCAGCGGTGCTCCGTAGGCGTTCAAGGGGCTACGCAAGTACGCAGGCAAAAAAATGCCATGCGGTGCTTGAGCTGGTGTGCTTGGGGGACAGGAGCCACACTGGGGCAGAGATTCTGTCAGCTCTGCAGGGGCAGGCTCAGAGGTGGTTGACGCCACGCCAGCTTAAGCCAGGAAAGGTGGTTTGCGACAATGGCACCAACCTCCTCACCGCCCTCCGACAGGGACAACTGACCCATGTGCCCTGTTTGGCTCACGTCCTTAACTTGGTGGTACAGCGGTTCTTGGGCAGGTACCCGGGCTTACAGGAGGTCCTGAAGCAGGCCAGGAAACTCTTTGGGCATTTCCACCAGTCATATAATGCCAGTGCTCGGCTGGCTGACCTGCAAAAGGATTACAACCTGCCCAAGAACCGCCTAATCTGTGACATGCCCACCAGGTGGAACTCTACGTTGGCCATGCTGCAGTGGCTGCACACGCAGCAGAGGGCCATCAATGAGTATCTGTTGCAATTTGGCACCAGGACAGGGTCAGGGGAGCTTGGATTTTTTTCCCCACACCAGTGGGCCATGATCAGGGATGCATGCACTGTCCTGGCACCATTTGAGGAGGCCACGAGGATGGTGAGCAGTGACAGTGCATGCATCAGTGACACTGTCCCTCTTGTCCACCTGTTGGAGCACACTCTGCGTGGAATAATGGACAGGGCACTTGAGGTAGAACAGAGGCAGGAAGAGGAGGACTTCCTTACCTCCCAAGGCCCCTTTTATCCAGACAGTGTTCCTGCTGGTCCGGCTATCACACAGGAAGAGAACGAGGAGGAGGAGGATTGTGTCAGCATGGAGGTGGAGACTAGCACTCAGCATCAGCAGCAGTCTTCAAGGGATCAATTACAGTCCCAAGACAACCGTGGACTTGTACGTGGCTGGGAGGAGGTGGCTGCGGATCATGTCGTCCTCAGTGACCCAGAGGACTCCGCACCGAATGCCTCAGCAAACCTACGCTGCATGGCCTCCCTGATCCTGCAAAGCCTGCGGAAGGATCCTCGTATTCGTGCGATCAAATAGAGGGATCAATACTCGCTGGCAACCCTCCTTGATCCACGTTACAAGGGTAAGGGTGCGGACCTTATCTTGTCGTCGAGGAGGGAGCAGTGGATGAAGCATCTTCGGGAGGCCTTGCAGAATGGTCTGTGCAACACGTTCCCAGAGACTGTGAGGTTACAAATTCCTGGTCCTGGACAACGTGTTGCTGAGGCTTCGGTCAGTCAAAGAAGGAGCGGTGGAGAAGGTGGCCGTCTGACCGATGCGTTCAGACAATTTTTTAGTCCGCAGCCCCAAAGTATGATCGGTTCCAGCAACCATCGCCAGCGTCTGGTTTATATGGTGCAGGAATACCTAGGGGCAAGATCAGACTTGGGACACCTTTCCCACCGAAAATCCTCTGGGTTACTGGGTCTTGAGGATGGATCACTGGCCAGAGCTTGCACAGTATGCAATCGAGCTACTGTCCTGCATCCAGCGTTCTTTCGGAACGCACATTCAGTGCTGCTGGAGGCTTTGTAACTGATCACAGTGTGCGCCTGTCCACCGACTCGGTCGATCGACTGACCTTCATAAAAATTAATCAGTCTTGGATCACCACCAGCTACCAAGCACCTGATGCTGATGTAACCGAATAATTTTTTTGGAAATGTCAGATCCCTTCAAGACTGCCTATGCTGAGTGACTATCCTTTTATGCTGAGTGACTATCCTCTTCCTCCTCAATGATCATGCTGATAGCTTGTAAGAACATTTTTGGTTCTGGGCACCGCCACCAGTGGCTAAGGCCCAATTTTTCAGCCTCTGTTTAACAGGGGCGTGTATTTACAATTTTTGATGCAATACTTTGCAGCAGGGCTCATTGCTGCGCTCCAACTACAGTCTCTGTGAAGGGTTGCAGTGTTGTGGCACCAGCACCAGTGCCTAAGGCCCAATTTTTCTGCCCCTGTTTAACAGAGGCGTGTAATTAAAACTTTTGATGCAATACTTTGCAACAGGGCTCATTGCTGCGCTTCAAGTACAGTATCTGTGAGGGGTTGCAGTGTTGTGGCACCAGTGCCTAAGGCCCAATTTTTATGCCCCCGATCTAATAATTCACAGCTGGGCCCATTCCTGCGCCCACCAAGAGTAACTGTAAAGACTTACAGTGTTGTGGCAACACCACCACAACCAAAGGCCCAATTTTTCCTACCACTGTTCAACAATGGCATGTAATTACAATTCTTGATATAATAGTTCACAGCAGGGCGTTCCAGCGCCCACCAAGAGTAACTGTGAGGACTTACAGTGTTGTGGCAACACCAACACCTAAGGGCCAAATTTCTGCAGAGTATATACGGCAGGCCCCTTCTTTCAAACATCCAACTTACAAACGACTCCTACTTGCAAAGGGAAAGAGACAACAGGAAGCGAGAGGAAATCTACCCCTAGGATGGGAAATTCTCTTCTGTAAGAGTTAATATGGGAAAAAGGGGTCTCCTTTTCACTGATGCTTTATCACCGATCCTTCTTTCACTAAAAAAAACCAAATTTTCAAAAAACATTTGTCATTGGGACGGAAAGTGAGGTGAAATGTTCTGAACAGGTGCACACTGCACATACAGCAAAACAAATGTTACAGGGGTGATAACCCTTCCCTATGTTTTCCAAAAAGCTTAAAAATAAATGTTTTGGCTGGAGCTACACTTAAAAAATTTGCCTGTTCCAAATTACAAACAGATTCTACTTAAGAACAAACCTACAGTCCATGTCTTGTTTGCACCGTCTGTATACTGCTGTTCAGAGTATATAGGGCCTTTTTTTTTTATTTGGGTGCGGGGTTCCCCTTAATATCCATACAAGACCCAAAGGGGCTGGTAGTGGGCTGGGGGGGGGGGTACCCATGCCATTTTTCTGAATGAAAATTTTCCTTTAGAAATGTCATTTTGTGCAGGGACAGTTCTAAACACGGGAAACATGTGCCACTTCACAGGCATACTTTAGACACCCCCCAGGTACGATATTTTAAGGAATATTTCACTTTTTTTTCACTTTAAGCATCATGTCCCCTGGGGCAGGACCCGGGTCCCCAAACCATTTTTAGGACAATAACTTGCATATTAGCCATTATAATTAGCACTTTTGATTTAGAACGTTCGAGTCCCATAGACTTTAACGGGGTTCTAAAGTTTGCACGAACTTTCGGTCCGTTCGCAGGTTCTGGTGCGAACCGAACCGGGGGGTGTTCGGCTCATCCCTAATGATGAACAATAAAATTAATAATATGAGGAATAGCTACAAGAAACAGTACAAAGAAGTCCGTGAATCCCGGAGATCAGGAGCATCAGCAGACCAAGTACATGTCCCCAAGCTGTGGTACTACCAACACCTGCGATTTCTGGATGACCAGATTGAAGCCAGGGAATCCATTTCCAGCCTTTCCTCCACCCTTCCCTCCACCCTTCCCTCCACCGTTCCCTCCACCCCTGCAGAGGGTGACGAGGAGCTAACTGACCTCGAAGAGCTGGATCTGCACATCTATAGTCAGGTATAGTATTTTTCAACATATTTATTGTCCTAGAATTATTGTTGGGAACTAGATGTTATTATTCCAAAAGAAAATAATAAAAAATTAATTAAAAATAAAATAAAAAAAGACAGTAGTGGGCAGAATTGATTGGGACAAGAATGAAAAATGCTGGGGTCAGAATGATAGTCTTTTCTATTTATTAACAAATTTGCAACAACTAAAACTATGTCCCTTTTTTATACACAGGATGAGTTCAGCCAGGAGGATGAGGCTCTGGAGTGTGGCAGCCAGGAGGAGGCAGGGGTGAGTGGCAGCCAGGAGGAGGCCGGGCCAAGTGGCAGTCAGCAGGTGCCTAGGCCAAGTGGCAGCACCCAGTCAGAGGTGCTTCCCCTCCAGGTGAGACCGAAAAGGCCCAGGAAAATGACCCAGGTGGAGGAGGAATCCCTGAGGATCATAAGGGAAGCAGCAGAGATCATGAGGGCCCCCCTCAACCCTGTAGAGGCCTATAGCTGCTACCTGGCCGATAAGCTCCATAAAGTGGAGGAGGGACAACGTGCCCTCTGAGAGGAGCTTTTTTCTAGGGCCCTTCACAGGGTGGGGTGGGGCCAGCTGACAGAGGCCACACATCTGTGTGATCTGGCCCATCCCTCTCCTCCTGCCACATTCCCACCACCAAAGCCACAGCCTGCAAGGGGGCGTGGAAGGAACGCTGCAGGGAAGCGTGGAGAGAACGCTGCAGGGAAGCGTGGAGGGAACGCTGCAGGGAAGCGTGGAGGGAAGGCTACAAGGAAGACCAGAAAGTGATTCCCTGGCTTCAAGCTGCTCTGCCAGAAGACGCAGTTTGTTGGAGTACCACAGCCTGGGGACATGTATGACATCTGCTGCTGCTCCTGATTTCTGAGATTTTGGGACCAGATTGTGATCCCAATTAGAGGGACTCCTCACGTTATTTATATTATTTTCAATACACTTCATGTCTGCCTTTGGGGTCCAAAGGCTGCATATATTCAACTAATTTCTCAATTGTTGCCCTTCATCTTTATTTTGTTTCCATAATAAATGGATATTTGATTTAATTTAAATACTTGCATATGTGTTTTTCTTGTGAGTAGGAAGGTACATTTCATAAATACAATGTGTAATTAACAAGGGACACCAACACCAACCTCCTTGAGGGGAAAAAAATAAAATAAAAAAATGTTGTTGTGATAACTTGATCAGAAAAAAAAAATGGAGATTACAAGAAAATATTAAAAGGCCAGAAAAAAATAAGGAGATCTTGATTCAAATCACCAACAAAAACAAATAAAAAAAAAAAATGTTTGAGACCTGCCTTTAAAATAAAGTACGAAGATTCATGAGATCACAAAGAAATCATTTTGACAGAACTCGGTGTGAATATCCGCAAGGAAAAAAAATAATGTTTTTCACCATTAGAAAGAAGAAAAGAATGCGCTACATTTAACGATGCAATAATTTGCAGCATGACGAATGTGCTATCTCCATTACGAACGCTAGTTTTACCAGAACGAGCGCTCCAGTCTTGTAATTTAGTCTGAGCATGCATGGATTTTTCTCCGATGGAGTTCCACACAGACGATCGGAATTTCGTATCAGTTTTTTTTCCCATCGGAAAAATTTAACACATGTTCTATTTTTTTACACCGATGGAAAAAAGTCAGATGGGGCCCACACACGATCATTTTTTCCGATGAAAAAAGTCCATCAGACTGGGGGGGGGGGGGTAGAGGCCCAGGACTGAGGGGGGGGGTTAGAGGAGGCCCTGGACTGGAGGGTTCAGTGGAGGCCCTGGGCTGATGTTGGGTGCGGAAGAGGCCTTTAGAGGGCGCAGGAGCGCCGCCCACCCTCGCGCCAGCACCGCCACTGAAAAACAATACATAGATTCATGCATTGCATGAATCTATGTATTGTTGCCGCTGCCGCCCACTATTCAGATGGTCATCCCCTGGCGAGCACGGGCCATCTGAATAACGGCAGCTGGTTGGCTGTGGAAGTGTCTATCAGAGCCAGCAGCCCCGACTTCCTGCCTGTAGCCTTGGAAATGGCGTTATCTAGTTTGTTTCCAAACAAGGAAGTTCCTTCAAAAGGAATTTTGCAACATGCCTGCTTTGAGGCTGGATCAGCAAGCCAGGGGTGCAACCATAGTGCTCGTTTGGCCGTGACCAAAGATAGCATGGACTTAACCATCAAGCGGATGAGATCAATTGATGCTTCTCCCAAAAAGGCGACAGCCAGTTTAAGTCCTTGCACTGCTGAACTTTGTGCTAGTTCCTCCGAGACACCTTTCAGAACGGAGTCTACATTTTCCACCCAGGCCTCCATTGCTTTGGAGGTGACTGCAAGGGCTAAAGCTGGTTTGCAGGCCATTCCGGTCAAGCTATATATTCTTTTGAGGTCTTGGTCAATCTTTCGATCCAGACCATCTTTAAAACATAGTGTCATCTAGTGGGAGGGTGACATGCTTCGCTAGGCGCATTACTGCTGCATCTACGAGGGGAGCATTTTCAAAATGCTTAACGTCCTCAGATTTAAAAGGGATACAGTCTAGAGGTTTTGCTTAGCATAGAAACCTTCTTATCCCCCTTGCTCCATTCTTCCTCAAACACTCCTTTCAGCTCAGAGGGAAGTGGGAAATTGGAGCGTTCTTTCCCCAGCTGCTTAAACAGTTTCCTTTGTTTTTCTGGGGGGGGGGGGGGGGGCAGTGGTATCCTCCAACTTTAAAGTTTCCTTCACTGCCTTGATCAGTGGAGAGACTAAAGCGTAGTCGAATCCCACCGTAGAATCTCCCTCCATCTCGTCATGGGAGGAATCATGGGGCTGCAATTGGCCTGGATCCTCCTGGGCCTCGTCAGCAAAGGAGCCAGACAAGGTGGTGGACTGGCTCCTCGTGTGGGGGGGCAACTATTTCCTTCATAGATTGCTGTACCACACGTTTCACAAGAGACTCAAGATTTTGTTTTTCGGTCTCTTTCTCACCGACCGCTCGGGCATAACATGGGTCGCATAGCGATTTGCCCTCCGGGATTCTGGTCTTACATCCCCAGCAGGCTCTGTGGTCAGAGCGACTATCGCGGTGGTGGTGGCGGTGACTAGGAGGAATGAGAACGTCTCCTATGTCTAGAGGGGGAATGTGAACGTCCCCTATGATGATGGGTCCTAGATGTAGTGCCGCGTCTGGACCTGGAGGATGAATGATGATGCGGCCTGGCAAGGTCCCTGTCTTGTGACTGATGAACTGATATAGCCGGGCTGTAAGAGATAATACAGACAGAGGGAGGCGGAGGAAGGTGGGCAGGATGCAACCGTTAGCAACCACCAGCAAAGGCACAAAAGACACCAACCCCCTACCCACTCCGCACATACCTTGTTCGGGAGGGCTGGCCACACGGCGGTGAAGATGAGTCCATGACGAGGGAGACACAGAAATCCGAAACTACACTACCTAGACTAAGGATAAACAAATCAATGCAAGACCAGCACAAAAAAAAAAATTTTTTTTTTTTTTTTAAACTGTCCCTTTAAGAGACTCTACAGATTACTAAGCATTACATTGCAAATGAGGTGCTTACCCTGTCCTGGTAGTCCCGAGGCTCTGGGATGCTGCCGTTATATGCCCACAGGTTATCCCACCTGTATAGGGCTCTTCGGCGGTTTAAATAACCCGCCGGAATGACTTCACGCCCGGTCCCGCTGCGCGCATGCGCCAAGGGACCAGCCTTACTGCGCCTGTACGGCCTCTGACCCCTCTGCCACACTGCGCATGCGCAAACACCAAGCCTCGGTTTCACCGTGGCTCTGCGCATGTGCAGACGTACAGCGGCAGGAATCAGGAAGGGAATGGCGTCCTGGAACGCAGAAGCATTCCACACAGATACTAATACAAGCGGCGCTATATTGACAGAGAAAACAGCATGGAAAGTTATACTAATACAAGCGGCGCTATATTGACAGAGAAAACAGCATGGAAAGTTATAGAAAAAAGTCTTCAGACCTTACCAGCCGAGATTCACCATCCGTCATGGTACACTGGGGCCACATCCCTCCACCGTAGGGGTATCCATCAGCCCAAAACCACTCGCCCGCTCATAGCTGGGCCTTGGGTGCACCGCACAACTGGTACCTGATCCAACAGACATCCTGGACTGCACCTGAATTGCATGATGAAGGGTCCATGTGAGGAGGATAAAAAAGGAACACCTGTCTGTAGAGGTGAGCTCAAATTTATGGGTAAGGGGTCCTATAGCTGTGGAGAGGAGGCGGGGTAAACCCACACGTAGTCTGCCATGGAGTCTGTCAGGAAAGCATATTTATGTGTTAGAATGGCCCAGTCAAAGTCCAGACCTAAATCCAATTGAGAATCTGTGGCAAGATTTGAAAATTGCTGTTCACAGAGGCTCTCCATTCAATCTGACAGAGCTTGAGCTATTTTGCAAAGAAGAATGGGCAAAAATTACATTCTCTAGATGTGCAAAACTGGTAGAGATCCCCAAAAAGACTTGCAGCTGTAATTACAGCGAAAGGTCGTTCTACAAAGTATTGACTCGGTGGCTGAATATAAATGCACGCCACACTTTTCACATATTTATTTGTAAATCTAAAATTGAAAACCATTTATCATTTTCCTTCCACTTCACAATTATGTGTCACTTTGTGTTGGTCTATCACATAAAATCCTAATAAAATACATTGAAATTTTCCACATTTTGTCATGTTACAATCAAAAAATGTAAAAGGGTAATACCCAGACTTAACTTGTTGATCACCTATTACACTTTTGAAGGGCCTGGAGCACCAGGACAATAGAAACGCCCACAAAACGACCCCATTTTGGAAAGCAAACACCCCAACGTATAATCTATGAGGCATAATGTGTCTTTAGAACATGTAATTTTTTCCAGAAGTTTAGGAACATTTTGAAAAAAAATGAAAACGCATTTTTTTACACAAAGTCGTCCATTTACAAGATATTTCCAACACATAGCATATAAATAGCAAAAATTACACCCCAAAATACATTCTGCTACTCCTGCTGAGTATGGCGATACCACATGTTTGAGACTTTTACATAGCCTGACCACATACAGATGAACATTGAAGTACCTTCAGGCATTCTTTTTTTAAAGATTTTTTTATTGCATTTTTTAACCACTTAACGACCGCTCACTGTATATATACACGTCGGCAGAATGGCACCGACAGGCACAATCACGTAGAGCATACGTGATCGCCTTTGTATAGTTGGGGGGTCCGATCGGACCCCCCTCCTATACAGTGAGCGGCCGTTAATCGTGGGGGAGCGTTCGGAGATGAGGGGGTGGCCATTCGATTTCGGCCACCCCCTCGCGATCGCTCCCGGCCAATGAAAATGCTTACTCTGCCATGTGATGTAAACACAGGCAGGAGGAAGTGATGTCATCTCCCTCGCGGCGGTCTTTTCGATTCCGGCGCCGAGGAGAGAAGAAGCAGGTTAGTGCACCAACAGTCCACTGACACATAGGTACACATAGGCACACATATCACCCCCCAGTCACCCCCAGATCACCCCCCAGCCCCCAATCACAGTGTCACTGATTGCAGTGATCATTTATTTTACTGATCACTGCATTTAGTGTCATCTGTGATAGTAAAAAGTTGCAGGGCAGTTAGGATTAGGCCCCTTTAGGTCCAGGGTAGCCCCCTAACCCCCCCTAATAAAGGTTTAACCCCTTGATCGCCCCCCAGGTAACCCTTTCACCCCCTAACGCCAGCGTCACTAATCGATCGTATTTTCGATTGCTGTATTTAGTGCCGGTGGTGCCCTAGATAGCCAGTTATTTTTAGGTTCGCCGCAGGTTTTTATTAGCGTCAGATACCCCCATATATTATTTTAACCCCCTGATTGCCCCTAGAGATAACCCTTTCACCAGTGATCACCGTATAAGCGTCACTGGTGACACTGGTTACCCAGTTAGTTATTTAGGTAACCCGTCAGGTTTTTATATAGCGTCGGTTACCCCCATATTCAACCTAATAAAGGTTTTAACCCCCTGATTGCCCCTAGTTAACCCTTTTACCAGTGATCACCATATAAAGGTTACGGGTGACGCTGGTTGGTTAGTTTGCTTTTTATAGCATCAGGGCACCCGCCGTATATAACCCAATAAAGGTTTAACCCCCTGATCGCCCGGCGGGTGAGATCAATTAGGTTTTAGCGCCAGAGAGGGTCTGCGTCGCCCCAGGCAGCGTTAGGTTAGTGCCAGTAACGCTAACACCCACGCGCAAAGCATACACCTCCCTTAGTGGTATAGTATCTGATCAGATCTATACTAGCGTCCCCAGCGGTTTAGGGTTCCCAAAAACGCAGTGTTAGCGGGATCAGCCCAGATACCTGCTAGCACCTGCGTTTAGCCCCTCCGCCCAGCCCAGCCCACCCAAGTGCAGTATCGATCGATCACTGTCACTTACCAAACACAAAACACATAACTGCAGCGTTCGCAGAGACAGTCCTGATCCCTGCGACCGCTAACAGTTTTTTTTGTAGCGTTTAATATATTTGCTGACGACAGTCGGGTGCTTTTTTTCCTGTGAATCTTACTAGTGTACCCCTAAATTTAGAGCCCAAAATGGCAAGTCGAGGGTACACTAGTAAAGAGGCCTACGAGATTCTGAGCATGACAAATAGTGAAGAGGAGGTCACGTATCTGTCAGATTCAGGCTCAGAATATCTTCCCGTAGAAGACAGTGACATCAGCGGCCCCACGTCAGATAGCTCTGACGACGAAGTTGAGGTCCCTGCTAAGGTCAGGCGTACCCGATCCCGATCTTCTGAGGTTGTTGAGGAGCAAGAACCGCAGGGCTCTCGTATCATGGAGCAGAGGAGTACTAGCGCCGCTATTCCTTCTGGTGAATTGGCAAGCACCAGCGGCCTAGTACAGCCTGGGCGTACATCCAGCACTGCAGTATCACGTGGTGACGTGGCAAGTCCCATAAGTGCAGTTCAAGCTGGCGAGGTGGCAAGCACAAGTAGTGTCCCGCTGCCACCAATAAGACAAAGGCAGGCCCGTCGTGCCCATAGTGCCCTTCCTGCAGAATTCGCCTATCCCGATTGGGTCCCCACCACTTCTGCAGAACCCGTACTTCCCCCATTCACTGCCCAACCCGGTATTCAGGTGGAAACAGCTGATTTTATGCCAATCGATTATTATTCGCTGTTTTTCACGGAAGATCTCTATAGATCTATTGTGGACCAGAGTAATTTATATGCTGGTCAATTCATCGCCGCTAATCCCCAGTTGCCTTCCATTGCCAAAGATTGGAAACCAATTACGGTTTCCGAATTTAAGACCTTTCTGGGCCTTTCCCTCAACATGGGCACACATAAATTCCCGTCATTGCGTGCTTATTGGTCCACGCACCCAATTGACCACATGCCCGTGTTCTCTGCCTCCATGCCCAGGAAACGATACGAGCAGATTTTGCGGTTCATGCACTTCAATGACAATGAACTTTGTCGTCCACGTGGGGACCCTGAATACGACCGGCTCTATAAAATTCGGCCCCTCATAAACCACTTCAACGAACGTTTTGCAGCCTTGTTTATTCCCGATCAAGCTGTCTGCGTTGATGAGTCCCTGATTAAATTTTCTGGCCGCTTGGCTTTCAAGCAGTACCTTCCCAGCAAGCGTGCCAGATACGGGGTCAAGCTCTATAAGTGCTGTGACAGGGCAACAGGCTATGTATGGAGCTTTATGGTTTATGAGGGAAAAGATAGTCAGGTTGAGCCGGGCAACTGCCCAGATTACATAGGGAGCGCTGGCAAGATAGTGTGGAACTTGGTGTCACCCTTATTCGGAAAGGGGTACCACTTGTATGTGGACAATTATTACACGAGCGTGCCACTGTTTAGTCACTTGTTTGATCATCAGATTGGAGCATGTGGCACCGTGCGACCTAATCGCCGGGGCTTTCCCCAGCGGCTTGTAGATGCCCGTCTTAGGCTGGGGGGGAGAGCCTGCGTAAAGTGTAATAACTTGTTCGCTATGAAGTGGAGGGACAATAAGAATGTTTTCCTTCTTACCTCCCTTCATGCAGACACGACAGTCCAAATTCGTACGGCGACTGGTGTTGTGGAGAAACCCCTCTGTGTCCACGAATATAACAAAAATATGGGAGGGGTGGACCTCAACGACCAGTTGATGGCGCCGTATCTAATTGACCGTAAGGCGAGACGCTGGTACAAAAAAGTGTCTCTATCCTTATTTCAATTGGCTTTGCTGAACGCTCATGTGCTATAAAGTCCCGCCTGCAGCTCTGTATCTCTTCTAAAATTCCAGAATGAGATAGTCACAGAACTCCTGTATCCAGGCGGTTCTGCACCTCACCATCCCCTACCCAAATGCAGTAAGCCGGCTGCATGAGAGGCATTATACGCATCTCCTCCCGAGTACCCCTACCCAACGAACCCCCCAAAAAAGATGTCGTGTCTGTAGCAAGCGCGGATTTAGGCGTGACACCCGTTATTGTCCACTCTGTCCTGACAAACCTGGTCTTTGCCTTGGTGAATGTTTTGAACGCTACCACTCAAAAGTGAAGTTTTAGCGTAGGGTACAGCATTTTACAGACTAGGACACACTTACACAGGGTCTCCCAAGATGCCATTACATTTTGAGAGACCCGAACCATTACAGTTGTTAAAGTTTAAAAAAAAAAAGTGTAAAAAAGAAAAAAAAAAAAAACGTAAAAAACAAAAAACACAAAAAAAATATAAAATAAAAAAAACAAAAATAGTTGTAGTTTTATTGTTCTCTCCCTCTCCCTCTCCCTCTCCCTCTCCCTCTCCCTCTCCCTCTCCCTCTCCCTCTCCCTCTCCCTCTCCCTCTCTCTCTCCCTCTCTCTCTCCCTCTCTCTCTCCCTCTCTCTCTCTCCCTCTCTCCCTCTCTCTCCCCTCTCTCTCCCCTCTCTCTCCCCTCTCTCTCCCCTCTCTCTCCCCTCTCTCTCCCCTCTCTCTCCCCTCTCTCTCTTCTCTCTCTCTTCTCTCTATTGTTCTGCTCTTTTTTACTGTATTCCATTCTGCAATGTTTTATCATGCTTGCTTTTCAGGTATGTAATTTTTTGTTTTCAGGTGCGCCATTCAACTGCAGCGCGGAATTATTTATCTTGACAGCAACAGCGTTTGCTCCCACGATACATAAAGCCGTGACTCCAGTGCTGTAGGAGGTGATTTCACCACCACAGTTAAAAAAAAAAAGAGCATATATGCCGAAGCATGGGGGCAGCAGGGGCGGAGGAGCGATTTTGCTCCTAATGCCGCGTATATACGGTCGAAATTCTGACGGAGGCTTGCCCGTGGAAAAGTCCGACCGTGTGTACGCGGCATAACTTTTTTGCGGAAGGATGCCCCCATGCTTCGGCATATATATATTTTAGGCACAGGTTGCGTTAAAAAAAAGTTTTATTTTTTACTAGGTTTTGTTTTGGTATTTGCTTTGCAGGTATGGTATGGTAAGGTCTTACTGTTGTACTGTAATGTTACTTTGTTTTAATGTTAACCATCATTTGCTTAGCAGGTACGCCATTCAGTTGCATCGCGGATTTATTTATCTTGACAGCAACAGCGTTTGCTCCCACGATACATAAAGCCGTGACTCCAACGCTGTAGAAGGTGATTTCACCACCACAGTTAAAAAAAAAGAGCATATATGCCGAAGCATGGGGGCAGCAGGGGCGGAGGAGCGATTTTGCTCCTAATGCCGCGTATATACGGTCGAAATTCCGACTGAGGCTTGCCCGTGGAAAAGTTTGACCGTGTGTACGCGGCATAACCTTTTATGCCGCGTACATACGGTCGAAATTTCGACAAAGGCTTGCCCGTGGAAAAGTCCGACCGTGTGTACGAGGCATAACTTTTTTGCGGGAGGATGCCCCCATGCTTCGGCATATATATATTTTAAGCACAGGTTGCGTTAAAAAAATGTTTTATTTTTTACTAGGTTTTGTTTTGGTATTTGCTTTGCAGGTATGGTAAGGTCTTACTGTTGTACTGTAATGTTACTTTGTTTTAATGTTAACCATCATTTGCTTAGCAGGTACGCCATTCAGTTGCATTGTGGATTTATTTATCTTGACAGCAACAGCGTTTGCTCCCACGATACATAAAGCCGTGACTCCAACGCTGTAGGAGGTGATTTCACCACCACAGTTAAAAAAAGAGCATATATGCCGAAGCATGGGGGCAGCAGGGGCGGAGGAGCGATTTTGCTCCTAATGCCGCGTATATACGGTCGAAATTCCGACGGAGGCTTGCCCGTGGAAAAGTCCGACCGTGTGTACGCGGCATAACTTTTTTGCGGGAGGATGCCCCCATGCTTCGGCATATATGCCCATCATTAGAAGTGGGTGGATGAAGGGAGGTATTCTAATGGTGGGCATACCCACCGATCAATCTCTTTTTTTCGTTCAGCCAACAGGCTGCATGAAAAAAAAGATTACAATACATGTCCAACAAGGACCAGCAACGTACTGGTATGTTGCTGGACTTTGAATGGTTATACCAGATTGATGCCTGCGGGTATCATTCTTTTCAGCCAGCGGCCGGCTTTCATGTAAAAGCAATCCTAGTGGCTAATTAGCCTCTGGACTGCTTTTACAAGCAGTGGGAGGGAATGCCCCCCCCCGGATATAAACAGCGCCATTGGGAAAGCATTTTATCACACCGATCTTGGTGTGGTCAGATGCTTTGAGGGCAGAGGAAAGATTTAGGGTCTAACCCCCCATTTTTTTTCAAAAAAAGAGTACCTGTCACTACTTATTGCTATCATAGGGGATATTTACATTCCCTGAGATAACAATAAAAATGATAAAAAAAAAAAATATGGAAGGAACAATTTAAAAAAAAAAAAAAAAAGCAAAATAAATAATAAAAAAAAAAAAAAAAAAAAAAGCACCGCTGTCCCCCCCTGCTCTTGCGCAAAGGCGAACGCAAGCGTCGGTCTAGCGTCATATGTAAATAGCAATTGCATCATGCATGTGAGGTATCACCGCGAAGGTCAGATCGAGGGCAGTAATTTTAGCAGTAGACCTCCTCTGTAAATCCAACGTGGTAACCTGTAAAGGCTTTTAAAAATGAATGTAGTTTCTCGCCGCTGCGCGTTTGTGCGCAATTTTAAAGCATGTCGTGTTTGGTATCCATGTACTCGGCCTAAGATCATCTTTTTTATTTCATCAAACATTTGGGCAATATAGTGTTTTTTAGTGCATTAAAAATAAAAAAAGTGTGTTTTTCCCCCAAAAAATGCGTTTGAAAAATCGCTGCGCAAATACTGTGTGGAAAAAAAAAATGCAACACCCACTATTTTAATCTGTAGGGCCTTTGCTTTAAAAATATATATAATGTTTGGGGGTTCAACATAATTTTCTTGCAAAAAAAAAATGTTTTCATGTAAACAAAAAGTGTCAGAAAGGGCTTTGTCTTCAAGTGGTTAGAAGAGTGGATGATGTGTGACATAAGCTTCCTAATGTTGTGCATAAAATGCCAGGACAGTTCAAAACCCCCCCAAATGACCCCATTTTGGAAAGTAGACACCTCAAGCTATTTGCTGAGAGGCATGTTGAGCCCATTGAATATTTTTTTTTTTTGTCCCAAGTGATTGAATAATGACAAAAAGAAAAAAAAAGAAAAAATGTACAAAAAGTTGTCACTAAATTATATATTGCTCAAACATGCCATGTGTCTACTTTCCAAAATGGGGTCATTTGGGGGGGTTTTGTGCCATCTGGGCATTCCATGGCCTCCGAAACTGTGATAGGCAGTGAGGAGTAAAATCAAAAATTTACACCCATAGAAATCCTGAAGGCTGTGCTTGGTTTTTGGGGTCCCGTACGCGGCTAGGCTCCCAAAAAGTCCCACACATGTGGTATCCCCGTACTCAGGAGAAGCAGCAGAATGTATTTCGGGGTGCAATTCCACATATAACCATGGCATGTGTGAGCAATATATCATTTAGTGACAACTTTGTGCAAAAAAAACAAAGTTTGTCATATTCCCGCAACTTGTGGCAAAATATAAAATATTCCATGGACTGAACATGCCTCTCAGTAAATAGCTTGGGGTGTCTATATTCCAAAATGGGGTCATTTGGGGGGATTTTGTGCTATTTTGGCATTTTATGGCCTTCGAAACTGTGATAGGTAGTGAGGAGTGAAATCAAAAATTTACGCCCTTAGAAAGCCTGAAGGCGGTGCTTGGTTTTTGGGGCCCCGTACCCAGCTAGGCTCCCAAAAAGTCCCACACATGTGGTATCCCCGTATTCAGGAGAAGCAGCAGAATGTATTTTGGGGTGCAATTCCACATATAACCATGGCATGTGTGAGCAATATATCATTTAGTGACAACTTTTTGTACATTTTTTCTTTTTTTTTTCTTTTTTGTCATTATTCAATCATTTGGGACAAAAAAAAAAATATTCAATAGGCTCAACATGCCTCTCAGCAAATAGCTTGGGGTGTCTACTTTCCAAAATGGGGTCATTTGGGGGGGTTTTGTGCCATCTTGGCATTTTATGGCCTTCAAAACTGTGATAGGTAGTGAGGAGTGAAATCAAAAATTTATGCCCTTAGAAACCTTGAAGGCGGTGCTTGGTTTTTGGGGTCCCGTACGCGACTAGGCTCCCAAAAAGTCCCACACATGTGGTATCCCCATACTCAGGAGAAGCAGCAGAATGTATTTTGGGGTGTAATTTCACATATGCCCATGGCATGTGTGAGCAATATATCATTTAGTGACAACTTTGTGCAAAAAAAAATAAAGTTTGTCATATTCCCGCAACTTGTGGCAAAATATAAAATATTCCATGGACTAATCATGCCTCTCAGTAAATAGCTTGGGGTGTCTACTTTCCAAAATGGGGTCATTTAGGGGGGTTTTGTGCTATTTTGGCATTTTATGGCCTTCGAAACTGATAGGTAGTGAGGAGTGAAATCAAAAATTTGCGCCCTTAGAAATCCTGAAGGCGGTGCTTGGTTTCCGGGGTCCCGTACGTGGCTAGGCTCCTAAAAAGTCCCACACATGTGGTATCCCCGTACTCAGGAGAAGCAGCAGAATGTATTTTGGGGTGCAATTCCACATATAACCATGGCATGTGTGAGCAATATATCATTTAGTGACAACTTTTTGTAATTTTTTATTTTTTTTGTCATTATTCAATCACTTGGGACAAAAAAATAAAATATTCAATGGGCTCAACGTGCCTCTCAGCAATTTCCCTGGGGTGTCTACTTTCCAAAATGGGGTCATTTGGGGGGGTTTTGTACTGCCCTGCCATTTTAGCACCTCAAGAAATGAGATAGGCAGTCATAAATTAAAAGCTGTGTAAATTCCAGAAAATGTACCCTAGTTTGTAGACGCTATAACTTTTGCGCAAACCAATAAATATCCGCTTATTGAAATTTTTTTTTACTAAAGACATGTGGCTGAATACATTTTGGCCTAAATGTATGACTACAATTGAGTTTATTCGATTTTTCTTATAACAAAAAGTAGAAAATGTCATTTTTAAAAAAAATTTTTGGTCTTTTTCCGTTTATATCGCAAAAAATAAAAATCGCAGAGGCAATCAAATACCATTAAAAGAAAGCTCTATTTGTGGGAAGAAAAGGACGCAAATTTAGTTTCAGTACAACATTGCATGTCCGCACAATTTACAGTTAAAGCAGCGCAGTGCAAAATTCTGAATTCACCTCTGGTCCTTTAGCTACCAAATGGTCCGGGGCTTAAGTGGTTAACAAACATACATACAAAAAAAAACTCACAGACAGAACAATAACACAAAATGCAGAATGCTCTTATTCCAGCTTATAACATAAAGGAGATAGTACATCATATAGACATACTAAGAAGTGCAAAATATGTCTGATATGGGTATCAATCATGGGAGGTAGGTACTATAGTTCCAAACATCAGAAACTAGGCATAGTTCAGGGTAGTAGTACAATACAAAATTCACAGTAAAATCTTCATTTCTTTCTCGTACATCACGGGACACAGAGCGACATAGTCATTACTAATGGGTTATATAGATACCGTCAGGTGCTGGCACTGGCAACTTCCAAAACCGGAAGTACCCTCCCCTATATAAGCCCCTCCCATCCGGGAGCACCTCAGTTTTTTGCCAGTGTCTAAGGTGTTGGCCAAGAAGAAACATGTGTTTTTCACTGAGCTTGCGTACAGGTTCTTTTGGGCCTCAGTAAGCTATTCCGGATCCGACCAAAAAAGCTTCATAGCTAAACGGTCGGTACCCGGGCCTTGCAGAGAAGAGCAAGGTTTTGCCTGTAATGCTTCTCTTAGGAGAGCTGGACCCTGGGATCCAGAGCTCTGGTCATACCCACGACCAAGATGTTTTCTGTGCAGGGTGCTATACAGGTCCAGGGGAGTGGAATCCTTGGGAACCCAGTCCCTGAAGGTTTGATTACAATGCCTGCCGTGATAGGTGAAGTTTGGGCTTTTGTGGACCAAACAAAGTCCTGCGGCGGGGAACAGGTAAGTGGGGGCCCCCAGGAACTTGGTTCTATTGGTGGACCCCCAAGCCTAATTTGTCTTTCTGTCTGTTACCTAATGGTATTCCCGCAAAATTCTGTGCATGCCTGTAACTACTAAAAAAAATGTAATAATTTTTAATGGTGGTCAAGAAAAAAAAAAAAATATATATATTTTTTATATATATTTAAGATATTAGACGGTGGTACCTGTGTTTGTCCACTAGAGGCCGCTGTGGAATGTTTTCTTGTCATGCGGACTAGTTTCTTCTCAGCAGAGCAAGTCCAGGCAGATGGTGAGTTCTCTTATGGGAAACTGCTTCCTCTGCCATGTTGCAATGCTCGTCCATCCCCCGGC
The DNA here is from genome assembly GCA_029206835.1 of Rana muscosa. Lineage (NCBI taxonomy): Eukaryota > Metazoa > Chordata > Amphibia > Anura > Ranidae > Rana > Rana muscosa. The sequence continues at coordinate 649,968,994 of CM055121.1, read as the reverse complement.
CTGCGGCAAAGAGGGGCCCTGGCTCTTGTCCCTAGTCTCCATTTTTCAAAATTAGCGCCGAAGGCGCACGTGGCCGCGCGCGTGCGCGTGCACGCGCCTCTATATATAGAGGTGAGCCAGGAAAGGGGGCGGAGCCTGGGGGATGACGCTCTGTGTGCGCCGCAGCGCTTCTGCGCATGTGCGGGCGTCCCAGCATGTAAAAACCACAGTTTTGTGTGGTGAGCTGGCTATGAAGTACAGAGACAGAGCTGGCAACATTTAAAAAAAGGGCATACAGCAAGCGGTTGATACAGGCATCCCCTAGAAAGGCACATTAGTAGACACCAACTGTGATATAGCAGCAATTGTGCTAGACTATTCTCAGTAAAAGTGGTGTATTACGGCTGGAATACCTCAGCTTTAGGCTTAGGAATATGCCGTCCAGAAGCTCCGGAACTGAATCTTCCAGGAAGCGAAGGGGGTCTCATCGGGCTCGGAGGATCTTGGGCATACTTCTGCTGCACCAGTCTCCCCTGAAGTTCAGAGGTAAGTGACCGTAGAGACCCCGCAGGGGTACTTGGTACTGTGGCTGTCCTCAGTTCACCTGCTCCTGTGTATGTAACAGAGGAGGTTTTTTCCTCAGCTCTGGGAGGATTAGAGAGAGATTGTCAACATTTATCGCTGCCTCCCTGTCAGGGAAAGCACGCCCGATCTCCGTCTCCTCCTTCAGAGTGCCTGTTAGCAGAGCAACAGTCCCATACAGGGATCGACCTGCCTGAAGGGGATCAGGATGAGGTTGATTCTGTTATAGAGGAATCAACAGTGGGGGAACCTTTTCTCAGCATCTCAAGCTGAAAGATTATGGGTTCAGTCTCTGACTAACATGGTCCGATCAGCATTTAAAAATGCACCTTGCGGAACCGTCAACCACTACTGTATCCTCGTTGGGGTCGCTAGAAGCCCCCAGACTGTTTGTTCTTTTCCACTTCACCCTTTACTGAAAGGGCTCATTTACCAGGATTGGGAACGTCCTGAGAAAATATTTATTCCCCCAAGAGATTTCCGGTGGTCTATCCCATGGAGGATAAGTTCATAAAAAATAAATAAAAAAAAAAATAAAAAAAAATGGAAGGTCCCTACAGTGGACGCAGCCATCTCTTGTATGTATAAATCACTGACATGTCCAGTGGATAATGTCCAAATGTTCAAGAACCCAATAGATAAAAGATTGGAGTCCTTATGAAAATCTGCTTGGTGATACAACCAGCAGTAGCAGCTATTGGGGTCTGCTAAGCAGTGAAGGATCAGTTGAAACAGGTCTTGAGGGACTTGACAGATCAGCAGGCTTTGCCCTAGCTGATCTACCTAGAGCCTTAGGCTTTGCGGTTGACGCCATAGAGGATTCAGTCCATCAGGCCTCCCGCCTTACGCTGTCTATAGTACATATGCGTAGGCTCCTATGGCTCAAAAACTGGTCTGCTGAAGCTCCCTGTAAAGAATGGCTGGTTAGCGTCCCATTTCAGGGTGAACGCTTATTCAGGGAAAACCTGGACAAATATATCCAGAAAATTTCCAGCGGTAAAAATACGCTCTTGCCGGTTAAAAACAGAGTTAGAGGTCCCTCTTCAAGAGGCCTGCTTCTCCAGTCCCTGGGGCATCGGCTGTGTAACAGTTCCGACGGCCTCCTCGGTCAATTCCCGGGGGTAAAAAACAGGGACAGTAGCAGGGTAATGAGAAACCCTGGGTCAGGGGAGGTACAAAACCTCCCCCAAAGTTAAATTCATTGAAGCCCCCACTCAGTCGGGTGGGGGGAGGACTCCAGTTGTTCGCAAGAGACCTGGCGGGACACGATCAAGACAGATAGGTGCTCTCCGCAGTAGGTTTGGGATACAGTTTGGAGTTAAAAGACTCTCCTCCTTCCCATTTTTGAGGTCAAACGTGCCAAGGGATCCCCGGAAGAGAGAGTCCCTCCTGTTGGCACTAGAACAACTATTGCTCCAAGGAGTAATTATGGAGGTTCCCCTGGAAGAATGAGGGTTCGGGTTTTACTCAAACCTCTTTACAGTCCCGAAGCAAACGCGGACGGGAGGCCCATATTAATTCTAAAAGGGCTATACAAATTCCTGTATATCAGGACTTTCCGATGGAGTCGATCCGATCAGTGGCCACTGCCCTACAAGGGGGGGATTGGTTAGCCGCGATCGACATCAAAGATGCTTATTTGCACATTCCCATCTTTCCAGTCCACCAAAAATTTCTACGCTTTGCAGTAGAAGGGCGCCATTTTCAGTTCAGAGCCTTACCCTTCGGTTTGGCCACAGCACCACGAGTGTTTACAAAAATTCTGGCCCTTTATTGGCCAATCTAAGAACACAAGGTGTAATGATAATGGCATATCTGGATGACTTGTTGCTGATAGACCACTCAGTGAAAAAACTAGACGTGGTCGTTCACAAGACAATCAAGTATCTGGAATCTCACGGTTGGATTATCAACCGAGACAAGTCAGCCCTAAAAACCAGTCAAAAGTCTGGAATACTTGGGGCTAAGGTTGGATTCAGGCCAGAGAAAAATATTCTTGCCTCGAGGAAAGGTGTCGTCTTTGAAAGATTTGATCCACTTAGTGGGTACAAAAAAGACAGCCGTTCATACGCCTGTATATGAGGCTGCTGGGAAAAATGGTGGCATCATTCGAAGCAGTACCCTACGGTCAATTCCATTCAAGGAATTTGCAAGGGGCCATACTGTCAGCCTGGAACAAAAAAGTTCAGGCCCTAGACTTACAATGTCCTTGTCCCCTTCCGTTCGCAAGAGCCTCCGTTGGTGGTTGGTTCCCCAGAATCTGGAAAAAAGGAAATCCTTCAGTCCGATTTCTTGGAAGGTGGTCACTACAGATGCCAGCCTTATAGGCTGGGGAGCAGTACTGGAGCAATAGTCTCTCCAGGGCAGATGGTCGGATGCAGAAAAGGCCCTGCCCATCAATCTCTTAGAGATACGAGCAGCCTGGTATGCCCTAGTAGCATGGACATCCAAACTCCAAGGGTCCCCTGTCAGAATTCAATCAGACAATGCCACAGCAGTGGCATATATCAATCATCAGGGGGGCACCAGGAGTCGTGCAGCCCAGAGGGAAGTAAATTACATCCTGAAATGGGCAGAAAAATATGTCCCAGCCATATCTGCGGTATTCATTCCAGGAGTGGAGAATTGGAAGGCGGACTTTCTAAGTCGCCAGCAATTAGGCCCAGAGGAAGGGTCCCTTCACCCCGAGGTTTTCTGGACAATATGTCAGCGGTGGGGAACATCGGATGTAGATCTTCTAGCATCCAGATTCAACGCAAAGGGGGACAGGTTTGTCTCTCGGACAAGGGATCCCCTAGCTTGCGGCTCGGATGCCCTAGTGTTCCCTTGGGATCAGTTCAAGCTGATATATGCATTCACACCGCCACAATGGTTACCTCGATTACTCCGCAGAATCAGGGTAGAAAAGAAACCAGTGATTCCGGTGGCTCCAGCGTGGCCCCGAAGAGCGTGGTACGCGGAGATTGTAAAATTTCAGTGGGGAGTCCTTGGACTCTCCCACGTCGTCCGGACCTGCTTTCGCAAGGACCGATATACCACCCTTCCTTACCAGCCCTAGGTTTGACGGCCTGGCTATTGAAGCCCACATTCTAAAAAAGAGAGGGCTCTCTAATGCTGTGGTATCTACCATGATCAATGCCAGGAAGCCGGTATCCAGGCAGATCTACTATAGAATCTGGAAGGCGTACATCGCGTGGTGTAAGGCCAAGAAATGGCATCCACATAAGTACGTAATAGGTAGGATTCTGGACTTCCTACAGTGGGCTGTAGATAGGAAGCTTGCCTTGAGTACTATCAAGGGTCAGATTTCGGCCTTGTCAATATTTTTTCAAAGGCCCTTGGCTTCGCATTCACTAGTCAAAGCCTTTATACAAGGAGTGATGCGTATTAGTCCTCCGGTTAATATTCCCATATGTCCATGGGATCTAAACTTGGTTCTGTCGGTTCTACAGAAACAACCATTTGAACCATTACAGCATATTTCCTTGGTGCTTCTCACCAGGAAATTGATTTTTCTAGTAGCCATTTGTTCGGCTAAAAGAGTATCGGAATTAGCAGCTATGTCCTGTAAGGAGCCATATCTGGTTATCCATAAGGACAGAGTAGTGTTACGTCCTCATCCAGCCTTTCTTCCTAAGGTGGTATTGAGGTTTCATTTGAACCAAGATGTGGTTCTTCCTTCTTTTTTCCCCAAACCTACTTCGGTAGAGGAAAAGTTATTGCATTCTTTGGATGTAGTAAGAGCAGTTAAAGCTTATCTAAAAGCCACTGCTCAGATTCGCAGAACGGATACTTTGTTTATTCTGCCGGAAGGCCCCAGAAAGGGTCAGGCAGCGTCAAAATCTACTTTAGCCAAGTGGATTCGACAGGTCATTATACAAGCTTATGGCTTGAGAAGGAGACCGCCTCCGTTCAAAGTTAGGGCGCACTCCACGAGAGCAGTTGGAACTTCATGGGCAGTGCATCACCAGGCCTCCCTGGCTCAAATCTGTAAGGCCGCAACATGGTCTTCAGTACACACGTTTACTAGGTTCTACCAGGTGGACGTTAGAAGTCAGGAGGATGTCGCCTTTGGGCGCAGTGTGTTGCAGGCCGCAAAAGATCCTCATGTCTGATAGCGCTCAGCTTATATATGGTGTATCCCCCCCCTCATTTGGCATTGCTTTAGGACATCCCATTAGTAATGACTATGTCGCTCTGTGTCCCGTGATGTACGAGAAAGAAAATAGGATTTTTATAACAGCTTACCTGTAAAATCCTTTTCTTGGAGTACATCACGGGACACAGAGCTCCCGCCCCTCTTTGGGGACACTTATTGCTTTGCTACAAAACTGAGGTGCTCCCGGATGGGAGGGGCTTATATAGGGGAGGGTACTTCCGGTTTTGGAAGTTGCCAGTGCCAGCACCTGACGGTATCTATATAACCCATTAGTAATGACTATGTCGCTCTGTGTCCCGTGATGTACTCCAAGAAAAGGATTTTACAGGTAAGCTGTTATAAAAATCCTATTTTATGGAAGTATAGGGGAGCAGACATGTGCAGGATGAAAAAAAAAAATTGTTTCGATTCGTTATGCAAATTCGACATGCAAATTCGTTGCATTCGTTACATTCGTTTTCGAATTCTAAAAAATGTGACCGCATTTGAAAAAATTATACCGCATTCTAAAAAAAAAAATCGACCGAATTTGAAAAAACTATCAAATTCTAAATAATTCTACCACATTCAGGAAAAATTCGACCGAATTTGAAAAAGTAAACTATATATAACCATTTTCTGAAATTCGATATTCGTATAGAATGAAATCGAATTTGAATAGAAAAGATTAGAATAGAATCGAAAATACTAGAAAAGAATAGCATAGAAAAACAATAGAACAGAATAGAAAAAAATATAATATATTCTATTCTAATTCATTCTGTACCAAAGTCGAATTTCGGAAGATGGTTATATATATATATATATATATATATATATTTATTTATTTTTTATTCTGTTCTATTGTTTTTTCTCTTCTAGTCTTTTCTATTAGAATTTGATTATATATATATATATATATATATATATATATATATATACACACACACATACATACACACACACACACCTAGAAAAACATTTTCCGAAATTCGAATTTCGTATAGAATGAATTAGAATAAAATAGAAAATAATAGAAAAGAATAGACTAGAAAAACAATAGAACAAAATAGAATAAAATATGATATATATTCTATTGTTTTTCTAATTTATTCTTTTCTATTCTTTTTTACTCTAATTCAAATTCATTCTATACGAAATTCGATTTTCAGATTTTTTTTTACATTTGAATAGAATATATTAGAATAGAATAGAAAAGAATAGCATAGAAAAACAATAGAACAGAACAGAAAATATATTTAAAAACATCTTCCGAAATACGAATTTCGTATACAATGAATTTGAATAGAAAAGATTAGAATAGAGTAGAAAAGAATATACTAGAAAAACAATAGAACAGAATAGAATAAAATATAATATATATAAAAAACAAAACAAGACTCAAGTCGCTCCGACTTAGAAAAAGGTTCCTGTACTACTTCAAGACGACTTCAGGGCGAATTCTATTGACTTCAATACAGAAGTTATTTTGCAAGTCACCTTTGAAGTCGTGTTAGGATCGCTCGGCAGAGTCGCGGGACAAGTCGTGCCGCCCCTGTGTGAATGGGCTCTTACAGGACAGATCTCCTGAGGTCTACACAAAACACTTCAGTTTTGAAAAACAAACTTTCCAAGTCTCAGAGAGCAAAACCGTCATGGATGAGCCTCCCATTAAATGTAATGTATGGTGGGTTTTGTAGGTTTATATTATATTTATATGATATATACACTGTAAATAAGTGCAGCACTACAGTCATTGAAATACCACTAAACATACATCATCGGTGTATCAATATAAACATAAAATATACAACATCAAGTGATTGTAAATGAAAAAAAACACACACACACACACACACACACACACACACACACACACACACACACACACACACACACACACACACACACACACACACACCAAACAGGTTTATACTTACCTGGCTGGAATTCCAATGGAATTGCACGGAGCGACCCCGAACCTCCTCCTCTTCTTCCTGGGTCCCCCGCCGGTGCTTCTGGTTCCCAATGCCACAGACAGCGAGGCTCTGCCCTGTCCCTAGCTTCCCCGTCACTGGCTTTGATTTAATGCAGCAGAAGCCAATGGCTACCACTGCCTCAGCAAAGCCCATGAGACCAGGAAGTGAGGGGAGAGAGCTGCTGTAGATGGGCACAGCTCTAGATCAAGTGAGGGTTCAGTTAAGTGTAAGGGGGTTGAGTGAGGATATAGAGATAGATATAGATATAGACGGCTTTTTTTTCTCAAACAATAGGTGCTGGAACTCAACCACGACCCTCCAAAACCCTCCAAAACCCCTCCACCCACACACACCCTCCAAATCACATCAAATTGTGGGTGTGGTCAGTCAAATTTCACAAACAGTAGGAGGGTTCAGCTCTGCACACAGAGTGCAGAGCTGTCACTTGTAAACACAGAAACCGGACTTCTGTTTACAAGTGATTGTGGTAAGCAGCCCCCCCCAGAGGTGGCTGAGTTCCACCAAGTTCCCTCTAAAAAATAGGATTTTTATAACAGCTTACCTGTAAAATCCTTTTCTTGGAGTACATCACGGGACACAGAGCGACATAGTCATTACTAATGGGTTATATAGATACCGTCAGGTACTGGCACTGGCAACTTCCAAAACCGGAAGTACCCTCCCCTATATAAGCCCCTCCCATCCGGGAGCACCTCAGTTTTGTAGCAAAGCAATAAGTGTCCCCAAAGAGGGGCGGGAGCTCTGTGTCCCATGATGTACTCCAAGAAAAGGATTTTACAGGTAAGCTGTTATAAAAATCCTATTTTCTTTCTCGTACATCACGGGACACAGAGCGACATAGTCATTACTAATGGGATGTCCTAAAGCAATGCCAAATGAGGGGGGGGATACACCATATATAAGCTGAGCGCTATCAGACATGAGGATCTTTTGCGGCCTGCAACACACTGCGCCCAAAGGCGACATCCTCCTGACTTCTAACGTCCACCTGGTAGAACCTAGTAAACGTGTGAACTGAAGACCATGTTGCGGCCTTACAGATTTGAGCCAGGGAGGCCTGGTGATGCACTGCCCATGAAGTTCCAACTGCTCTCGTGGAGTGCGCTCTAACTTTGAACGGAGGCGGTCTCCTTCTCAAGCCATAAGCTTGCATAATGACTTGTCAAATCCACTTGGCTAAAGTAGATTTTGACGCTGCCTGACCCTTTCTGGGGCCTTCCGGCAGAATAAACAAAGTATCCGTTCTGCGAATCTGAGCAGTGGCTTTTAGATAAGCTTTAACTGCTCTTACTACATCCAAAGAATGCAATAACTTTTCCTCTACCGAAGTAGGTTTGGGGAAAAAAGAAGGAAGAACCACATCTTGGTTCAAATGAAACCTCGATACCACCCTAGGAAGAAAGGCTGGATGAGGGCGTAACACTACTCTATCCTTATGGATAACCAGATATGGCTCCTTACAGGACATAGCTGCTAATTCCGACACTCGTTTAGCCGAAAAAATGGCTACTAGAAAAATCAATTTCCTGGTGAGAAGCACCAAGGAAATATGCTGTAATGGTTCAAATGGTTGTTTCTGTAGAACCGACAGAACCAAGTTTAGATCCCATGGACATATGGAAATATTAACCGGAGGACTAATACGCATCACTCCTTGTATAAAGGCTTTGACTAGTGAATGCGAAGCCAAGGGCCTTTGAAAAAATATTGACAAGGCCGAAATCTGACCCTTGATAGTACTCAAGACAAGCTTCCTATCTACAGCCCACTGTAGGAAGTCCAGAATCCTACCTATTACGTACTTATGTGGATGCCATTTCTTGGCCTCACACCACGCGATGTACGCCTTCCAGATTCTATAGTAGATCTGCCTGGATACCGGCTTCCTGGCATTGATCATGGTAGATACCACAGCATTAGAGAGCCCTCTCTTTTTTAGAATGTGGGCTTCAATAGCCAGGCCGTCAAACCTAGGGCTGGTAAGGAAGGGTGGTATATCGGTCCTTGCGAAAGCAGGTCCGGACGACGTGGGAGAGTCCAAGGACTCCCCACTGAAATTTTACAATCTCCGCGTACCACGCTCTTCAGGGCCACGCTGGAGCCACCGGAATCACTGGTTTCTTTTCTACCCTGATTCTGCGGAGTAATCGAGGTAACCATTGTGGCGGTGTGAATGCATATATCAGCTTGAACTAATCCCAAGGGAACACTAGGGCATCCGAGCCGCAAGCTAGGGGATCCCTTGTCCGAGAGACAAACCTGTCCCCCTTTGCGTTGAATCTGGATGCTAGAAGATCTACATCCGATGTTCCCCACCGCTGACATATTGTCCAGAAAACCTCGGGGTGAAGGGACCCTTCCTCTGGGCCTAATTGCTGGCGACTTAGAAAGTCCGCCTTCCAATTCTCCACTCCTGGAATGAATACCGCAGATATGGCTGGGACATATTTTTCTGCCCATTTCAGGATGTAATTTACTTCCCTCTGGGCTGCACGACTCCTGGTGCCCCCCTGATGATTGATATATGCCACTGCTGTGGCATTGTCTGATTGAATTCTGACAGGGGACCCTTGGAGTTTGGATGTCCATGCTACTAGGGCATACCGGGCTGCTCGTATCTCTAAGAGATTGATGGGCAGGGCCTTTTCTGCATCCGACCATCTGCCCTGGAGAGACTATTGCTCCAGTACTGCTCCCCAGCCTATAAGGCTGGCATCTGTAGTGACCACCTTCCAAGAAATCGGACTGAAGGATTTCCTTTTTTCCAGATTCTGGGGACCCAACCACCAACGGAGGCTCTTGCGAACGGAAGGGGACAAGGACATTGTAAGTCTAGGGCCTGAACTTTTTTGGTCCAGGCTGACAGTATGGCCCCTTGCAAATTCCTTGAATGGAATTGACCGTAGGGTACTGCTTCGAATGATGCCACCATTTTTCCCAGCAGCCTCATATACAGGCGTATGGACGGCTGTCTTTTTTGTACCCACTAAGTGGATCAAATCTTTCAAAGACAACACCTTTCCTCGAGGCAAGAATATTTTTCTCTGGCCTGAATCCAACCTTAGCCCCAAGTATTCCAGACTTTTGACTGGTTTTTAGGGCTGACTTGTCTCGGTTGATAATCCAACCGTGAGATTCCAGATACTTGATTGTCTTGTGAACGACCACGTCTAGTTTTTTCACTGAGTGGTCTATCAGCAACAAGTCATCCAGATATGCCATTATCATTACACCTTGTGTTCTTAGATTGGCCAATAAAGGGCCAGAATTTTTGTAAACACTCGTGGTGCTGTGGCCAAACCGAAGGGTAAGGCTCTGAACTGAAAATGGCGCCCTTCTACTGCAAAGCGTAGAAATTTTTGGTGGACTGGAAAGATGGGAATGTGCAAATAAGCATCTTTGATGTCGATCGTGGCTAACCAATCCTCCCCTTGTAGGGCAGTGGCCACCGATCGGATCGACTCCATCGGAAAGTCCTGATATACAGGAATTTGTATAGCCCTTTTAGAATTAATATGGGCCTCCCGTCCGCGTTTGCTTCGGGACTGTAAAGAGGTTTGAGTAAAACCCGAACCCTCATTCTTCCAGGGGAACCTCCATAATTACTCCTTGGAGCAATAGTTGTTCTAGTGCCAACAGGAGGGACTCTCTCTTCCGGGGATCCCTTGGCACGTTTGACCTCAAAAATGGGAAGGAGGAGAGTCTTTTAACTCCAAACTGTATCCCAAACCTACTGCGGAGAGCACCTATCTGTCTTGATCGTGTCCCGCCAGGTCTCTTGCGAACAACTGGAGTCCTCCCCCCACCCGACTGAGTGGGGGCTTCAATGAATTTAACTTTGGGGGAGGTTTTGTACCTCCCCTGACCCAGGGTTTCTCATTACCCTGCTACTGTCCCTGTTTTTTACCCCCGGGATTTGACCGAGGAGGCCGTCGGAACTGTTACACAGCCGATGCCCCAGGGACTGGAGAAGCAGGCCTCTTAAAGAGGGACCTCTAACTCTGCTTTTAACCGGCAAGAGCGTATTTTTACCGCTGGAAATTTTCTGGATATATTTGTCCAGGTTTTCCCTGAATAAGCGTTCACCATGAAATGGGACGCTAACCAGCCATTCTTTACAGGGAGCTTCAGCAGACCAGTTTTTGAGCCATAGGAGCCTACGCATATGTACTATAGACAGCGTAAGGCGGGAGGCCTGATGGACTGAATCCTCTATGGCGTCAACCGCAAAGCCTAAGGCTCTAGGTAGATCAGCTAGGGCAAAGCCTGCTGATCTGTCAAGTCCCTCAAGACCTGTTTCAACTGATCCTTCACTGCTTAGCAGACCCCAATAGCTGCTACTGCTGGTTGTATCACCAAGCAGATTTTCATAAGGACTCCAATCTTTTATCTATTGGGTTCTTGAACATTTGGACATTATCCACTGGACATGTCAGTGATTTATACATACAAGAGATGGCTGCGTCCACTGTAGGGACCTTCCATTTTTTTTTATTTTTTTTTGATGAACTTATCCTCCATGGGATAGACCACCGGAAATCTCTTGGGGGAATAAATATTTTCTCAGGACGTTCCCAATCCTGGTAAATGAGCCCTTTCAGTAAAGGGTGAAGTGGAAAAGAACAAACAGTCTGGGGGCTTCTAGCGACCCCAACGAGGATACAGTAGTGGTTGATGGTCCCGCAAGGTGCATTTTTAAATGCTGATCGGACCATGTTAGTCAGAGACTGAACCCATAATCTTTCAGCTTGAGATGCTGAGAAAAGGTTCCCCCCACTGTTGATTCCTCTATAACAGAATCAACCTCATCCTGATCCCCTTCAGGCAGGTCGATCCCTGTATGGGACTGTTGCTCTGCTAACAGGCACTCTGAAGGAGGAGACGGAGATCGGGCGTGCTTTCCCTGACAGGGAGGCAGCGATAAATGTTGACAATCTCTCTCTAATCCTCCCAGAGCTGAGGAAAAAACCTCCTCTGTTACATACACAGGAGCAGGTGAACTGAGGACAGCCACAGTACCAAGTACCCCTGCGGGGTCTCTACGGTCACTTACCTCTGAACTTCAGGGGAGACTGGTGCAGCAGAAGTATGCCCAAGATCCTCCGAGCCCGATGAGACCCCCTTCGCTTCCTGGAAGATTCAGTTCCGGAGCTTCTGGACGGCATATTCCTAAGCCTAAAGCTGAGGTATTCCAGCCGTAATACACCACTTTTACTGAGAATAGTCTAGCACAATTGCTGCTATATCACAGTTGGAGTCTACTAATGTGCCTTTCTAGGGGATGCCTGTATCAACCGCTTGCTGTATGCCCTTTTTTTAAATGTTGCCAGCTCTGTCTCTGTACTTCATAGCCAGCTCACCACACAAAACTGTGGTTTCTACATGCTGGGATGCCCGCACATGCGCAGAAGCGCTGCGGCGCACACAGAGCGTCATCCCCCAGGCTCCGCCCCCTTTCCTGGCTCACCTCTATATATAGAGGCGCGTGCACGCGCGCGGCCACGTGCGCCTTCGGCGCTAATTTTGAAAAATGGAGACTAGGGACAAGAGCCAGGGCCCCTCTTTGCCGCAGGCCGGGGGATGGACGAGCATTGCAACATGGCAGAGGAAGCAGTTTCCCATAAGAGAACTCACCATCTGCCTGGACTTGCTCTGCTGAGAAGAAACTAGTCCACATGACAAGAAAACATTCCACAGCGGCCTCTAGTGGACAAACACAGGTACCGCAGTCTAATATCTTAAATATATATAAAAAAAAATTTTTTTTTTTTTTTTTTTCTTGACCACCATTAAAAATTATTACATTTTTTTAGTAGTTACAGGCATGCACAGAATTTTGCGGGAATACCATTAGGTAACAGACAGAAAGACAAATTAGGCTTGGGGGTCCCCCAATAGAACCAAGTTCCTGGGGGCCCCCCCACTTACCTGTTCCCCGCCGCAGGACTTTGTTTGGTCCACAAAAGCCCAAACTTCACCTATCACGGCAGGCATTGTAATCAAACCTTCAGGGACCGGGTTCAAGGATTCCACTCCCCTGGACCTGTATAGCACCCTGCACAGAAAACATCTTGGTCGTGGGTATGACCAGAGCTCTGGATCCCAGGGTCCAGCTCTCCTAAGAGAAGCATTACAGGCAAAACCTTGCTCTTCTCTGCAAGGCCCGGGTACCGACCGTTTAGCTATGAAGCTTTTTTGGTCGGATCCGGAATAGCTTACTGAGGCCCAAAAGAACCTGTACGCAAGCTCAGTGAAAAACACATGTTTCTTCTTGGCCAACACCTTAGACACTGGCAAAAAACTGAGGTGCTCCCGGATGGGAGGGGCTTATATAGGGGAGGGTACTTCCGGTTTTGGAAGTTGCCAGTGCCAGCACCTGACGGTATCTATATAACCCATTAGTAATGACTATGTCGCTCTGTGTCCCGTGATGTACGAGAAAGAAAAAAGCCCTGTGTGTGTGTGTGTGTGTGTGTGTGTGTGTGTGTGTGTGTGTGTGTGTGTGTGTATATATATATATATACACACACACAGAGTAGCCTTGGGAACAATTAGTTATACCAGGATCTTGGATCTGCAGCCATAATGTCCATCACTCACAAGGAATGGTGGTGAATCAACACATGCACCTGGAAGATTGTCCTGCAGTGAATGTTTGCCAAATGTGAGATTTAGGACAATATAAACATAGTGTTCTGTGCAATAGGTCCATTTTGGTAAAACAAATAAACCCCGCAAAAAAAAAAATGGGGGGGGAGATTAAAAATACATATACAAAATTTAAAGGCCAAGCTCACCATGGGAAAAAAAATATATATACCTGTATGTATGTATGTATGTATGTATGTATGTATATATTTTCTTATTAATTATTATTATTTATATATATATATATATATATATATATATATATATATATATATATATATATATATATATATTGTGAGGGGGTTAGCTCGGCAGCGGGTGTGTGTGACCCCCGAGATGGGCTCCCCACACAAAAACAGGCCCAGCAAACGGAGGTTGTGGTTTTCAAAATCAAAAAGGTGCGGTTTATTTTCTATTTACAGTGACAAAACACAGCAAAGCAAAAGAAACATAAACAAAATAAATCCTGGTCAACTTGACCTCTGACTAAACATACAGGTTTCCTAACTAACAACTGGGATCAGCCTAGTGCTGTCCTAGTCCCTAAGTCCCTGGTTTTAAATGTCCAAGCAAATAGCCACACAGGCTTTGTCTCACCGCACAGGGGTTCACTCTCCCTAGACAGTCCACACAGGTCTGGTTCCAGGCATGAGCTAACATCTAATGAAGCTGGGAGTTCTTATAGAGGCCTAAATGAGCTGACAAGCTTCAGCTGGTCTCATCAACTCCCTGTCTGCACGACGCCCCACACTCTCCCTAGAGGTATGAGTCATCCATGAGCCCACTAGCCTCAGCTGGGCTTATACAACTCTCCACCTAGTTGTATAAGCCGGCGTAAAGCCTGAATCTGGGCGAAATATATCTACCCCCCTGGATGCAACCAGGTGACTTTACCTTCCTGCTGTCACATACCCCCCCCTCTTGTTTTAACCTCGGGGTTGGAACACCAGCAATCAGGCATTCATGTACTCGAGACAAAGCATCCACATTCCCCATTTGAACGCCAGGGCGATGCTTTACTGTGAAGTTGAATTCCTGGAGGGCCAGGAACCACCTATTCACTCTTCTATTTGTTTCCTTGTTTTGAGCCATCCACTTTAACGGAGCGTGATCCGTAACCATGTCAAAGTGCCTACCTAGCAGGTAGTACCGAAGGGAATCTAGAGCCCACTTCACCGCTAAACATTCCTTTTCAACGGTGGCGTAATTTACCTCATGGGACTTCAACTTCCTGCTGAGGTAAATGACTGGGTGCTCTTCCCCGTTCCAGACCTGGGACAATACTGCTCCTAACCCCACATCTGACGCATCACTTTGTATGACAAAGTCTTTAGAGAAGTCGGGTGAGTACAACACTGGCTGGCTACATAAGGCTTGTTTCAAGAATTGGAATGCTGCCTCAGCCTCGGGGGTCCATTTAATCATGACCGACCCTTTCCCCTTCGTCAGGTTGGTTAGGGGCACAGCCTTAGAAGCAAAGTGGGGAATGAATCGCCGATAATACCCAGCGATTCCCAGAAAGGCTCGTACCTGCTTCTTGCTGTTGGGACGTGGCCAACTCTGGATGGCCTCGACTTTGTTGAGTTGGGGTTTTATTACTCCCCTCCCAATGGTGTACCCAAGATATTTGGCCTCCTCCTGCCCAATGGTACACTTCTTGGGGTTAGCCGTAAACCCTGCTTCCCGAACAGAGTCCAGGACTGCTTGCACTTTTGGCAGATGTGAGGCCCAATCTGTGCTATGGACAATTACGTCATCCAGGTAAGCCGCAGCATACTTCCGATGGGGCCTCAGCATCTGGTCCATTTTCCGCTGGAATGTGGCCGGCGCATTCTGTAACCCGAATGGCATTCTTTTATATTGGAACGCCCCGTCTGGGGTTACAAATGCGGTTTTCTCTTTGGCCAACTTGGCCAGGGGGATTTGCCAATACCCTTTTGTGAGGTCAAGAGTCGTCATGTATCGGGCTGTTCCCAGCCGGTCGATCAACTCATCTATACGTGGCATGGGGTAGGTGTCAAATTTTGTAACTTTGTTCAACTGACGAAAATCGTTACAAAAATCGCCAGCTCCCATCCGGTTTAGGCACCAACACGATGGGACTAGACCAATCACTTTGGGACTCCTCTATCACCCCTAAGTTCAGCATTTTCTGTACTTCCTCCCGTATTGCCTCCCGTCGGGCCTCTGGGATCCGATAGGGTTTTAACTTCACCCTTTCACCGGGCGGGGTAATGATGTCATGCTCTACCCCAGATGTTTGTCCCGGCAGCTCAGAGAATACCTCCTTGTTGCGAAGCACAAACTCCTTAACCTCCTGTTGTTGGGGTTGTGACAAGGTGGCTGCTATTCCAACCTCAGGAATCACGCAACCAGTTTGAGCTGGTGACCAAGTGTCTGCAACTAGGGACTCTCTATCCCTCCAGGCTTTCAACAGATTAACGTGATAGATCTGTTCGGGCTTTCGCCTTCCTGGTTGTCTGACCTTGTAATTCACTTTGCTCACTTTTTCCATTATCTCGTAGGGGCCTTGCCATTTGGCAAGGAATTTACTTTCAACCGTAGGGACAAGTACCAGTATCCTATCCCCCGGGGAAAAGGTACGGGTCTTGGCTCCACGGTTGTACACTCTCTGCTGTGCTAACTGCGCTTGGGCCAAATGTTCCTTCACGATGGGCATTACCTGTGCAATTCGGTCTTGCATCAGGGCGACATGCTCAATCACACTCCTGTGGGGAGAACTCTCACTTTCCCAAGTTTCCTTGGCAATATCCAACAGCCCTCTTGGGTGTCTCCCATACAGTAACTCAAAGGGGGAGAATCCCGTAGAGGATTGGGGCACCTCCCTAATAGCAAACATCAGATAAGGAAGTAGACAGTCCCAATCCTTTCCATCTCTATCCACCACTTTCTTCAACATTTGTTTTAGGGTTTTGTTGAACCTTTCAACCAGCCCATCGGTTTGGGGGTGATACACAGATGTACGTAATTGCGTCACTTTGAACAATTTACACAGCTCCTTCATAACCCGGGACATAAAGGGTGTACCTTGGTCCGTAAGCAGTTCTTTACAAATACCCACCCGGCTAAACACAAGAGATAGCTCTTTGGCTATGGTTTTGGCCGAGGTATTTCGGAGAGGGATCGCTTCTGGATAACGGGTGGCATAGTCCATTATAACTAATATGTACTGGTGCCCCCTAGCGGACTTGATTATAGGCCCTACCAAATCCATGGCGATCCTCTCAAACGGGACCTCAATGATGGGTAGAGGGACCAGCGGGCTACGGAAATGTGGCATCGGGGCCGACCTCTGACACACAGGGCAGGAGGAACAATAATTTTCTATGTCCTTCATCACCCCCGGCCAATAGAATCTCTGTAATACCCTCTCTCGGGTTTTCTCTGTCCCCAGATGACCTCCAAGAATGTGCCCATGGGCCAACTCCAACACCAACTTCCTGTAAGGTTTGGGCACCACAAGCTGCTCAACGGTTTCTTCTGCCCTTTTTGCCACCCGATACAGTAGGTCCTTCTCTACGCTGAAGTATGGGTAAGTGCAGGTATTATCTGGGTTCACTAACTCGCCATCTATTTCCACTACGTTTTCCCGTGCCTTTATTAGGGCGGGGTCTTTCAACTGTTCTGTGGCAAAGTTTTCCCTGTGAACCTCAAGATCAGAAAACTCCACAGACGGTAGGTTTTCGTCTGAGGAGGTGGGCTCCTCTCCAGTTTCTTGAGTCTCCCCTGCCAATACTGATAAGGGAAATTCCGGAGAGTCCTCACCACTCTCAGGGGAGTTCTGGCTATCACATTCCTGGTACATAGGGGCACCAGTGGGGGGCTCAGGATCATCCCACAGTTCCCAGAACTTCGGAAAATCCCTTCCCACAATGGCGTCATGCGGTAACTGAGATACTAAGCCCACTGGATGAGAGAGGGTACCTTTGGGGGTCTCGAACCACACTGTAGTCACTGGATACTCTCGGGTGTCCCCATGCACACAAATAACAGCTACCTTGCTATTCCCAGAGACCTCTGTTTTAACTAACTCAGCCTTTATCAGGGTCACAAGGCTACCTGAATCCAGCAATACCACAACATTTCTACCATTAACACACATTTTGCATAAATGTTTCTCAGTTCCTCGAATGGCAGTGCATGCGACTGTCGCACACAGCGACTGACGTCTGCCCGTCAGAAAGTCACACTGCATGGGTTCCTCCACAACCGGGCAATTGGCTGCAATATGTCCCGCTTGCCGGCAGCGGTAGCAAACGATCCTTCTTGCGGCCTCTTGAGCCGCTGATTTCCCAGGCTGTTCTCGCCAAACTTGGGGTAGAGCTCCCACCCTCTCACTCTCTCCACCCTCACCCCTTGGAATCCTCTTATCCGCCCCTGGGGATGGTCTGGTCTTAGGGTGGAAAGTCCGAGTGTCTCTGGAAGAGGCCGTCAGGTTCTCTGTAGCCAAGTATTTCTCCACACGATCCACAAGACCATCGGCCGTCTCTGGGTCTCCATGGCTTACCCACTTTTGGATGGCAGTAGGAAGAGCTCTCAAAAACCGATCCATTACAACACGTTCCACAATCTTTGGTGCGGACAAAGTCTCTGGCTGTAGCCACTTTCTGCTCAGGTGAATGAGATCATACATTTGAGACCTGGGGGGTTTTCCAAGCTGGAAAGTCCAGTTATGCACACGCTGAGCCCGGACAGCCTGGGTGACACCCAGCCTTGCCAATATTTCAGCTTTTAGCATCGCATAGTCTTTTGCTTGGTTAGGCTCTAGGTCATAGTAAGCTTTCTGCGATTCACCAGTTAACAGAGGAGCCACCAGTCCAGCCCACTGCTCCTCAGGCCACTTTTCTCTTTCAGCGGTCCTTTCAAATGTGGTCAAAAATACCTCTGGATCATCCTCTCCAGTCATTTTTGTCAATAAACGACTCACCCCAAAGGACGCGGTATTAGTGGGACGGCTTTCCTCACTGGTCTGCGGACGTTGCTGCATTGCTGCTTCCATCTGTTGTTGTAGTCTCTGCTCTTGCTTCTGCAACAGGTCTATGAAGCGGGCCTCAGATTGCTGCTGGGCTTGTTGCTGAGCCTCTAGACTCTGTTGCAAAGTTGCGTTTGTCTGCTGCTGGGCTGCAAGGCTCTGTTGATGAGCTTGCTGCTGGGCTGCGAAGATCTGTTGTTGAGCTGCAAGGCTCTTTTGCAAACCTGCATTTGTCTGCTGTTGATTGGCATTTGCTAGAGCCAGCTGCTTCAGTATCTCCTCCATGCTGGCTTAAAAAAAAACTGCCACTGGTTCTCCACCAACTGTGAGGGGGTTAGCTCGGCAGCGGGTGTGTGTGACCCCCGAGATGGGCTCCCCACACAAAAACAGGCCCAGCAAACGGAGGTTGTGGTTTTCAAAATCAAAAAGGTGCGGTTTATTTTCTATTTACAGTGACAAAACACAGCAAAGCAAAAGAAACATAAACAAAATAAATCCTGGTCAACTTGACCTCTGACTAAACATACAGGTTTCCTAACTAACAACTGGGATCAGCCTAGTGCTGTCCTAGTCCCTAAGTCCCTGGTTTTAAATGTCCAAGCAAATAGCCACACAGGCTTTGTCTCACCGCACAGGGGTTCACTCTCCCTAGACAGTCCACACAGGTCTGGTTCCAGGCATGAGCTAACATCTAATGAAGCTGGGAGTTCTTATAGAGGCCTAAATGAGCTGACAAGCTTCAGCTGGTCTCATCAACTCCCTGTCTGCACGACGCCCCACACTCTCCCTAGAGGTATGAGTCATCCATGAGCCCACTAGCCTCAGCTGGGCTTATACAACTCTCCACCTAGTTGTATAAGTCGGCGTAAAGCCTGAATCTGGGCGAAATATATCTACCCCCCTGGATGCAACCAGGTGACTTTACCTTCCTGCTGTCACAATATATATACACATACATGCATACATACATACATACATACACACACACACACACACACACACACACACACACACACACCTTTTTACTGGTTAAAAAAAAATTGGCATTTTTTTATTAGGAGCCTGTAAAGCATTGCACGTGCAATCTTCTGATCGCGGGTGCAATGCAGGACTCCTGCAGACGGTCAGTACAGCCGTCTGCCTGCATCTTATACAGGCAGGCAGGCAGTTACCAAATGACAGGAAGCTTCAATGAACTACCAGCTGATAGTAGTTGTAGTTCTCCCATTCACAGAACTCTGTGAATGAATGACGCGGCCGGGTGGGAGGAGAAGATCCCCAACCCGCTGTCACAATGGGGGCTGCTCATTCAGTAACAGTTTACACCCTGGATACGGGTATAGTATGTTAGGGAAGCTGAACTTACCCTTTAAAGAAATGAAAGCAAAAAAATTTAAAATTAAATCAACCTTTGAATAAAAATTATATTGCCCAACATTTTAATTAATTTTTTATTAAAAGCAGAACTAAACACCACTATCCGTTTCAGCCAAGGAATTTGCCATTTTATCCTCATTTTGATCTGCAATTGCTATGGTGCTGCACAGTGATCAGTTAGGACACCAACCATTTGACGACATGACAGTTTGGCTGAGAGTAAAAGCAAATGTGACAGTTATCAGTCACAGCATGCCTTGAATGTAACGGTTTTGGGAAACAATTAGGCCCCTTTCACACGGGACAGATCCGTGAAGATCCGCCCCGTGAACCTCCGCTTGCTCAGCGGGGATCGCTCCGTTGATCCCCGCTGAGCCGGCGGATGTCAGGTCGGTCCCCGCACATTGTGCAGGGACCGCCCTGTCAGATCTCTGCTCTCCTCTATGGGGGGATCGGATGAACACGGACCGTCTGTCCGTGTTCATCCGATCCGCTCTGCAGACGGATAGAAAATAGGATTTTCCTCCATCTGCAGAATCAGAGGATTGCGGACACGGAGGAGATCGGGTGTCAGCGGAGGTTTCATCCGCTGACACCCGCGATCTCATAGGGACCAATGTATGTCCCTTTTTCATCCGTAAATGGACGGATGAAAAAGCGGAAATACGGTCCGCTAGTGTGAAAGGGGCCTTACACTGAAGGGTGTAGTTCCACTTTAACTGTTGTCATCCCGTGGCTGTATTCTCCAGCTCCATCTGTTTAACCTAAAATATAGAAATCCACCTGAGGAACGGGATCCCAACATTTGGCTTTGTAACATAAATTTTAGCTATCCAAGAACATGTCCTCTAAGAGTCTATGGCTTTTCACCTACCTCTTCAGAAGCTCCCTGGGTGTATACTTGGCTGCTTCCTCTGTGTCACGAAGATCCACGCTGCTATCTTCAGAGTCTGTGCTGTCATTGTTTTCTTTTTTTCTTTTTATGTTTGCTTTTGTGCTTTTGCTTCTTGTGCTTTTTCTTCTGTATTAGACACAGAAAACAAAAAGAAGATTTAATACAAGTGTGCTAAAACCTGGAGGTTAAAGCTGAACTCTAGCTAAACAAAAACACAATATCATCTCCCTGGGCGGAGTGAGAAGCCAGCTCGGCAATAATACCCAGATGTAAATCCTGGAGCCTGAGCAGTTATTGGCGGTGTTCACAAATGTCAGGTGACAAGGTCAGAGGCTGATCTTTGCCAGTTACAGAATTATTACAATGTTGCAGTTTGATCAGTGGGAGGAGGAAACTGAGGAAATGCTTCCCGCCTGCCTGCAGCAGACCGATGGCATTATTTC
Source organism: Rana muscosa (assembly GCA_029206835.1). Taxonomy (NCBI): domain Eukaryota; kingdom Metazoa; phylum Chordata; class Amphibia; order Anura; family Ranidae; genus Rana; species Rana muscosa. The sequence goes on along the minus strand of CM055121.1, from coordinate 649,947,939 downwards.
AGTCTAGACAAAGCTCAAGGACTTTTTTGAAAAAAGGTTACTGTTTTTGTATATGGTGACCGGTTAGGAATGTATTCATGCAGAATTGTAACGTTACCGACAGGTCCACTTTAACAAATAAAAGAAGTCCGCACTTCTATTGTGACAGGTTCTCAAAGTAGGTTGCTCATTAGGACCACCAATGACAATGTCTACATGAAACCTATGGATGCATTTCCTCACCATGACCCGTCTCACCTTCTCCTTCTTGCGTTTGTGCTCCTTTTTCAGTCTGTGCTTTTCTTTATGTCTCTTCTGCTTCTTTAACCACTTCAATACCAGGCACTTACCCCCCTTCCTGCCCAAGCCAATTTTCAGCTTTCTGCACTGTCGCTGTTTAAATTACATTGGCGTGGTCATGCTACACTGTACCCAAACAAAATTTTATAATTTTGTTCCCACAAATAGAGCTTTCTTTTGATGGTATTTGATCACCTCTGCGGTTTTTATTTTTTGCTAAACAAATAAAAAAAGACCAAAAATTTTGAAAGTTTTGCTTTTAAAATGGGGAGCGGGTTAGTGGGACTTTAAAAATGAGGACAGTGGGGCCGTTCGGTCCCCTCCTCCATCCCGATTAAATAATACAAAGGAAGGAATGAACATAGGGCGGGACTTTACATAAAGCACACGGGCGCAAATAAAAAGATTTGGATAAAAGGACAGTCTTGGTTCAAATATTCACATATTTACATTATCGTTACATTTCTGAGTTTTATGCTTTTTGCTACAAATCAGAATTACTTAGAACATTATATAAGGACCAGCTATCACATAGTATAAATCTATTCCAACAAGGAATTAGCATACATATTGGCAAATACAAGGAATGGTTGTGGTATATAAAACACAATACAGTTGATATCTATATAAATTATTGACCATATAAAAATGTCAACTAAATATAGGGAAAGATAAAAATGAATGGTAGGAACGTCCATAGCAGCTTAATAAATGAATAGACTTGTCGGTAGTTGTAAGCTCTACGCGTTTCGGGGCCTCATAGCCACTCATCAGGAGTAAAACCGTAGTCATTATCTATAAGTAAAAAGGACAATGACATTGTTATGGTCTAAGAGAAAATTCAAGTATAAGGGTAGGCATAAAACATGGTGGCCACCCCGCCACCACATTTATGTCTAACCTGTTGACTTACATGTACATCTGCGCAATGGTGGCATGGCCACGGAGGTAGCAGGTCGGCCCAAAGAGTCACGGGTGGGAGCTGAGGGAGCATGGCGAGGCGACAACAGCCAAACACAGGCAACCAACCCAAGAGGGTCAGAGTGGATGAGGTGACATGGAGCTGCACTGCAAGAGATGACCCCAACTGAAGATGAGGGGACCTATGTGACAAAGGAGAGTGAAAAACAAAAAAACAATAAACTACTGACGAGGTGAGGGTGGAGGTAAAAGTGAGGCAAAGTGACTGGATGTGGTGCAGTGAAGGAAAGACAGAATAAGTAAGAGAGGGAGCTAGAAAGACAAGGGGAACAAAGGATAAGGACAAGACCGTCTAGTGTGTGAAGTAGTGGGGAAGGGTAATTACCTGTAGCAGAAGACTGGAAACAAAGGTGCACTAGTGCATGAATTCCTAGGTAGGAAGAGGTGTGGAATGGCAATGAGTGTTGGACCCAACAAGGGAGGAGGCCTATATAGGGGATGCCACTGCAGACCAGCCCCCAACGTCATGCGAGAGCACAGGGGGGGAAGGAAGTCCCGGGCGTGCTCGCAGATGAAATCGCGGCGCCACGGGGACGCCGCACGCCTAACGTGAAAGGTGTGACACTGACGCGCAGTGATGATGCCCGCGCTCGCCCCGCATCAGATCAGGGCGGGGGGAGGCACCCAGTGCACGTCGCAGCTCCCAAATGTGGCAGGAAAGGCACGGCCCAACACCCAATCATGACCAATACCACCAGTGCGCACATGACACACAGATGTGATATAACGGTTAAGGATATGGAAAAGTTTTGCTTTTGTTTCTGTTATAAAATGTTATAAATAAGTAAGTTTTTTTCCTTCACTGATGGGCACTGATAAGGCGGCACCGATAAGGTGTCACCAATGAGTGGGCACTGACGGTGGGCATTGCTATGCGGAACTGATGGGCACTGGTAGGTGGCACTGATATGCAGCACTGATGGGCATTGATAGGCGGCACTGATGGGCACTCATGGGTGGCACTGGTGGGCACTGATAGGCGACACTGAAAGGCTGCAATAATGGGTACTTATGGGTGGCACTGCTGGGCATTGATATGTATCCCTGGTGGCACTGGCATAGTGGGTGGGCACTGATTGGCAGCTGCCTGGGCACAGATTTGCATTTCCCTGGTGGTCTGGGGGGGCATACCTGGTGGTCCAGTGTGGATGGCCATCCTGGCGGCTTCCCTGGTGGTCCTGGGTGGGATCCGAGTGGGGGCTGCGCTGATAAACAATCAGCACAGACCCCCCCCCTGTCAGGAGAGCAGCCGATCGGCTCTCCTCTACTGCGTCTATCAGACGCGAGTGAGGAAAAGACGATCAACGGCTCTTCCTGTTTACATCGTGATCAGCCGTGATTGGACACGCCTGATCACGTAGTAAAGAGCCTCCGTCAGACTGACACACCGCACCACCGATCGCCGCAATGAGCGCCCCCACGGACGTCATATGACGTCCAGTCAGGATAAAGCAACCACCGCCCGACCGTCATTTTGCTATAGGCCGGGCGGTAAGTGGTTAAGGAGTCATCCCGAATGAGTGAGGGAGAGTCACATGTAATTCGAGCAGTCGCTATGGTGAAAGAAAAACAGGAAACGTGGTCTTCTATGATCAGATTTATGGTTTAGGTCACATATAGTAAAACTCTCCTCCTTTTTGAACCTTCAAAGTGATATTAAAAACTGTTTTTTGTATATTAAAAAAAACAAACATGTTATACTTACCTGCTCTGTGCACTGGTATTGCACAGAGTAGCCCCGATCCTGGTCTTTTCAGGTTCTCTGCCAGCGCTCCTGGCCCTTCCCTCCTGCCGAGTGCCCCATAGCAAGTAGCTTGCTATAGGGGAACCCAAGCAGGCTAGCTCCTGAGCCGCTGCTCTGTGCTCACACACAGAGTCCTGGCTCAATCCCGGCCCCTCTCTCTCCCTCTCCTTGGCTTACTGGCTGTGAGGAGGGAGAGTCCACGGAGAGGCAAGGCTCTCGTGCACATCGCTGGATCTTGAGGGGGCTCAAGTAGGTATTAGGGGGCTACTGCACACAGAAGGTTTTTTACCTTCATGCATGAAGGTAAAAAAAAACTTCTGCCTTTGGAAACAACTTTAAAGCTGAACTGCAGAATAAGCTTCCTTCCGCCATTTTCAGCAAACACACCCCAAAATGTTCTCAATAAGTGAATGCAGAACCAAGAAATCTGTACCTTTACTTGTTTGATGCTACCAAACCTTTTTACCTCAGACCGCAGGGAAGAGGGAACTGTAAGGTGCCCAATATCACATTCCTTGGGCACCTGACTGACTGTCTATATTACTGAAGTAGCGGTGAGCAGGTTTGTGGGTGAAACCATGTTTAGGCAGGACTAGACTGCAATCCAGGAGATGGGGGTTTATGTGTGACCCTCTGTGGCTGAACAGGACCAGACTTTGTAATCCAGCATGGGCAAGTTTATGTAAAGTGCCCTGTGGCTGAGCAAAATTAAACTTTGTAACTCAGCAGTGAGTGTTCACCAGCAGGGAAAGACCTGGGGAGATGTGTAGACAATATTTCATGGAGTTTGGCTTTAAAAGAAATGCAGACACAAGGGTCTCGCTATTTTCATCAGGTCTCTTCCATGACCCTCCCTGATTTAGTTTCACTTTTTTTTTTTTACTAGGCCTTGGATAAGTCCAGTCAACTGTTATCCAATGACTACAGTCAGAAAGGACACCCTCATTGGCCTTATGGATAGCAGTGGGTGGAGGTTAGCCCAATGTAAGAATAAATAAATAAATTATTTTTAATATATATATATATATATATATATATATATATATATTGTGAGGGGGTTAGCTCGGCAGCGGGTGTGTGTGACCCCCGGGATGGGCTCCCCACACAAAACAGGCCCAGCAAACGGAGGTTGTGGTTTTCAAAATCAAAAAGGTGCGGTTTATTTTCTATTTACAGTGACAAAACACAGCAAAGCAAAAGAAACATAACCAAAATAAATCCTGGTCAAGTTGACCTCTGACTAAACATACAGGTTTCCTAACTAACAACTGGGATCAGCCTAGTGCTGTCCTAGTCCCTAAGTCCCTGGTTTTAAATGTCCAAGCAAATAGCCACACAGGCTTTGTCTCACCGCACAGGGGTTCACTCTCCCTAGACAGTCCACACAGGTCTGGGTCCAGGCATGAGCTAACATCTAATGAAGCTGGGAGTTCTTATAGAGGCCTAAATGAGCTGACAAGCTTCAGCTGGTCTCATCAACTCCCTGTCTGCACGACGCCCAGCCCTCTCCCTAGAGGTATGAGTCATCCATGAGCCCACTAGCCTTATACAACTCTCCACCTAGTTGTATAAGTCGGCGTAAAGCCTGAATCTGGGCGAAATATATCTACCCCCCTGGATGCAACCAGGTGACTTTACCTTCCTGCTGTCACATACCCCCCCCTCTTGTTTTAACCTCGGGGTTGGAACACCAGCAATCAGGCATTCATGTACTCGAGACAAAGCATCCACATTCCCCATTTGAACGCCAGGGCGATGCTTTACTGTGAAGTTGAATTCCTGGAGGGCCAGGAACCACCTATTCACTCTTCTATTTGTTTCCTTGTTTTGAGCCATCCACTTTAACGGAGCGTGATCCGTAACCATGTCAAAGTGCCTACCTAGCAGGTAGTACCGAAGGGAATCTAGAGCCCACTTCACCGCTAAACACTCCTTTTCAACGGTGGCGTAATTTACCTCATGGGACTTCAACTTCCTGCTGAGGTAAATGACTGGGTGCTCTTCCCCGTTCCAGACCTGGGACAATACTGCTCCTAACCCCACATCTGACGCATCACTTTGTACGACAAAGTCTTTAGAGAAGTCGGGTGAGTACAACACTGGCTGGCTACATAAGGCTTGTTTCAAGAATTGGAATGCTGCCTCAGCCTCGGGGGTCCATTTAATCATGACCGACCCTTTCCCCTTCGTCAGGTTGGTTAGGGGCACAGCCTTAGAAGCAAAGTGGGGAATGAATCGCCGATAATACCCAGCGATTCCCAGAAAGGCTCGTACCTGCTTCTTGCTGTTGGGACGTGGCCAACTCTGGATGGCCTCGACTTTGTTGAGTTGGGGTTTTATTACTCCCCTCCCAATGGTGTACCCAAGATATTTGGCCTCCTCCTGCCCAATGGTACACTTCTTGGGGTTAGCCGTAAACCCCGCTTCCCGAACAGAGTCCAGGACTGCTTGCACTTTTGGCAGATGTGAGGCCCAATCTGTGCTATGGACAATTACGTCATCCAGGTAAGCCGCAGCATACTTCCGATGGGGCCTCAGCATCTGGTCCATTTTCCGCTGGAATGTGGCCGGCGCATTCTGTAACCCGAACGGCATTCTTTTATATTGGAACGCCCCGTCTGGGGTTACAAATGCGGTTTTCTCTTTGGCCGACTTGGCCAGGGGGATTTGCCAATACCCTTTTGTGAGGTCAAGAGTCGTCATGTATCGGGCTGTTCCCAGCCGGTCGATCAACTCATCTATACGTGGCATGGGGTAGGTGTCAAATTTTGTAACTTTGTTCAACTGACGAAAATCGTTACAAAATCGCCAGCTCCCATCCGGTTTAGGCACCAACACGATGGGACTAGACCAATCACTTTGGGACTCCTCTATCACCCCTAAGTTCAGCATTTTCTGTACTTCCTCCCGTCGAGCCTCTGGGATCCGATAGGGTTTTAACTTCACCCTTTCACCGGGCGGGGTAATGATGTCATGCTCTACCCCAGATGTTTGTCCCGGCAGCTCAGAGAATACCTCCTTGTTGCGAAGCACAAACTCCTTAACCTCCTGTTGTTGGGGTTGTGACAAGGTGGCTGCTATTCCAACCTCAGGAATCACGCAACCAGTTTGAGCTGGTGACCAAGTGTCTGCGACTAGGGACTCTCTATCCCTCCAGGCTTTCAACAGATTAACGTGATAGATCTGTTCGGGCTTTCGCCTTCCTGGTTGTCTGACCTTGTAATTCACTTCGCTCACTTTTTCCATTATCTCGTAGGGGCCTTGCCATTTGGCAAGGAATTTACTTTCAACCGTAGGGACAAGTACCAGTATCCTATCCCCCGGGGAAAAGGTACGGGTCTTGGCTCCACGGTTGTACACTCTCTGCTGTGCCAACTGCGCTTGGGCCAAATGTTCCTTCACGATGGGCATTACCTGTGCAATTCGATCTTGCATCAGGGCGACATGCTCAATCACACTCCTGTGGGGAGAACTCTCACTTTCTCAAGTTTCCTTGGCAAGATCCAACAGCCCTCTTGGGTGTCTCCCATACAGTAACTCAAAGGGGGAGAATCCCGTAGAGGATTGGGGCACCTCCCTAATAGCAAACATCAAATAAGGAAGTAAACAGTCCCAATCCTTTCCATCTCTATCCACCACTTTCTTCAACATTTGTTTTAGGGTTTTGTTGAATCTTTCAACCAGCCCATCGGTTTGGGGGTGATACACAGACGTACGCAATTGCGTCACTTTGAACAATTTACACAGCTCTTTCATAACCCGGGACATAAAGGGTGTACCTTGGTCCGTAAGCAGTTCTTTACAAATACCCACCCGGCTAAAAACAAGAGATAGCTCTTTGGCTATGGTTTTGGCCGAGGTATTTCGGAGAGGGATCGCTTCTGGATAACGGGTGGCATAGTCCATTATAACTAATATGTACTGGTGCCCCCTAGCGGACTTGATTATAGGACCTACCAAATCCATGGCGATCCTCTCAAACGGGACCTCAATGATGGGTAGAGGGACCAGCGGGCTACGGAAATGTGGCATCGGGGCCAACCTCTGACACACAGGGCAGGAGGAACAATAATTTTCTACGTCCTTCATCACCCCCGGCCAATAGAATCTCTGTAATACCCTCTCTCGGGTTTTCTCTGTCCCCAGATGACCTCCAAGAATGTGCCCATGGGCCAACTCCAACACCAACTTCCTGTAAGGTTTGGGCACCACAAGCTGCTCAACGGTTTCTTCTGCCCTTTTTGCCACCCGATACAGTAGGTCCTTCTCTACGCTGAAGTATGGGTAAGTGCAGGTATTATCTGGGTTCACTAACTCGCCATCTATTTTCACTACGTTTTCCCATGCCTTTATTAGGGCGGGGTCTTTCAACTGTTCTGTGGCAAAGTTTTCCCTGTGAACCTCAAGATCAGAAAACTCCACAGACGGTAGGTTTTCGTCTGAGGAGGTGGGCTCCTCTCCAGTTTCTTGAGTCTCCCCTGCCAATACTGATAAGGGAAATTCCGGAGAGTCCTCACCACTCTCAGGGGAGTTCTGGCTATCACATTCCTGGTACATAGGGGCACCAGTGAGGGGCTCAGGATCATCCCACAGTTCCCAGAACTTCGGAAAATCCCTTCCCACAATGGCGTCATGCGGTAACTGAGATACTAAGCCCACTGGATGAGAGAGGGTACCTTTGGGGGTCTCGAAACACACTGTAGTCACTGGATACTCTCGGGTGTCCCCATGCACACAAATAACAGCTACCTTGCTATTCCCAGAGACCTCTGTTTTAACTAACTCAGCCTTTATCAGGGTCACAAGGCTACCTGAATCCAGCAATACCACAACATTTCTACCATTAACACACATTTTGAATAAATGTTTCTCAGTTCCTCGAATGGCAGTGCATGCGACTGTCGCACACAGCGACTGACGTCTGCCCGTCAGAAAGTCACACTGCATGGGTTCCTCCACAACCGGGCAATTGGCTGCAATATGTCCCGCTTGCCGGCAGCGGTAGCAAACGATCCTTCTTGCGGCCTCTTGAGCCGCTGATTTCCCAGGCTGTTCTCGCCAAACTTGGGGTAGAGCTCCCACCCTCTCACTCTCTCCACCCTCACCCCTTGGAATCCTCTTATCCGCCCCTGGGGATGGTCTGGTCTTAGGGTGGAAAGTCCGAGTGTCTCTGGAAGAGGCCGTCAGGTTCTCTGTAGCCAAGTATTTCTCCACATGATCCACAAGACCATCGGCCGTCTCTGGGTCTCCATGGCTTACCCACTTTTGGATGGCAGTAGGAAGAGCTCTCAAAAACCGATCCATTACAACACGTTCCACAATCTTTGGTGCGGACAAAGTCTCTGGCTGTAGCCACTTTCTGCTCAGGTGAATGAGATCATACATTTGAGACCTGGGGGGTTTTCCAAGCTGGAAAGTCCAGTTATGCACACGCTGAGCCCGGACAGCCTGGGTGACACCCAGCCTTGCCAATATTTCAGCTTTTAGCATCGCATAGTCTTTTGCTTGGTTAGGCTCTAGGTCATAGTAAGCTTTCTGCGATTCACCAGTTAACAGAGGAGCCACCAGTCCAGCCCACTGCTCCTCAGGCCACTTTTCTCTTTCAGCGGTCCTTTCAAATGTGGTCAAAAATACCTCTGGATCATCCTCTCCAGTCATTTTTGTCAATAAACGACTCACCCCAAAGGACGCGGTATTAGTGGGACGGCTTTCCTCACTGGTCTGCGGACGTTGCTGCATTACTGCTTCCATCTGTTGTTGTAGTCTCTGCTCTTGCTTCTGCAACAGGTCTATGAAGCGGGCCTCAGATTGCTGCTGGGCTCGTTGCTGAGCCTCCAGACTCTGTTGCAAAGTTGCGTTTGTCTGCTGCTGGGCTGCAAGGCTCCTTTGCAAACCTGCATTTGTCTGCTGTTGATTGGCATTTGCTAGAGCCAGCTGCTTCAGTATCTCCTCCATGCTGGCTTAAAAAAAAACTGCCACTGGTTCTCCACCAACTGTGAGGGGGTTAGCTCGGCAGCGGGTGTGTGTGACCCCCGGGATGGGCTCCCCACACAAAACAGGCCCAGCAAACGGAGGTTGTGGTTTTCAAAATCAAAAAAGGTGCGGTTTATTTTCTATTTACAGTGACAAAACACAGCAAAGCAAAAGAAACATAACCAAAATAAATCCTGGTCAAGTTGACCTCTGACTAAACATACAGGTTTCCTAACTAACAACTGGGATCAGCCTAGTGCTGTCCTAGTCCCTAAGTCCCTGGTTTTAAATGTCCAAGCAAATAGCCACACAGGCTTTGTCTCACCGCACAGGGGTTCACTCTCCCTAGACAGTCCACACAGGTCTGGTTCCAGGCATGAGCTCACATCTAATGAAGCTGGGAGTTCTTATAGAGGCCTAAATGAGCTGACAAGGTTCAGCTGGTCTCCTCATCTCTGTCTGCACGACGCCCCACACTCTCCCTAGAGGTATGAGTCATCCATGAGCCCACTAGCCTTATACAACTCTCCACCTAGTTGTATAAGTCGGCGTAAAGCCTGAATCTGGGCGAAATATATCTACCCCCCTGGATGCAACCAGGTGACTTTACCTTCCTGCTGTCACAACACCCACCCACACACACACACACACCCACACCCTCAACACCCACACACACCCACACACAAACCCTCAACACACACACACCCTCAACACACACACACACCCACACACCCTCAACACACACACACACACCCTCAACACACACACACACACCCTCAACACACACACACACCCCCCCTCAACACACACACACACACACCCTCAACACACACACACACACCCTCAACACACACCCACACACCCTCAACACACACACACACACACACACACCCTCAACACACACACACACCCTCAACACACACACCCTCAACACACACACACACACCCTCAACACACACACACACACCCTCAACACACACACACACACCCCCCCTCAACACACACACACACACCCTCAACACACACACACACACACACCCTCAAAACACACACACACACACCCTCAACACACACACACACCCTCAACACACACACACCCTCAACACACACACACACACACACACTCAACACACACACCCTCAACACACACACACACACACACACACACCCTCAACACACACACACACACACACACACACCCTCAACACACACACACACACACACACACACACACCCTCAACACACACACACACACACACACACCCTCAACACACACACACACACACACACACACACACACACCCTCAACACACACACACACACACACACACACCCTCAACACACACACACACACACACACACACCCACACACAAACCCTCAACACACACACACCCTCAACACACACACACACCCACAC